>VXBC01002537.1:595466-663510 GCA_013399945.1 Ploceus nigricollis | reverse complement strand
ATATATCTATAAATACTATTTTTGTGGGCACCCAACAATGCCCAGGGAAACACAAGAGTGAGGAGCACCACTGATACTTTTGCAATGTGTTTCAGGCCACTGGGAAGGCAGTGCCCAAGTGTGAGGGCCTTCAAGGTAAGGTTACCCCTGAGGTATTGGGTTTTGGATTTGGGAAGCCCTCAGAGCACCCACTCTGCTGGTGCCCCAGCACTCGAGGTAAGAGAAGCCCTCTCAGGAACTCATGTCCCAAACCATCTGCAGTTTTGAAAATCCAAGTCAATACCCTGATTTTGTAACAGAGGAGCGGGGAAATAAAAAGCAAAGGAAAAAAGTGTTTTAGCAAATGACAGCCTTGCAGAGTTTTTTCCCCCTCTTGATGTTCTCTGGGCAGAAGAGCAGAGAACAAAGCCCAGACTGGCAGGTTCCAGAGGGCTGGATTAGCATACTGAGAGCCAGCTCCCCAGCAGCAGATGGGCACAGGAGGCCCCTGGGACAGTTGCTCACAGACACAAAGCCCACAGAGAACAGGTCAGGATCCCTCCCATGGCTGCAGCCACAATCCTCTCTGGGCAGGCTTCAAAGTTTGCTCTTTGGCCAGTAAAGCACAGGCACTAAACTGGCTGAATTCAGCTAAATTCAGTCATTCTCCTCTCTCACTGAAGGTGACATAACCCAGCTTGTTCCCACCATCCCCCATCTGCACAGCACTGAGGAGCACTGACACAAACCAAGCCCCAGAGATGTGTCCTGACGATGCAAAGAACTCTACCAGTGTCACCCCTGCAGGTGACAGGCAGTGCCTCAGTGAGCACCAGCCTCAGGTGGCCTCTGCTAGATGTTTACCCAATTTTTGAAAAATCCCCCACCCAGTGCTTTCAAGGTGGTTTTTAACAGCCCACTGTACCTCTCCACTTTGCCTGCAGCTGGTGCATGGCAGGGATATGGGACACCCACTCCATGTTTTTCTGTGGTGGGGGCAGGAGGGCAGGATTGGTGTGGTGGAGGGCAGGATTCCTTTCCTGCACCCAGGACATTCCCTGTGCATCCAGGTGCTCCAGCAACAGGTAAAGCCATTTATCTAACCAGCAAAAACAGCTTGAAAAGCATCTTCTACTAAACAGCAAGCTTCAGTGCTTGCAAAGGATGCTGGAAAAGCACTGCTGACTCTGTTTTAGCTAATTCCCTTCTCCTGCTCTTTCAAATCATTCCCTGTGGCAGATTAATGATAAAGAGGTTCTTCTACCAGCCACACATGGAACAAGTAATGATCCCAAGCTACAGGTCACCAGCCTGTTTGTTGCCCTCTCATTTCATCCTGTACTCTCCATGCACACCTCCCCCACAACAAATTCTTTGCTCATTTTGGAGCTGTGAAAAAAATCAAGTTATTTCAGCTGCTCACACCTACAGGCCCCATTTCCACCTGGAGGTCCTCCAGGGATAAGTGGAGATTAATTGTGCTCTCCCAAAGTCCTTACTTTGATAAATGGAATTTGCCTACGTGCTTTGTCCAGGAAGAGCAATTTCGAGCAGGTATGGAGTGCACACAGTGCAGCAGTTCAGCACAATGCAGTTGGGAGCCTGGTTAATTGACAAGGAAAAATAGAAATAAACCTTCCAAGGACTGCAGGGAACCAGGCTGCCTTGGTAGGGGAAGGGAGAGAGTTGTGGAAAGGATCACTGAGCTGGGCAGGAGAGGAGGGAAATGCTGAAACCTCTCCACTGTGGTACCTGCTGGGTGACCTGGACCAGCCAAGAGGGCTGAGGATGTAAAATAAAAAGAGATCAATGAGGGAAGGGGTCTTGGCTGCTTTTAGGAACAGTGTGACATCTCCTACCCACAAAATGAGATGTAGCACGGGTTTCATTTATAACACACCTGAGCTGCACTGTCCTTCCTGAGGACACAGCATCACCTCCCACATCCAACACCAAGTCTCTTTATTCTCCAAATGTACTTGATTTCCCTGGATTTTGGTCTGATTCACCCTTGAATAATTTAATCAAGCATGAGGTGCCTGGAGTATTCTTATGCTTGACTAACTGCTTGTTTTGGAAGGTGCTCTTTTCCCCCCAAATTAAAAGGTGTGCTCAGCCAAAGCAATCCTGTTTTGTTGAGCCATAAATCCATTTATGCAAGTTACCAAAGTTGCCACTCAGCTTTTGAGGGCTGGAGAACTTAGAGTGTCCTATAGTGAACTGAATCACAAGTACTTCTCCATTTCATCAATATTCCCTGGACTTCCCACTCTGAATTCCTGCAGGAGAAAGTGCCTTTCCCTATCAGTGTCCTTACATTCAAATTTTTAATCTTTCATGCCGCCTGCTGGGACCGTCTGAAAAAGGAACCCAGAATAACCACAGTAATCACAACAATTCTAAACTTTGAACTTAAATTCTCCATTTGGCACCTGTGATTACTGAATTTGAGCCCAATTTGACACCACCCTTATTTTGATGCAGATTTGCTGCAGCGTTTCTTTTGCCATGTGCCAGTTTGATTACAAATACTCTGTCTCCACACTGCTGCCTTCCAGGTGCCCTGAACTTCCCTCCTGCAGACTACAAGAAAATGACTTGGCTCCCTTTCCACTGCTTTCTTTTTATTCCATTACATCAGCCAAATACACAAGACTAGTTTGCACTAACTTAGTACATCACTTAAAATTGCCTGCACTATTTTTTTTCTTCTGAAGAGTTACCAAAAAACCCAGAGCATCCAAGCCCCATGCATTGGTAACCTGTACACTAAAATATCCATATTCTTTCTTATTCTAGGGAGAAAGAAAAGGATAGAAAGCAAGAAGAATTATTATGACATCTCCCCAGGAGGTAAATGTTGATTCTTTCTTATAACTGAATTTTATTACTGGTGTTCAAGGGCCAAATCCTATTTGAGCTTAATTTTCAGTCCACCTATTTTATATAAATGCTGGAATAAAATGGAGAAGAATCTGGTCAAATTCACTATAGTAGGTTAAAAAGGCACTGGATACTTGCCTTCTACAGGTTTTGGGTTTGTTTTTTTTTTTTTCTGACTTCCAAAATCTGGTCTCTTGGTTGTAATTCATCCAGTGACAACCCTTAGAGCAGCACTGATCCACAGACAGAGATGCCAAGCAAATGGCTCTGCTCACTGTCCTTATCAAAAGGACTTATCTGGCACAAACCCCTGACAGAACCAGTGCTTACCTCTACCCAAGGCCCTTCAGACCTGAGATCTGCTCCAGCAAGCAAATGCAGGTGACCTATTTGATAAGGCTGAAATAATCATCAGACTGGATACCTCTTATAACCAAGGAAATGAACTTTGGGACCTCATGACGCCCCTCCTGAGCTCCACAAGAAGATGAACGTTTCCAGTCTAGCGCACCGGCCGTGCTGGGTTTAGAGCACCGAGCGTTTGGCCTTCTACAACAATTTTATTTCCTTTTGCAAGAAGGAGGCAGCACATCCCACGGGCACCCTTCCATTCACCTGTGCAGACACATGTTTTAATCCTCTGCCCATTGGGGTGTGTAAAAATGTCTCTTTCCTTACCTGCCTGCCTCCACGGCACATGTGGAAGCTGCTGCTGCTGACCTGCCAGCCAACCACACTAATGGGAATTGGTGCAGCCTTGACCTTGGCCTTGACCCGGGAGAACCAGGGCTGACTGCAGAGCAGTGCTAGCACAGCAAGGCACAACAGCCCTGTATTTGCTCCACTTCTGATCTGCTCTGGCACTGGGGACCTCACACCACCAGAGCTCTCCTCAGACCCCACTACCAGCAGCCCCAGGCTTTGTTTGGCCATTTACACCAATATAAAGTGAGAGCAGACTGCAAAGGAAGACAGAAAATGAGGGGCTCTGTGGCCAGCTGGGCAATAAACAAGCACCTCCACTAACAGGATTAAACTCTTGCTAGATTACAAGTGTGTCAAGTTTACAAACAACCAGATTGGGGCCGTGCCCTCAATTTGCAGTGCTTGATGCTACAGGTGGCAGCTCTGGGGCAAGCACACTGAGCCTATGGGTACTCACATTATATTTGGAAGTTCAATATAATGCCCTCCTCCTCTCCAGTCAGACATTTTCCTATTTTCCTTTCAGCACATTAAGTGGATCCCTACCTTAGTGCCTCTGTCCAGGTTCATTTCCCTGTCACTTGCTGCCACGCTGACGACTCGTGCCTGCTAATGGCCCTGCACAGTGGAGAAGCCAAGTGCAAGCTGGAGCAGATGTCTGTTCAGTGAGTACAAGAAAAATCTGAAAATTACCTCCATAGAAGTGGAGGAAACCTGGAACTGGGAGATTGTTTTGTGTTCTGCAGGTAAACAGACAAATGGTTGGATTAATAAAGTCCAGTTCTGCTTACAGATTCTCAGATGAGATTTGAACCACAGTATTCCTGACTGCTCCAGTCTGTCTGTTCTGTACATCTCTGTAAATTAATGAGCCAGAGCAGCATCTCAGAAGGTGCTTGTCTTACCCTCCAGTGATGCAGCAGAGGGAAAGGGGCCACGTCCTGGACAGCAGGAGCTTGGGTGGCTGACAGTCCAGCTCTGACCCGTGCCAGTGGCACTAACAGAATGAAAACAAGATAATTAGGGAAGCACCTCTGAGGAAAATATCCCTTCTAAGGCAGGCAGGAGAAGTTATTTCTTGGAGCTCTCTCCTGTGCAATGCAGCCTCTCTGCCACAGCCCAAGCAGCTCAGCTTTTCCATGGGGCTGAGGCAATTCCTCAGACAAAGGATGTGCAGGGTTACATCGCTGCTGCTGGGGAGACGTGTGAGCCCAGCTGCACTGAGCCACTGCACGCCCAGCCCCACTGCCCTCACCTCCCCTCTGCTGAGAGAACTCTGCTACAAGGATGCAGAAACTATCCTGAGCTGCTCAGACTGGATAAATTAGGAGAGATTTTTCTTCTGCACATTTTGTTTTTCCTCTGCAGCCATGAAGAGGACAAACTCCTGCCTGGAGCTGCCTCAGATGCTGGCAGGGAGAAAATAGTAAAGGTTGTTTTGTCTGGTGCCTAAGTGGATGAAATGGCAGATTTGCCCTAAGAGAAAACTGGGTAATTTCTGAGACTGGCAGAACAATGCTCCTGCTAACAGTATCATGCTCAAAATCCTCTGTACACCCTTTCCAAATGCATTTTTAAATTGTTAGCACTTAAACAAGGGACAGAAGCAACACTGCTAGGAAGGACAAGGGAAAGCAATATGAACTACATTACTTTGGTTTTAAAAGCAGCTTTAGGAACAGATTATCAGCCAGGGTAAGTCAATGAATCTGCACTGTCTTTAATAGAGTGACCCAGGCTTATGTGAGTTCTTCCTCTGCAAATAGCACCTCAGACCTTCCCATTTACAGCGGCTCAAATTCATGCTTTGGGGATATTCCATTGTCAAAAAGGATCTATTTTTCTAACAGTTCTCTTGCAAATACATCCCCAAATGTGACAGCCAGACAACTCCCATACCAGCCCTGCTAATGGATTTCTGCAAAGTCTAGACTTGCATGCACTGTGCTTTGGGAATATGTTTGTTTTGAGTGCTACCAGAAATAGCATCTCCACCACTGTGCCATCAATTACATGGGTGCTACCCACAAGTAATTCTTCCACAGCTCTCCACTGAGAGTTCAGCATCTTGCTCCCAGCTAAAAGGAAGAAAAGGGATGGAAACCTCAAGTGTCATGCCTAGTTATTACAAATACACTGTGGTACTGGGGATGTTCCCAGGCTGGGGCCGAGGTCCCCACCTGCAAAGTGTCACAGAGCTTCACCTCTTCCCAGGCTTGGATATTTTACCTCTTACAGGTGTTATTTTTTTCCTGAAATAAGACTGAGGCAGCTCCAGCCATGTCCATTCCTGCATTCAACAAGATGCACTGTTTTTATGGGAGAACAAGCAGAAAGTGCTGAAACAGCACTGGGCAACAGAGAACAGGCTCTGCTTAGGCACCTTTGGTACAAGAAAATGCTGACACAGGGCATCAAGACCAGAAAATATCAGCATTGCTTTAGTCAGGCTGAAAAAATGACATGCAATTATCAAAACCATTAGAAAAGGCTGCATTTGCAGGGGACCCACCCAGAGACTGGATTACTGCCACAGCTGCCTCTGCCTTTCTCAGGGGCTCCTTCAAATCACAAACTGAGCCCAGCCAGGGCAGCGACATCTGCAGGAGGGGACAGAGCTGCACACAGGTCACTAACTCCATGCTAGACACGAGTAAAACAATACAAAATAAAAGCAGCTCTTGGGGATGCTGTGACCTTTGTTACAGATGGGTTTATTCCCAATGACAGAAGCATTTAAATGACTGGGTAATGGTTTCCCCTCCAAAATTGCATTTCTTGCTACATCAGACATTGCTGATTCCTAAATTATAGTTTGTCTTTAAGTAGGTTTTTCCAGTCCTTGCTCCACAGGAGCTGGCTGGGACAGTGATATCATTCCTAAGGAAAAGCCACAAACTTTAAGTAAGCTACAGTCAAATCCAATTAAAAACAACACAAGCATTTAGAGTTACAAAAGAACAAAACTTTCTACAGCCAGCTGGCCCAGGGGAAAAAAAAACCATAAAATCAAGGCTTATTTTGTGTAGCAGCAGATTTGAGTCAGTGTGCTGGCATTTTGGATGCAAATGCTGCAAGGGGAGAATGGACTCTGCTGAGAATGGGGATAAAGGGAGGGCTGCTGAAGAGCCTCATTCGTGCACTGGTGAAAAGCAAGTCCAAAGTGCAGAGTGGAGTAACAACAGAGCAGACAAAGAGCAGCCCAGAGGGGCTGGAGCCACAACAAGAGAGCAGGCAGGGAGTAACAAGCTTCTGCAGTGAGGAATGAAGTAAAACAAAAGGCTGGTCTGGAAAAGCTTTGGCAGTGCAAAAAACAGGACACATTTACACAGGTTTCCTCCACATGGCCAGCTAACCACTGCTGCTTGTAAAGCTGTGAGACACCATGCTGGGATCCCAGGTGAGACCCACCCTGCTCAGGCATGAGGAGGCACAGCAAACAGCATGGGGGAGTGATGCTCCAGAGCAGCACATCCAGGTGCTTAGCTGGCACCCAAAATTATCCCCACAACCAGGGGCACAAGGGATCCCAACGTGGCCCTTCTGAGGAAGAGAAAAGGAGCCTCTGTGTGTGAGGCAACTTCCCCTCCCTGTTGTGAGGGGAAACCAGAGCATCCTAATTGTCAGAGGTGACAATTCAGGAGCAGTGCTGGTTTTCCCCTTGTCATGGAAGGCACTGGACCATCAGACTGAGGTCATGGTCCGTGGAAGTGTTCTGTAGACTTCAGTGAGCTTTGGCCAAGGCTCTGCAGCTGGGCAAGAAATAAATCTCCATGTCTGAGAGATTCATGCACATCTATATAGAAAAAGATGAGTCCAAGGCACTGCCCAGTCCATGCCACGTGCTGTACTCCAGCCTTTTTAGTACTTCTTCGAGGTTACATAATAATGTCAATTACAGGTTTATTCAGAATGACACCACCTGCACTGATGGACACTTCCTCCAACCTGAGCAGTGCAAGCCCAGGACTCGGGGAGCCGTGTCAGGCTGCAGGGCACAGCCTGCATTGCTGCAGGGCTCAGGAGGGAATCCTACTCCTCCCACTCCTGCAGACCCTACTGTATTGCCCAGGGAGCATTTCCAGCTAAAGCAAAGAGTCAGCCAGGGGCAAAATGAAGGACTTGGAAGGTTAATGGTCTCATTTGGTGTGGCAAATCCTCTGAAATCCACTGACAATTTAGGAACATAATCCCCTCTCTTTTATTAGTGACATGCTTCAGTCTTCCCTCCAAATCGTAGACCAGACTTCCCTAGTACCACAAACTTATACCCAGGGATTTCCCTCCAAAAGGATGGACTCCTCAAACTGCCTGGCAGGAATGTGTTTGCCCCTGAACACAGTGAGGATTAAGGTGTGAAATTCCTGTTAGGGCAGGGGGATTAGGCTGTTGCATTTACATAAGGATTTGACACAGAGGATCAGTTCATCGCTGGCTGAGGCACAGCCTCTGTCAGGGGCTAATAGCTGACGTCTCAGCAGACAGGGAAGCTCCTCCTTCACAAATGTACTTACATCTTTCTGCATGATGCTGCCTGGAAAGGCCAATTCCTTCCTGATCCCTTCAGTGATTGCTGTAAACCCCAAAGCATAGAGGATTGCCCCGATTATTGTCTCCACACATCTGAAAGTAATGGGTGAGGAAAACTGCTAGATTTAGAATCAGCAAAATCCATGCAAATACCACGCATGCAAAAAGTATCTGGGAAGCACCAGCTCAGGGATGAAAACTGTGCCATAAGTGCCTGTATTAGAGTGACAAGATGTTTTCAGTGCAAAGAGATTATGGCTTAAGTATGTGCTTTTTAAGAAAGAAATTCCACCCGGCTGCTGTTTCTTCACTGAAAATGTTCATGTAATAATGCCCTGTGCAGGCACATGGGCATAAATAAAAGGTCCAAAGCCTCCAGGTGTCCCTTACAACACCTGCTATGACAGCTCATGAGTGTGAGGCTCTAAAATTCAGAGTCCTCATTCTTATAATCAGATCAGAAGATCACACCAATGTAGCCCTTTCCCTCAGCAGCTCTGCATGCTACATTTAGCACTGAGTTAGGCAGGTATGCTTCCACTTCAGCTCATGTCCCTCAATCTTTCTTGACTTTAGCCCTGAGAGCAGAGCAGCCCAAACTCTCAAAAGGTAGTTTTACTTCTTAGTACCTCAGGGCTTTTGATCTGGGAGGAAAATGCCAGAAACCAACAACACCTCCTGGTCTTGAGTTTAACAGCAGATCCTTAGAGCATTCGTACATCAGTTTATCCATGTTAGTGTGCATTTCATCAGTGAACTGTAAACATTTAGGGTTTATTTGTTATCACACAGCACCTTGCATAAATAAATTACCAAAAAGCCATTAACACCTGACTAGAATCAACATATTATTTATTGTTTTATCTTCCACAAAATCCGAGGAGCAGTGTGCTCTTCTGAGGCAGAGGAGGAGTCATTCATAGCTCTTTCACAGATATGACCTGCACAGCACAGGATTATTACAAAGAATGAACAGGCAGGCAGTCACACACTGGATTAAGGAACAATGATTCATAAATCCAAATCCCTGTCTCACATGTTGCTTTTATATAGAACCTGTAAAAGCCTGCCTGAACCAGCAGTGGAAATCACAGCTTTTCATTTCATTCCTGCATTTCTGAAATAACAGGCCACTTCTAGCACACGCTGTCACCTCCCTGCCTCGGGAAGAAAATGGTGCATGCTAAAGAAGCCATAAATAGTATCTGCTGGTGCTCCCTTTTCTATTATGTTGACTTTAATTCAGGTCCTCACAATTACTGGGAACAAGAGAAAGATAAATAAAATTATCCCAGCTGTTTGTGGCGGACAGCCCCGGCCTCCCAGCTGAGAGCTCTTTGTGCTGCTGAGAGCGTCACCAAGCAACCAGCCCTCGCAGCTGCCAGG
Source organism: Ploceus nigricollis (assembly GCA_013399945.1). NCBI lineage: Eukaryota > Metazoa > Chordata > Aves > Passeriformes > Ploceidae > Ploceus > Ploceus nigricollis. Next base: position 654,027 of record VXBC01002537.1, on the reverse strand, counting down.
CTGCAGAGGAGAAGTGAAAGCATGACTTATGGAAAGGAAGCACACGTGAAGGCTGGGACTGAATCAATCTCAGCTTTGTCTCCTGCCTAAATATGGCACCAGAGATTGCCCTCAGTGGATCCCACCCGCTGAGGGGGCAGAACCCGGATGCTTATTTTGTTTTAGAAGCCAGACCCTTGCAGAACTAAGACCAGGTATTCTGTAAGCTGTGCAATGAAAAGAAGGGGGATTCAGTCTGTTAGGATGCTGTTGAGACTTCTACTCTCCATCAGTCTTAGCTGGTGGTCCAAAAAGCAGCAGAAGGTGGCCCACGATGCAGCTGCCAGAATGACTGCATTGTCTCAGCTGTAAGTCATACCCACGTGTAAGTTAAGGGGAGGTGAAAAAAGATTGTCTGATAATTGGAACAATATGGCAAGGAAAGCAAAGCAAACAGGCAAATCCCCATGCACACAGGCAGGGAGTGAATAAAATGGGAGGAGGGGAAATGGAGAGATAAATGACCATTCAAAGTGTGCTCTGCTTGTTCATGATTGTACAGCACTGTTAAGAGAGGGGCAATAAGACATTCTTCCTGCAGAATTTAGGCAGGGCTGAGAAACCCTGGCTGGCACCTTCCCTGAGCCACAGCATTCCCCAGCTCTCAGCAGTCTTACAAATGAGTCTTGTTTTACCTGAAGGCAGCTGAGACAGGGATGCGTGGAAACTCTTCCAACCTGGACATTAAAGACAAATTGACAAACTCATTTCAGCTCCCTGTGAGTTTAAATGTGTCACAGCAGCCCAGTCTGAAAACAGCAAATTAATTGCCTTTGTCGTGGTCACACAGTGCAGCTGGATTCACGCCAGGAGCCCCGAGAGCCATTCCTGAATACCTGCAGCACACTGCCACTCATCTGTGACATCAGATATTTCCTGGGGCAATTACCTTCTTCTGCTTTTGAGAGAAAGAAGGTCTTTGTGAGCTATGCTGGGATGGAAAAAAGAAAAAAACAAGTTGGTTTTCACTCATTATGAGATCTGTAAAACAGTGCTTAGTGCACTTTTGGCCCAACTGTATTTTTCCTTATCTGCTGTCCGTTTTACACTACACTGAACACATGGAACTGGAAACAGCCCAAACAGTGAATGTCAGGATCAGACAGCATTTTCTCCAGCATCTCCTTTTTGGAAGAAAGGGCCTTCTGGAGAAACAGTGTAAAAGGGAGCACTTGTGCACTGCTTGGCACTAAATCACTACCTGCTGCCAAGAGCATTGCAGAAACTTCAGGAAGAAACTCGTGGTATGGATGAAAATTCAAGGAAAAGGAGACATTTCAAGAGCTGTTCTCCATTTTAAAACTGCAAGATATGCCAAGACTGTAAAGATCTCTGTTGCTCTACAGTGCTAAAAATAACATTTGCCAACAACTCTGTCGAGTCTCTCGTACAAAATTCAGCCTTATGGCTTTCATTTTGATTGTGAAATGAGCACATCGTTTTGCAAACCTCTGTGACTGGGGTTGTCTAAAATGAAGGAAATCCCCAGTTTCCATTTACTCTCAAAATATTCAAATTCACCAGAAGCAAAAAAGATGCTTCAAATTTCAGCTGGTATTAAGAGATGTAAGTTCTTGTTTCTAATCCATTATGAAGGGCTTTCAAGTAGGCAAGAATAACGTTCTTAGATCCTAATGTTGGCTACCTAACTCGGCTCTTTGATACACTTCATTTACATGTAATCCTGCAGCCTGCCAGCAGTTGATAAGGTTCCTGATATCTGCACATTTGAGAGAGAGAAGTTTAGTTCATGATGGGCTAAAGCTGAGCTCCATGATGGAAGGCTGCTCAGGTTTAGGGTTTCACACAGATTTTTTGCTCATCTGCAATTGGTTCTCAGCACTTCTCCCCAAGTAATTTATCTGCCAAGTTTAAAATTCTTGACCAAGTTGCAATGGCTGCACTGGATTTTTGCTTTTTTCCATTACTAAAATATTTTATGAGTTCCTGTTAACACTGGGTGGTGGGGAGGAAAGTGAGGGGTGCATTTTCCTTTCCACTCCATTTATACTATCTGGTAGTTAAAAGGAGAGCAAAAGTTACAGAAGTGGCTGAGAGAAGCTACAAATGCTGAGTTAGTGGCTCTGCAGCACATCTGACTGAAGGATGGACAGGTCCATATCCATCAAGACCAAGACATTTACAAGCACTGAATTTTATGTCCCTCATGTAAAGAGCAGGGTCATTCCATGCAGTTTTGATAAACCCATTTCAAAGGTTCCACCAGAGAATTATAGAACAGTTTGTGTTGGAGGGGACCTTTAGAGGGAATCTCATCCAAGCCCCCTGCAATGAGCAGGGACACCTTCCACTATCCCAGATTGCTCCAAGCCTTCTCCAACCTGGCCTTGGGCACTTCCAGGGATCCAGGGGCAGCCACAGCTTCCCTGGGCACCCCGTGCCAGGGCCTGCCCACCCTCATTGTAAAAAACTTCTTCAGTTTATCTAATCTAAATCTACCCTCTTTTAGTTTAAAACCATTTCACCTTGCCCCAGGCTAAGAATGTGCCCCCATCTTCATTAGAAGCCCCCTTTATTTACAGAAAGGCTGCACCATGCCATGCCATGCAGGGGGATAAGAGGTGTCACCTGGTTTCAGAAATTCAGGGTATTCCCCATCTGCAGAGCTACAGCTGGAGCTCCTCTCAACATTTTTGAATAACTGGATCTCCTTGGGTCTCCAAAAGAAGGGACCCTGGCAGCCAGGTCACCTCCACAGCCCAGCCACAGTCAAACTGCCAGGTTCAAAGTTGCAGGCACAAAAACACAGCAAGACTGGGCAGCAGGGGTGATTCAGCACTCCAGAGAAAACAGGCTCTGGCCATTTGTAACCCCCTTGGTGTCTCACCAAAGCCCCAGCTCCAAAACACTGCATGAACACGAGCTCCCGAGCACCTGCAGGAGCCAGCCCAGCCCTCCTGGGTGCTTCAGAAGGTGGGAGCACAGCACAGCCACTGGAGCAGCTCTTTATTTCCTTCCACACTCTGAGACACATCTGAGAAGGTGGAGAGGTGAACTGGAAAGATAAATGGAATACAGCAATATTTTAAAAAGCTGCTCCTTTCTGCATGAATTTTGAATGGATACCATATGCTTTAGCATGCTGTTTTGATTCTCTGCTAAGATATTATTTACTAGCCTGCCCCAGCAAGGCAATCCTCTCTCCAGAATAGTTATTTTTAGTTTAAAAAGACAAATATAAGAGTAATTTCTACCAGTGCTGCTTTGAACTTACATTCATCCATTACACTGCCTGTTCATCTCAGTCTCCCAACTTTTTTATTACAACAATCCTTTCATCATCTTCACCAAGTGCTTCCACCTCCAGATCACTCAAGAAGATAGTAAACACCACTTGTTTATTGATATTTTTTTTTACTCTGATAAGAAGTTATTTCTACCCTGGTTTCTTCTTCTAAACCTGTTTCAAATCTGGGATAACATTTTCACTTCTTATCACTACCTCAGGATCCTTCACAGGTTCTTGAAGGAGTCTTTCCTTCCTCATGAATTTTGAAGTCCAAATGTTTATTGGCTCTCCCCCACACATGGTTTTATTATTTTATACTAATAGACCAGCAAGGTGAAAGGGGGTTTTGCATGTTGTAGCACGTTTTTTCACAGTTTTGTCTCTCACCTGATTTATCTAGCACAGAAGCTGAGTTCCTGGTGTATTTTCACAGCCAGACACACAGAGGAGAGCAGGTACCATTAGTCCCACTCTGCTCCTCTTCCTGCACTATTCTGGGCATGAGGGAGTGAGGAAGGGCACAAGAGATGATGTCAGAGTGCAGGGGCACAGCAATAACCTGAGGAAAAGCTTCTTTCACAGAAGGGTGCACACACCAGGAGATGCTTTCCTAAACCCATTTCTGTTCCCTGCTCAGAGAACCTGAATAAAGACAGAAAAAACACCACCTGCAGCCATTTATTGTTCTGCCAGGAGCATAGGGAGGTGCTTCAGGTGGGGGCTTGGACTGCTCTGCCACGGCCAGGAACTGGTGCCCATGGCCAGGGATGGATGCCCACAGACAGGGATGGATGCCCACAGACAGGAATTGATGCCCACAGACAGGGATTGATGCCCACAGACAGGAATTGATGCCCACAGACAGGAATTGATGCCCACAGACAGAAATTGATGCCCACAGCCAGGAATTGATGCCCACAGCCAGGAATTGATGCCCACAGACAGGGATTGATGCCCACAGACAGGGGTTGATGCCCACAGACAGGGATGGATGCCCACAGACAGGAATTGATGCCCACAGCCAGGAATTGATGCCCAGGGGCAGGGATGGATGCCCACACACAGGAATCGATACCCACGGCCAGGAATTGATGCCCACAGCCAGGGACTGATGCCCACAGCCAGGGATTGATGCCCACAGACAGGGACTGATGCCCACAGGCCCCGAGCTGTGGGTCCTGCAGCCCCAGGGGAGCCAGCACCAGCCAAGCAGCCCGGAGCAGATGGAGAGGGCAGGGCAGTGAGGAAGGAGCCCCAGCCTTGCTCTCCCTGGCTGCCCCACAGGCTCAGGGGCTGCACAATGACTCCTGTGGAGCCAATAAAAGCTCCTTGAGCTCATTGTCCTCCAGATAACAGAGCTCAGACCTGGAGGACTGGCAGGACTGACCTCTCATGCCAGTTCTGACTGGAGCAAAATCCCCTGGAAAAATCCTGCTAATGAATGGGGCATATTATCTCATCTTCTCCATGTTGGGTTTTTGTTCATAATTAAATCCCCCATTTGAGGGGAGGAAAAAAAGAAAAAAGAAACAGTAAAAGGTAGGATAGATCCTACACCCACTCTAGCTGAAAAATCCTCGTTCTGAGGTATTTTTCAAGATAAAAAAATACAAAAGCACCATGATCTAATACACATTAATTTCCTCCTTATTTTATATTATGTGGATAATTTAAAAACTGTTAATAACATTGATATTTGCATTTATGTCAAAGAATAATGTAAAAGTAAGCAAACATTTTCAAAGTGCAGTTAAAGACCGCAGTGAGATGCCTTTGGTTTTGATTTATTAGGGTTAGAGAACAAAAACAATAACATGGCTCGAGGATATCAGAGCACAATAGTCCCTGGGATTCTTTAACTGTAGGGAGAGTTAAGATTGCTTAGACAGCAAATTGAGCTGCAGAGCTGTGCTGTACAACACTTAGTAAAATGTATTTATACAGATAAAAATGTATTTACTCACACACACGGTGCTTGCAGTTAACCAGGGAATTAGAACTGGGTTTAATAGTGTAAATTATTATTAAATATCCACTATATAACATCCAGCAAGGCCTGGCTGCACATTCACAGGGGACAGGGTGTGCCTGTGGCTTGGAGCAGTGAATGCTCTGGTTATTAGCCCTGCTTATTCCTCCCTATTCAGCCTGAGCAAATCTCCAGGAGCAGGCCTGCAGTTCCAGCTCTATTTTAATCGATTTGCTGCAGCCTGAGGAGCACTGGGACAGCCCTCAGCTCTCACAGCTCCTCTCTGCACCTCCCCACGTGTGCAGGTCTACCTTAGCCAGCTCTGAAAAGCTCCAGGGATTGCATCCAACTTTTTTATTTTCTCCTCAGCTCCTTTAGACACACTGTTATGACACACATTTCTGCATGTCTTTTGTCACTCCTGGCAGAGCTGGGGGTGGATGGAGGCTGCATCCTCTGCACAGGAGCCAGGCTATCACTCCTTCCCTTACTGACCCATAAAAACACCTTTGTGGCCACTGGCATCGTGGCCAAAAGACAGGTTGAGCAGGGTTTTGACAACCTCTCACACTCACAGGGCCCTTTGCAGCACTCATTAACTTCCTTAATATTTAACTCCATCAAGATACAGGTACTAGGCACAAAAATGAATAATCACTGGTTCAGCCCATGTGCACTTTCAGAGGCAAGAAAGAAGGGAATGCTGTTGTGCTGGCTGACAGCTCTATCACAGCGTTTCTCCCAGCCTCTGTTACCTGCTTGTTTGCCTTTATTCACACCTAGAGCAGGCTTTTCCTAGAGAAAAGTGTGAACTGTGCCATAACTTGCCTGCCACTGAGTGAAAACAGCTTTTTGGCTGAAGGCCAGTAAGAACTGGTCTTTGGTTGAAGGCCAGTAAGAGCTGAGAAGGGAAAAGAGGAAGTGGTTTCAGGCAGTCAAGAGAAAGAGGTGAACCTGCAACAAGATGTGGAACGTGGTGCCAACCACCAGGACATTCCCCAGGTGTGTCCCCTGAGGGAGTTCAGGGGAGGTTTGCTCAGTCTTTGAGCTACTGCAGGTAAGGAGAGGGGAGCAAAAAGAATCTGTGATGCCACTCACAGCCTAACACTAAGGGCCTTGGCAAACCAGAATAAGCAAGATATTTCCCCATTGCAAACAGGGAAAATTCACATATTTGATTATTCCAGGTGATCAAAATAAGACATTTACAAGAATCCAGACCCCTGCTCAGGATATTTTAAGTGTAACCTTCTCCCTCTCAGAGAAGGAGGGACTCTCATTCACATTGGTGGGATTGCTGCTGAAGCATCAAAAAGGAACCAGAAACTTGAGTTTCATATAATGACACAAACTCACAATGGAAAAAACAACAAGGCTTTCTTGGCCTGTCCACAGCTCCAGACATTCAGCCCTATTTCCCTTGCTCATTTTCAGCCCATTTATTCCAAGATAAACCCACTGGCACTACAGTGAATAATCCTCTTCTCTCTTGGGATTCAGAGTGAAAAGGGAACATGTCACTCTGTATGACAGAGAGAACTGCTAAAATAAAGATGCTGCTGAGGATCCAATTTTTAGCATACGTCTCTTTCGGGGTGTGAATAGCACCAGGATGCAGTACCAGGGGCCACGTACTCCCAGGTCACCAGGTCAGCTCTGACTGCATCTTTCAATAATTTTGACAGCCTGCCATCTGTGGCACGAGGAGCAGGTGTTCATGTGGAGCGTGGTCAGTGCATGGCTCTAAAATCAACCATTTCCAGCAAACAGCAGCTCTGGAGCCTGCCTGTGGACTGGGAGCCTCACTGCCTTGAGAGAAAAACAAATTTGCCAGAGATTTTTACCCCAGCCAGGATCTGCACTGTGCCAATGAGTACACAAAGCCCTGTGCATGGCAGGCAGGAGGATGACACCTCCTCCAGAACCTAAGAGTGAGGCAAAGCAATGGCAAAACATCCAGCAAAGTCTGCAAGATGATGCTGTCCTCCACTGTCTCCCCTTGCTCTACACACAGAATTATAGAATGGTTTGGCTTGAAAGGGGCCTTAAAGCTCATTTAGTGCCACCTGGACACTGCCAGGGATGGGGCAGCCACAGCTCCTGTGGGCAACCTGTGCCAGGGCCTCAACACACTCACAGGGAAGAATTTTTTTCCCCCCAATATCTAATTTAAATCTGCCCTCTGACAGTTTAAATCCATTTTCCCCTGTTTCCATCACTACCTGTCTTGGGCAGTGGTTGGACACCACACCAGAGGTAACCACGTCAGTATAATGCTCACAGGAGAACAGGTCTGATCAAGACTTCAGCTGCTGAGATCAGCCTGTGCCTGCTTTAAGAAGCACAGGAATTAGGATTCACAGTGCCCCAGCCTCTTCACCCAGATTCTGTGGCTCCCAGACCCAGAGGAAACAGAAATTAATAAGCATAAGGTTTCTAAATAACATCTCAGAAAGTCTTCTGAATATTTTATCCTAAGTACTTAGATACACACTCATGGAAGCTGGGCTTATTCATTCTAGTGAGTGCTAAAATCCTTGTGGGATACCTGTGGACTAATTGGTTTTGTCTGTGTTAGTGTCTAGTCACTGCATGAATCAGGCAGTGCTGAGCCTGCAGCTCGCACTGAGAGCTCCCTGAAGATGGAGAACTAGGCTGTGCTGTCTGGCTCTGGAAGTGCCTGGGTTCAGAAGTTCTCCAGTCCATACATTATTACTAATCCTCCTCGCATGACACACGGCTGCTGCAGAGCAGTGATCTCACGCGAGCACCCTGAACCAGAGCATCTGCAGCAGCCCTGGGGAGGAGCTGGGCTGGGATTAATCCCCATCCTGAGGGATGTGGGCAGGGATCCTGCCTGCTGAGCTCCTCTGCCCAGCCAGACCTGTCCTCTTGCTATCAGGAGCAGGGNTGGACTCAATCTTGAAGGTCTCTTCCAACCTTGTGATTCTGTGATTCTGTGAAAATGGGAGATTTACACGGGGCCTGACAAATCTCAGAAGAAGCTCTGAGAGGAAAGGGCTGAGGAACAGATGCAAACCAGATCTGGGTTTGTTGTTCCAGCTTTGTGCAGCAGGGAGGGCAGGTGGGACTCCCCTTGGCACTGGCTGCTGCAGGAGCTTTAGCAGAAGGTGGGATACAGAGCACACTGCACCCCTCTCCTCCTCTTCCCTCCGACTTCCTCTGAGGCTGAATTGCAGCTTTACACCAGTGCATGGAGCTGCATGTTTTGGGGTCACTCCAATGCAGTTCTTCAGCATCCTAAAGGACAGCCAACAACTTAGAAGGAGGAGTTGTTCTGACATCCTTCTCCTCAACATGTGCAATAACACAAAGCAATTTGCTCACTTTGTAACCCTGAACCTGGTGCCTCAGGGTGTGAGTTAACTCCTGCCAGGGCTCTGGAGGGAATAGGCTCCCTCTGATCTTCCAGCAGTGCAGATCTTACTGGGTACAGTCACACAGGTGTCATATTCTTCCTGAGCACCAATTACAGATTACAGCTCTTGGAGGCATTTTTTTATTTCAGTACAAACCTTGTTCCATGTCTCATTGATACAATTTCATTCATAGAATCAATAGATCTACATTATCCTGGAAGAGTTTGGTCCACTGCTGTTATCAACACTTGACTGATTAATTTTTTACTACTTTTTTTTCCAAATACCAGCTTAAAATCAGTGCATCAACTCCAAAGTTTGGTTTCTCCAGTGCAACTTGTAGGGATGCCTTAGTGCAGTATTTAGGAGATGCTTTATCAACTAATTTATTGACTTTGATCACAAAGTCCCAACCTTAAACTTGCTGTAAGCTTTGTCATCCTGCTTCTCCCTCTGTGGCTGCTGCCCTTCCTCAGTGCAGGAAATCTAAAATGAAATGGCAACTTCTTGCCTGGCCAGGAGAGGTGGGCTGGCCCTCGGGGCACTGGCATCAGCTTTGCAAACACAGAATGAACTCCCCTCATCACCTGCCACTTGATATCCTTATCAAGCTAAGGCTGCTGGAGGGGACCATTTTATTAAGACTGGAAATTCTATTGGGAGTGCAGTCACAAGTGCCCTGACATATGGAAATGGATGTAATTTCATCTGATGAGACAGCTAACACTCAGATGGAGCAGCAGCACTGTGTCTGGGCAAGGGAACAGCCAATGAGCAGAGCATGGGTGACTTCTCCCCATGTTTGAAGATTTCAAAGGCCAGAGGAGATCACTGCATGTTATCATGGCTAAAACCACAATCTGTTCCCTGCTTGTTGAGCAGAATATCTCTATTTATGTGCAGCTGAAGCACACAAGCTCTCCCTGCTCTGAACAGCACCTATTCTGCTTATTTTTTGGTGATGATAATTGTTGGGTCACACAATGGGTGTTTAGTTAACTAAAGCATGGCAATAAAACAGCTGGAGAAAAAGAAGAAATTCCACACCACAAAAGAATATCTTAATGCTAAAGTACAACTGGACATGCTTGATGAATTTCAGAGTATCACCAAACTCAGACAACGACCAAAAAAAAGGGATTGATTTGTGTCACTGCATCTCTTCAGGCACTTGACTGAACAACTCACAGACCTTGGAATAAAATACAGGGCAGGAAAAGAGAAGTTCAGGATGCACAAAAGACATCAGCTTTCACAGGTCACTGAGAAGCAGGAAGGAATGCAGGCAGAGCCCACCTGCAAAGCAAGGTGCTGACAGCAGCTGCTCTGGGCTGCCAGGGGTGGAGCAGCCTCCTCTGCCCCAGAGAACACCGACCCATTGTGCCCCATGGTGAGGAAGGAGCTCAAGCATGAGCAGGACAGGAAATCTACACAACCTTTGCAAAGTCTAGCTCAGCCTACTGCATTCAAAATATCCCAGTGCCACTCCATCCACGGTCTCAAATTCTGCTTTCTAATTTGGTTTGTTAACGATGCGAGGCAGGAGCTGTCATCGTGTGTCTGTGAAGTAGCCAGTGCTCCCAGGAATCCAGACTTATCTGGGACATTGGCTAGAACTAAGGGTTTAAAAAAGCAGGAAGAATGCACCAAAATAACTGTTTTCCAACATGATCCACAGGCCTGACCAAGTTAAATCCTGAATGTGTGCATTTTAATTGTATGTACTGCACATCTCAACACTACAGCAGCTGTAGTCACAGAACCAAGTACTGAATTTGACCCATTATAACATCTTTAGTGGATATTTAATGCACTGAATTCTTTGACCCACACTTTTTCCTGTACAGCCATGGAAGTTCCAAAGTTAAATCTCTATTGTGATCCTTTCACGACTCATTTTTGGTCAACTATTTGAAAAACCTTTAAAGCTCAGGGGTGTGCATCAAGAGGTAATGCTTTGCTCCAGGGAGGGAAGGAGCTTGAGTACAGACATTAGAAATACGTGCAAGTTAAATAAACTACTTGAACACAAGATGCTAATTTAGCAACTTCAAGGGCCATATTTCTCCAGCCAACCCAAGACATAAAAAGACACAATTTCATTAAAATAACCTGACCCCACTGTTGTTTCAAGTGCTACATTTATTCAAACACAGCCCACCAGCTCTCAATTAGCTGCTTTCACACTCCAACTGCAGCAGGTCTGCAGTGCACAGAAATGTAATTATTCACACACCACCCTGTCACTGCCACCACTGTCTGTACTTCTAAAGCATCTTGATTACTGCACTGATGAGCACTATGGAAATGCCTATAAATAAAATAATCATCTCCCCTCATTAAGTTCCAGCTCGTGGACTGAGGAAGGATGATTTCCCTTTGTACGTTCCTTTTGTAAATTTTATCATTTCACAACAGAGGGAGCAACGTGCCTCTGATGGCACTCAAAGAGACAGACTGTCAGAATTCTTGTCAGTATTTCAGCTTTGAGCAGCTTGCATTTTTGCATGAATATTTGCTCCTGAAAATAAAGCGCTGTTTGTCAGAATCACGCATGCAGTAATCTCTTTCTAATGTCAGCATCAGACATGCAAAACCCCCTAATGTCATGTCAGGAGGTCAGATTTTATGGAGCAGTATGTCATGGAAACCCTAAGAGCCAGCATAAGCTTCTAGCTCTGACTTCCACACTAAGAACACACATCTATAATAAAGAACAAGCATTGAAGGAAACCTTCCACTAAAAATAAAGCCTTGGTGAACCAGGTTTGCTCTTCAGGAAGCTTCAACAGCAATTGGTGCTGCAAACAAATATCAAACATCCCATTATTGCCAAATCACAGTCTCACTGTTTTCAATAACTGCATTACTGGGTGCACATTTGAACACACTGAAACTCCCAGTGGCATCTCCAACATGCAATCAAATATCTCATTTCATTAAATGGTGAATTATAAAGCCAGAGAAACCAGTTAAATGTTGTATCAGGGCTGATCCTGTCTTGCTCTCCAGCCAGAGGTGGCAGGGAATCACCACTTGCTGCTGTAAACAGCTAAAAAGGGGAGAAGAGAGCAGTCTGATGGAAGCTCATGGAGTATCCCTATTTCTGCACCATCCAAAGCAACATCTCACCCCCAAACTGCCAGCAGCTCTCAAAGAACTGAGGTCACTCCCAGGTTCAGATTAAGATCCTCCTTCCCAGCTGGGAGTACAACAGGACTCTGTGTCAGCATGAGCAGGGAGCTGCTCTCAGGCCAGATCCAACTCTGCAAAGCTGCTGTGACCCAAAGGGCATGGTCCTGTGCCCAGGTGTGGCCACCTCAGGGAGCACAGGTCAGTTGAGAATCTCCTTCCTCTTTCCCTGGTCTCTCCCAAGGTTTCCAGTGCATCTCTCCTGGTATCACTGCTCATTTCCAGCAGGTTACTGTGTCTATGGACAGTCACCCTCTCATGTTCAAACTGTGCATCTGAGGAAGGAAAACTGCTGTGTGGAGACGAGTGGAAAAGAAAACTTTGGCAGACAGATGGGATTTTTTTGTGTATCTGAAGCTGGAACCAGACAGTAACTAACGTGCAGGACACAGGATGGGACAAAGCAAGAATCACAGAATAGTTTGGGTTGAAAGGGACCTTAAAGATCACTTAGTTCCAGCCCCCTGCCATGGGCAGGGACACCAGACTATCAGGTCAGAGTGACATGCTGCTCTCAGCTCCCAGGCACTACACTACATTCCTGGACTGTGCAGGACATTGTAGGAACCTATATTTGAGATTAACATTTTTATTTGTAAAATCTGCACTTCCTTGGACAGAGCCAGTCCTTGAATCATTTTCTCCAGAGACAGGACACAGTTAATTTAATGCAGAACCATCAATCCCTAGAATAGCCAGTGTCCAAACCCACACCAGAGGTGTGCTGCCTGACTCCAGAATCTGGAGCAGGAAAAGCAGTGACAAAAATAAGATCATTCCTCAATTACAATGAACAAAAACATTAAATCAAGCTCAGAATTGCCCTTGAAGAATCTAGCTCTTCCCAGCTCTAAAAATGATCCCCCACATTCCTTTAAGGCTTTTCATAGATACAGCAATATGAAATGGCTCGTTGCTGTGTAGCTGCTAACAAGAGACAGATGTTTCCTTCAGTTCCAGCAACATGTAGACATGAAGCACATTTTGATGACCTGCTAAATATTTCTGACTCTTTCTGCACGTTACCTCCTCATGCATTCAGTCCAGGAGATCTCCACAGTTCCACACTTTCCCTGCTCACTCTGGAGCTGGCCAGAAGAGCGTGCTCGGATCAACCACTTTATCTTAGCAAGCCTTCACCAGAGGGCAAGGAAAGTCAAGCAACACGTTTTCACTGAGTGAAGCCAAAGCTGGAGAGTTCTTCCAGTGGGTCCAGAGCCAGATCAGCTGGTGGCCACGAGCCCAAGTCCCCCTGTTATTTCTTTAGCTGGCCCAGAAGACACGCGCCGCACGCCGGCGTGCAGGGCGAGCATCTGTTCCACCCAGACCCACGGCTACATTCTTTACTTGGTATTAATATCAGGGAAAATTTAGTAACCTAACCACTGGCATGAGAAGCCATACTTCTAAGGGAACAGATGGCAGCAATCATCTCAGCTTAATTTTAGGCCTCAAGAATTGCTCTGAGTCAGCAAAGCCGCACGACGAGAGGAAGAAAAAGACATAACATCTGTAAAACCTCCTACCTGCTTCCCATCCAAGGTGTACAGCTTTTTGACCACCCCTGTCTCCAGTTTGATAGCTTCAGTGATGTCAGTGAGGACCTGCTCGAAGGAGTGGGCAGTCTTCTTGTTGAGGAGCACGCGCACGGCCTTGCGGGGCTTGACCCCGCTGCGGATGATGGTCACCAGCTTGGGGCGCACGAAATCCTTGTTCTCCTTGGCCTGGGCACTGTTGCTGCTGGCCAGGGACTGAGGTGCTTTCTGGTTGGCAGAGGTCTTCACGTTGACAGACCAGTTGGGGTTGACGTTCTTGGTGTATTCCACCTTCTTGAAGAAGTTGTCGGACGAGCAGACGTAACTCTCCCCTTGAGGAAGAAACGAGATTCTACAGTAAGCACCAGCTCCGTGCTCTTCCCCCATGAATCATGCAAACCACTGATAATTGTTTCCATTAGCACTCCCACGACAGCTTGTTCTTAATACATTCTGCCTTGTTTTAACGCTATATTTATGGTTATTTTAAATATTGCTGGTATTTCCACAAAGTAAGCGAGTCAGCCATCAGCAAATGCACACAATCACACGAACCAGGGGTTAGAAGAGGTTGAGTTAAAAAGGTATTTAGTTACTTGAAGATGCAGCTAAGCTTTCCAAGAACTTCAGAACACCAAATTCATTTGACCACCTTGATTCTTTTATAAATTTGCCAGTCTCCCCTTTATCTTTACAGACCTAGGTACTACTTCAGTGTGTCATTCCCTGCCAAGAGGACATCAACATTCATCCACAAAGTGCCTTCTGCATCATGCCTGAAAAATAATCAAAATCTTGTCCTGAACAGCCTCCACTAAAAGTAGCCTTGATAAATCTAGCAGGCATAACAAATATGCACTGTTAGAGCATCAGTTGTTTATTAGGGAACAGACCTAGTGGCAGCTGAGATTAAACACTGCACCAAATACCACTCCTTGATTTACATGGCTGGTACCAACCAAAAATACATTAAATCCAAATTTAGACATGGCAGAGAAGAGTTACAGGGTCTTTTTAGTAATTCCCAAAAAGCCCTTCCCTATCCCACCCAAAATTAATTTCAAGCTTTGTCTGTAATTTACAGGATCCTATCTATCCAAGGTTTTAAAAGCACCTTAAAGGATTTGTAGGAGCTTCTTTTGGGCCTGCAAATCTGATGGATGCTGGAAGAGTTATTACTAGAATGAGACTGTAAACCAGTATCCCTAAGGGAATGTAGCTGTCTGGTCTGAAATGACTCAGGCTGCACTGAAAAAAAGTCACTCACTGCTGGAGGAAGAAGCTTTCGTCTCGCCATTAGATAAAATTTTAATAGGAACTGAAGGCATGACCTGTAGGATTTTAGAGTCTCTTCTGGTGTTTTCTTTGTCTGATCTTACAGAATTAAGTTCTTCATGTACTATGATACATTTGAAATCAAAATACAGATTCAACTATATTGAAAAACAAATTTTTTAAAAAAATAAATTCCTTCTTTACAAAAAACAGATTGGCTGCATTTCCTTGTCTGTCCCTGACTGCAAACTCCAAGGCTCAGACATCTTTGAAAAGCCTATCCCACAGCCAAGTCTGGCTTCCCATCCAGGGATCTCTAGGACAGGATTTGACATCCAGTTGGCAAAATATGGATTTCCAAACATCCCACTGATTTTCACATGGCCCAGGCAGGTAACATGCCCAGGATAAAGTTCACACTGCAGCTCCTTCTGCTGACTAAACTGCACTTCTGATGGAGGCACCAGAACCCATGGTGAGACCACTAGAGACACACAAGAAACAGATTTTGACAGGCTTATAACAGCACTCTGTGTATTTCTGTCCCTGTTCTGACCAGGGTGTGATGTCACAAGCAGCCATAGAAAAGATGCAGGATTCTCACTTATTTCAACCCCACCTTTGTACCCAGTTTGCCACCGCGATGCCCACTCGTGGTGTTTGCATCACCACCTGCAGCTCCTCTCCATCAGCTGTATAAAAATGTCCAGAATCCTTGATCAACAGGAAGCACATATTCTGTTTCCCATTCTAAAGATGGAATACAAATACAGATGAGAGAAGAGATCTGACAAGGTTTGTGATGAACACTCAGTTGGGCATTTTGTCAGCGGGCGTACCCCCCAGCTAACAATAATCCCACCAGCAGGTTCTGTTGGCCTGAACAAACAGTAAAAATCTCTGTTTGCTGACAGCAACACCCCTCAATAAACCAACCATGCAGCCCTGCCCATAGCTGGAGCTACTTAATCCCCAACATTTTGTGAATCTGACTCAATAGAAACTCAAATATACCCCCTAGAGTACCATGCATTATACCAAATTCCCTCTGGGGATATCGTTTTCCAGAAGCTTTGAATACTTCAAATCTTTCTGATTAATAAGTGATAAGTTGTGGTTTATTCATCTGCTTCAGCCAAGTAACACCTGGTGCAGAGCAGGCCCAGGATTCTCTCCAGTTTCACGACTGAGAGAAGGGCAGCAAGGAGTCTGGAATGCTCTCAGGAATTAACCATCCTAAGAACCTGAGCCCTCCCAAGCCCATAATCCCTGGGCAGCAGAGCCCTCCTAAGTGTGCTCAGCAGAACTGTGCATTATCCTCTGAGAAAAGGGATTTCTCTCTTTAAATGCAGCACTAAGAATAAGTGATTTGAATGCTGCTGTCACCCCAGCTTCCCTGTGCCAGCTCCTGACCTCACATCCACCTCTGCTTCCCCACCTGAAAAACAGGAATAAACCATCAGCCACTGAAGTGTGGCAAGGCTTGACTTTCATCTGCATTTGACCTTCATCTGTATTATTTTCACAGTGAAAGAAAGTACACATTTGCACTGTGTTCTGTAGACACATGAGGTGCTGGAGCATATTTTCTGTTAACAAGTTGCATATTTTAAAGCAAGCTGAAGAGATTCTTGATCTGTCTGGTACAGTACCATTACTCTTAGTTCCAGCTGAGTCCCTCTGAACTCCTCACTGCACACCACAGCTGTTTGTCTATTTACACCACTGTACACCAAAGGCAACAGTGGCATGAAGGCAGAACTCTTGTAGGGTTTGTTCCACAGATGTGATCTTAGGCAGTTGTGCAGATCCTCTCAAGCTGTGCTCCCACTCACAAGTGGAAAATGGAATCTGCCTTTTCTCTTTGTCTCATTTAACCCAAACCCCAGAAAATAAAATCCGTACTGTACTCGATTCTAAAACTGGAGAGAAATTTCCTTGGAGAGACACTCCAGAACAGCAGCTCAGAGCAGCAGCTCTTCTCAGCATCATTTCTGCAGTCACAGCAGCCCAGCTCCAGGGAAGAGGAGCTTTTCTTTCCTTCCTTCCTGACCTAAGGATGTGACCTGAAGCTTTAACTTCATTTAAAAACCACTTCAACTAATGTCTTCCCTAACTCAGTTTATGACCCTCAAATAGCAGCAAAATCATCATTCAAGTTCCTCAGTGAGGCACAAGCATTTGCCAGCCAGGAACACACTTTCCACAGTGTATTTCACTTCCCACAGTGGAGTTTTACCCAAACCTTACCATGGTGGTAGGAGGATTGAGCAAGCATGGGCTGAAGACCTGTGAACTTTGCAGCTTTTAACTGCACAATGTGGCCAGGAGATGGTAAAGAAGAGAAATCTTATGGAGAATAGAGCTACCATAGAGGGAGGAGTGGGTTCTCTGTGGGTTTCTGTGCCACATCTGTCTGTGCTAAGCCTATAATGAGAAGTCAAGGTGTACAACTGTGCCAGCCACAGAAATATGACTGACAGACACAGCGTGACAGCAGAAGATGTGCTCAGCATAACAGAAGGAATGGGAAGTGGATGTGAGGTCTTGTCACGAGCAAAAGAAACAACTCCAAGAAGAACATCTCTCCCCAGCCCTAAGCACAAAAATCTGTGCACAAATATTTTCAGGAGCACATGTTTTGAGCCAGCAAGCAGCTGTGCAGAAATCCCACTGCAAGCCATGAGAAGGTACAATGGACAGCCACGTCATTCATTCCAAACAAACCCCAAAAAGGGAGCCCCAAAGAGAAACACTCGTGCACTGGGGCTGGGGAGCATCACCCTGACAAGAACCCCTGTGGTGCCAAGGACAGTGCTGGTTTAGTGCAGGGCCAGCTCAGAGCACCGTGCCCTTTTTACACTGCAGAGCCAGAGCCCACAGGGGCATGAGCCTTGTCACTGTGCCAGGCTGCTCCAGACGTGTCACAATTCCTATCGTGCCACCAAACCAGCCAAGGCATTCCCTCACTGCTCCTGCCTGCCCTCAGCAATGGCTGGGCTGACTGCAGACCTCAGACCTGCTGTCATGACCATCTTATTTGCCATTTGAAGCCAGGCTTGTATCACACAGAATTACCCCGGCTCCAAGTGCATGACACATCCCAGTGCCACCGATTTGATGGAAGCACAAGGAGATTATTCAGCTCCTAAAGAAGGGATGATCTCAGCAAAGATAAGGTTTGCCTTGGAGAAGGTTCCTTAGAAAAACCCTAAGCTCCAGATGAGTGCTAATCCTCCAACCCTCTTACAGCAGCTCCCTGTGACAATACCAAAAATGACAGGCTGTGCTTTCAGGAAAAGTTATCCTTCTTCAGCATGCACCAGCAACTTTCCAAGGATAATGAACTGCAGGCAGAAGTCTTTTGAGAAAAATCAGGAAAGCTGGATTGAGGGCATTTTGAATGTCTAAGTATTAACAGTTATTCCAGGAACAGTCTCTGTGGGCAGCAGTCAATTATTTTGGCTGTTAGCTCTGCAGTTGCAAAGTTGAGAATGAGCTACTGTGCCCAACTTTTGTGTTTCATGGAATTTACCAGGGCTGCAGCAGGAATTAAGTGGACTTAACACCTTGCAGAGCTCCTTCCATATGGTGCTGGAGGAGGCCTTGAGATTCAAATGCTTGAACTTGCTGCTGCTTTATGAGTAAAAAAGGCCTACTCCAGTTAAAAAGACCTACTCCAGCATGGCAAAGTGAACCCTGGAAGAGCTCCCTTCCCTTGACTCCTCCATGAACAGAAGCACCTCTTGTTCTGCTGAAGAAGTGGAAGAAATGCCTGATTAGAAATCACCTTCAAAACCACGCAATGAACACAAAGAATTTTGGAACCACACCAGTCCTAGCGTGACAGCCAGGATGAGCAAGCAAATAAAACAGAGCCCCATGGACAAATTTTGTTATGTAGGATGTAATTAGCTGAGCTATCAGGCCAACAGACACCCACAGAAAACAATTCCACAGGTTACCAAGGTTTCAGTATGAAACTACAGGAACTTCACTTTTCCAGGCAAACTGGAACACATACACTGGGTGGAGATTCCAGGATGTTTCCTATAAAACCCTCAGTCCCAGCACACACCAGACTCTGCACAGTTCCAGGGTGGAGCCCCTCCTATGATTACTTTAAGTACTCCTGGACAAGATTTTGGAAAATATTCCCAAGGGCATGACAGGATACAAAAAGCTTGGAATCACTTTGTGGAATATCTCACACAGCCCAAGAACATTTGCAATGAAACCACACCGAGCAAAACAAATCCTACTCAGCTTTTTCTAGAGTTTGATTTGAAACAAGGGCAACTTTCAAACAAGCAGCCCAGGACAGGGCATAAAATCCACCTTTGGACATGCCTTGCCTTCACTCCCAGGTTGTGCCTCACTGTCCATTTCATTATGTCAAAAAGCTGAATATGGGAAAGCAGCAAAATTATGGAGAGGGCTAAAAAAACCCCTTTTATCCCACAACACAAAGAACTCATTTATGGGACAATGGAGACTGGAACAAGTGGCCATTTCTTAAGCCATCTTTGCTGCTGAAGTCAATGCACAACATCAGCTTCCACCCCTACCCAGTCCTCCATTCAAGGACAAAAAATAATCAGAGCTGAGGTGGGACAGCTTCTCATCACATCAAGTCTACAAGAAGAGGCTCAAAATTAACCAAAGACCAAACCACATGTCCAGAACTAAGTTTTAGCTGAAACTTGGATGAAGTGCGAGCTGCTCTACCATCATCATGAGAAAGGCTGGAAAGGATGGCACATCATTATTTTAACATCTTTCATATTCAAGTTTTATCACAGCACAAGGCACAGAATTATCAGTTACAAGTGACTCACCAGTAAATGCAGCTACATAGATCAACTTCCCAAAGCCCTGGTCACTGGAACCAATTCTATATGAAGGGGAATAAAGCCCACCTGGTGCTCTTTTCCAAAAGATTCATCTGCCATGGTAAATAGCAGCACCTTGGGCCAACATCCACTCCTGATCCAGCCAAGGCATGGAACAGAAGTGGAAGGATGAGCTGGAACAGGATGCTGCCCTGCACTTAACCACCAGCACAGAGATTAAGGAGGAATGCAGTCCTAAACAACATCAGCAGGTGCATTATTTATTTATATTAAAGACTATTATTATTATTATTAATTAGAGCTTATTATTTATATTATTAATTTACATTAAAGCTGAATGCTGAAAATAGGAAGTCAGGATTGAGACACTGACTACAGTGATGGCTGCTAGGACTGAAAAGGGGAAGAAAAAATGATCAGGTGGGTGGATTTTGAGAGGTCACTGGGAGATGAGACAGCTCCCTGGAAAAGAATGGAAAAAGCAACCTGTGACCAGTGAGGGAGAACTCAGCTGGCAGCAAAAGGCACCTGTGTGACAGAGCTCTGAGGGCTTCCAAAATGTGAGATGTTAGGGTGCAGTACAGGAAAGG
Organism: Ploceus nigricollis; assembly: GCA_013399945.1. Taxonomy (NCBI): domain Eukaryota; kingdom Metazoa; phylum Chordata; class Aves; order Passeriformes; family Ploceidae; genus Ploceus; species Ploceus nigricollis. Next base: position 633,944 of record VXBC01002537.1, on the reverse strand, counting down.
ACCAAGAGGCTCAGCCCAACAGATGGAAGGAATGTGAAAAAAAGAGTATGAAAAACTTCACTTGTTCTCATTATGGGAGTAACCTTGAGTGCCAGGGAAGAACTCTGGGTCTGGAGAACAAAAGGGTGATTCCAAGCCCCAGTTAATTAGCAGCACACCATGTGGTTTTTGTTCACCTGAAATGTCTGTCCCTAGGATATTGGTGCTGTGCAATATCATTGTCTACCCTCCAGAACTACACTCAGGCTACACTATGTAAGTACATTTTTCAATCAGAAGTAATCAGGTACTTAGAACATGATGTGAAATATTGTCAGTAATTCACAAGCTTTTGCCATCAAACCACTGAGATGAGCCTCTTTGATGATGTTTCCTAGATTCTACTTGTTTACTGGAAATTAAAATGATAAATTAGCCCCATTATAGCAACAAGCACTGGTTTGGTTACCCTCAGCCTCCAAGCAGAAAGCCAATTTATAAGAGACATGCCCTGGCTGTGTGTGCACTGTTCCTGTGTGTCACAGCAGAATTACTCCCAGATTCTGGGTTTCATGCAGGTACCTTGCACACAGCTATGCAAACACCCAAGCTAAGGGCCGAGTTCACCACAAGGGCTGGTTATAACCACAGTGTTGTAAATTGCTTTTCTACAACAGAAGCGTAGGTCACCCCTAGAAATATGGGATCAATAGCAGCGTGCAGACCTACTCTGGCATGGTGAAAAAATGGATTCCTTTGTCTTCACTCTGCTCAGGTATTATTTTCCTAGATGATGCTCTGCTGAGGACACAGCCACACAGACAATCCCATTCTGGTTTTAGTGCCTCTTCTTCGGTGCTGTTTCCAGATGCCATTTTGGCAGAACAAAGCCAGAACCCAAATGCCAGCATCTCCTTCTGTACCTCAACCAGCAAAATGTGTTTTCATGAACCAGGTACCTCCCTACCTGCAGCAAAACCCATTTAAAGCAGGTGTAACAGCTAAAGCTTTCTTAACTTCACTGACAAAAGGCAGGAAGAGTATAAGAGGAGGAAGAGTGTAAAAAGAGAATAAAGAACTGCATTTTCTCCTGGAGTTATTTCTGAAGATTTGCTTAAAACCTAGGACAAGCAGGACTGAGAGCTGCCATTAGAGAAAGGCTGTGGCCATATTAAGAGACCAGAATGAAACATGGCAGAATCTCTAAAATTAAGGGAGGCCACTCCTCCATTCGACAGCTGTAATTGGGCTGAGAATAACTCCACCAGGAAGCATCACAGCTCTGAAAGGCAGCAATTTCTTCCCAGGAAAACTCCTCTATGGAAACCAAGATTTATTCCGTGTCCTTGTCCCCGCAAAGTATTTTGGGGAGATGAGTATCCTGCCTGACAGAGAAGGAATTCTAGGGAGAGCTGCCTTAGTCAAGGTCACACAATGACTCGCTGCTGAGGCTGCCCCTGCAGTTCATGCCTCACGTACTCACATCCATTGTCTTTCACTAAAGGCAAAAGCCTCGTGGATTTTTTGGTAGTTACCGAACTGGCCAGGACGTCTGCTTGGAGCAAAACACCAAGGAAAAGGGAAGAGCACCTCCCCTCCTGCAACAGGATATTCCAGGTCCGAACAAAGAATGAATTGCTCGGGGAAGAGAAAAGCAGCGTGGCTGTGGGTTCCCTCTTTCCACCCCACTCTGGCTCTGCTGCCAGCCGAGCTGGCCCGCGGTGCTGCCTCGGGCAAGGAGGCAGGACTGGCCATCCCAGCAATTCCATCCCAGGGGCTGTGCTGACACTGCCGGGAAAGGCAGCAAGCAGGGGGAGCACCCCAGGCTCGGGCACGGCTGGCAGCTGAGCTCCACGGTAGCAAACCTTCCCCCAGGGCACCCCTTCCGAGCAGCATTGATTTTTGGCTCATCCCTCACCCCGCAGTGACACAGAGGAGCAGGCACAGCCACACCCCCGCGGGACACGGGGACACGCTCGGCCCTGCCCCGAGCACCCCCAGACCCACCGCAGCGACCGCTCCCCAAAGGCACACGAGGGTTTGTGCCTTTCACAGAGCCCCTGCACGAACCGCCTCCGTGTGCAGCACATGAACTCCCCGTGCCCTCTCGCACACATCGCTCTGCGAGACCCCCAGACCCCTTACAGTCAGCCCAGCACACCTCCACACCTCCTGAGCACAACCCCAGCGCAAAGAAACCCCCACAGCTGCCTGTAATTAAACCCTCCTCACGCCGTCCTCCAGGCACACGCACGCATAAACCCCAAATTTCACCAAGCGCAACCTGCCCAAAACGCCCTTCTCTATTCACAAGCCTTTCTCACTAAATGCCCTCTCTAATCAGGCTGTGTGAATTCCCAACACACCCTTGCACATGCTCCCCAAACAGAGATCCCCCAGCACCCCGCCCTCCAAACACCCATCNCTCCTCCCTTCCCATTCATCCCCACCCACCCCACTGGGAAGCCCAGCCGGGCTCAGCCAGCCCGGACAGCCGTGGGGACACCCTGAGCAGCCCCCGAGGCACGGGCACAGGGACACGGCCGCGAGCCGGACACACGGACACGGCCGGGAGCCGGACACACGGACACGGTCGCAGCCGGACACGCCCCTCCGGCCGCACATCTGCCCCGCGCTGGGGACACGGCGGGGGGGGGACGCGCCCCGCCACCCGCCCGGCAGGGCACAGCGGGGCTCAGCACCCCCCAGAGCCGGGGAAACGCGACCTTCCGGGCAGCCCCGAGTGGTGCAGCCCCCTCCCCACCCCGCCTCCTCACTGCACCACGGGCGATGCTCGTTACCTTCCTCCAGCTCGTCCATGCTGCCGATCTTCCGCGAGCCATCGATGGTGTAAATGTACCGCACTCCCTGAGGCAGGTTAATGTTGTCGGACAGGGACCGGGTCAGGTCCGCCAGGAGGGCATCAAAACTTCGGAAGCGGTCGGAGGACACGGCGTATACAATCCCCTTGAAGTAGCGGTCCCCGTTGCGATAGAAACGCACCTTCTTGGCTTTCTTCTCGTTACTCAGCGCCTGTAAGGTCCGGGTTCTGTAGAAGCTACAGTGAGCACTATGAGTGGGGCTGGGCAAGCCGTTCATCCGTGTGCCTCGCATGTTTCTGGACGCCTTGTCTCTTTCGTCAAAGTGTCCAAAATCAAGTTCCATAGTTTGGTGAACCCTAAAGATCTGAAGCTGAGCAGGAAGGAGATGGGGAGAGAAGGAGGGCAAAGGGACGGGTTAGAGCCCAGCAGAGCCACAATCCGGAGAGCAAAACGGCACTAAGGCAGTGTCTGGAGCAGGACAGATGCATTTGGGAAGCGCCCCCTCCCCTGACCCAGATTTGTATCGATTCTGGGGACTGAGAGTAGGAGGGGTCCTCGCATTTTGAAAGGGATCCAACTACTGGGGGCAGGGAACACGTTTCTAGAGAGCTGCCTGCTCCTGCACCTGGGAGTTTTCAAAGTGCAGCAAATTGGGACTTGGGGCCAAAGGGATACATGGCAATCACAACTCAGCCCCAAATAAAACTCATCCAAACACCAGTTGGCAATGAATTAAACCTCTGAGCCCTGTGAGGTTTCCTTTGGCAACAGAAAACAAGGAGATCCCAGTAAGTCAGCCCTTCAATCTGTCGAATCACGGAAGGACCCAGAGCATCTGAATGTTTAACATTAGAATAAACTGGCATTTATGAAAGAATGGTCACAGGGGAATAAGCAGTTTCTTTGTGACAGCCTGTTCAATAAGGGTTAGCAATGAGATCCAGCCCACCCTTCCCCCTATCCGCAGCCCCCTCCTAGCCCATCAATCAATTCCCAGGACCAGCCTACATCTCTAAGAAGAAATGACTGCAAAGAAAAATCTGTCATTGAAACGCAGCTTCGGTAAGCTCTTTTCAGCCCGAGCCTCCTCTGAATTGCATTTTCGCTCCCGTTTAACGAGGAGGAGAAAATAAAGGGGCTATTTCCACCCCCCGCTTCCAGCCCTAAGTGATTTAATAGCTGGAAGTGCCCCTGCCCCAGGGACACGCCGCCCCTGCTCCTCACCTTTCATTGTTCTGAGCACGGGGGCTTCCAGCACTGAAAAGCCGAGGCTGGGGCTGACACCCAGCGAGCAGGAATTTTGCACTGTCTCTAGTTTATGCTCGAGAACAACCTTTCTCCTGCACCAAACCCCAACACAAAAGGAGAAGGAAGCCCCCAGCCCTGCAATAGAGACCCTTCCACTCCCCCAGGCACATGCACCTCATGTATGTGGTTCTCACGTTAACACAGGGCTGAAAGGGGATTTACAGCACTTGGCAGCCAGGTATAAATCCAGGAAAAGCTGTTGCTATCTCATCCCCGCCCTTTACACTCGCCAGAATGAAGCTCCTTCCCTGTATTTTACAATGTCAGCGTGACCCATGCAAGAAAAAATCATTGTCCCCAGGCTGCAGTGAGGCAGATGACAATGCAGGCATTCCACACAGAAACCCCAAGTTGGGAACGTTCCCCCCACGATGCCAGCTGGGGTAGGTTCAGTCTGGTGTCATGCACTGAACAATGAAACATCCAAGCAACTTCGGGAATGAATCAGAGGATGCAGGGGTTTTGATTTTAAAATGAACTGCAGATGCTGTAAGGCACCAAGAAAAGATTCCTCCTTTCTGTTACTTTTCTGCATGCAAGCCACTCAGGAAAGCTCTACTCACCGGTTTTCAGCGTGCAGGGTGGAGATGCTCAGAGAAAGAAAACCAGGCTCACTCTGCCTTTGTTGTCTGAGCTCCAAGCAAGAAATTCCTGCCAGGGTGGATGAGACGCCTCCTAGGTCCTAGTGCCTTGTTCCATCCCTCCACGGTAACTTTGCCTCAGTGATTTTCACTCTCACCATCAGCTGTCTGCTCACAGGCTGTGCTTGAGGGGAAAACGGGGTGCTGATTCCACCTCTGCATAGGTCAACAAATCAGTAAACAAAAGGTTAGAGGGGCAAGTCTGGGGGTGCTGTTTGGAAGGATGCAAATTTCCCTTTGAATCCAGCTGTACCAAGAAATCATCTGGTCCAACTGAAAAAAATAAAATAAGGAAAAAACACAGGATAATTGCCCCAATCCTACAGGATTAGCAGTACAGGGAGGTCACAGTCACAATCCCACAGTGTGGCACAGAGCTGGCACAAGACTCCTGTGCGTTAGGAAGGCAGCTGAGAAAATCCCTGACCAGTGGAACTGGGCACAGTCCTGCTCCTGTGCTGGTTTTACACGGCATCTGTGGTTTACACTGGCAAGCAGAAAGGGAGAATTCACTTGGTGGTTCTGCATGAGGTGCCCCTGAATACTTTTTCTCTGTTAACATTGGACACAAGCCAAAGCCTGAGCGCTGAATCCCAGTTCATTCAAATCCCCAGGGGCTTCGGGATGGAGTCATCCAGCACAAGCTAAACCCAGCAGATCCAGCGTGGCTCATATCCCACAGTAAGAGAAGTTTATTTTCTGATTCCATTACAGGAGGAGCCAGCTGTTCAAAAATTGTACTGAGCTCTTTCACTTTGACAGCAAAATCTTTCACCTGCTTTCTGGGTGGAGACTTCTATGCTGCAGCACCACTAACCCTGCTCCTAACCCCACTGGTGCTGGCCTCATCTTTACGTTAGAAAAGAATGGGATTTGGAAATGGGAGAGTTTTCCCATCTGTAGAAGGAAATCTTTCCTAACAACACTGTGTCTGTTTCGAGTGAAAACATCAGATGTTGTCATTTTGGCACATCACAGCAGTATCACATTTACACAGAAGGAGTCAGTATTTATTCCAGCTTTGTCTGCCCTGTGCATGATAGTCCAGGCAACACTGACACAAACCCACTGAGAGTTCGTCTCTGTTTGCCAGCAACTTTCACACATGACTTTTGTAAAAAGTTTCTTATTCCCTGAAACCAGCCTTTTATTCAAAGGCTCCCACACATCCTCTGCTGGAGCTTTTGGCTGCTCCCTTGTGTGCATGGTCAGATCACTGCAGAGGAGACAGAGCTGCTCTCCTCCCTCAGGAATTAGCCCTTGAGAGGAAGAACAGGGTCTGTCCTCTCCAGGGTATATTTCAGTAGGTCTCTGGATGCAGTTGCAAGGGGTTATGTGGGACTTCAAACCTTGTCCTTCCCATTTGGTCCTATTTTCTGAATTAGATAATTCCTGGCTGTTCATCACCAGGAGCTTAATCTGTCCAGAATTAACAATTCTTTCCTTTAACACAACACTGCTGTAAATATAAATCTGCCCGTGCTTTAAAAATTTGCCAAAAATATAAATCATTCAGCATGTGCCAAGTACAGCAGCAGCAAGAATAGAGAAAAGGAGAGTCTTCATTCAGCCTTCAGTGGCACACACAGCTTTGACAGAGAAGAGGAAGATTTTTGGGACGATGGCTCAGGATCCAGGTACTACACCAAAGTAACCAGGCAGGATGATGTAGACCCAGGTGGAATTGTATCACATGTCAATCTCCTAAATGTGACTTGTATGGGAAGTTCTGAGGACAGCAAAGGGTGTCAAGCATCATTAACAGATGGCTCCTCTTTCTGCATCCCAGCCCACACCCGCTGTGAGATGAGCGTGTCTGCATGGACACGTCTGCTCAGGACAGGACAGAAGCTTTTTGAAGCACAGGCACTTCCTTTGCAAAGCATTTTAAAAGAACTACTCCAACAAGAGAACTGGAATTTGTCCCTGGCTGAAGGATAAGTTTTCTACAGCAAATCATGGTAATGTTCATCTTGGGTAAAACCTCGAGTTCCTCCTAAACAGTGCCCAAAACACCTCCCGTGTGTCCTCCTTTAATCCTGCCACAAGACCAGGAGGATCTCACAAGCCAGAGCACCATCAGAGGTGAAGAGCCCTGGAGCCAGACTGATTTCACATGTCCTCAGTGAAATCACACATATTTGCTTCTCCCCAAGTGAGAACAGAATCACCTCAGACCACAGACAGCAGCACAGAAATAAGCAGCAGTTTCTCAAGGAAAGCAAGGGCCTGCTCCTGACTTCATTTCTTCTTCAGAGCTTCTTCCCTGGCCTGAAGGAGTTAATGCCAGTCAAAACATATTTACATCAGAAGAGACTCACCCTCTGAGACAGCATAATCTAAACAATTTTAGGCAGCGTGAGTGATTGAGAATTGGAAAGAAAATTCTACTTCCCATCAATAATTCCATCTAGCTTCAAAGGAAAGATAAATTTAGCTCTTCAGATGAAATTATGTACTTTAAATCAGGTGAATCATCTTTCCTCCAGGAAGGTAATATTTAGACTTTTGCCTGTGTAACTAAATCCGTATAAATACATGTTTGTTGACATTGCTGAGCAACCATGCCACTTTGGAAAGGGACAGACTGCAGGTGACAGGGGCTGTGTGATGCTGTGTGCTAACTTCTTCACATACACCTAGAAAATCCAGTTTCTAGCATCACTAGGAGCTGCAGTCTCAACTACTCTATGTCAATGCCCTGTTGCTTTGCTATGCAACTTCCTGACTTGTATAAAAATTGCCTCTGATAGCACAGCACGTTGTCTGAACAGGATATGAGTTAGGGTGATGAGCAGCCAAGGTCTGGCTGTACCACAGAATCACAGAAAAATCAAGGGATCACTGGGTTAGAAGGAATTCTTGGATCAGCATCCCCAAGTCAGTCTATTTAGGAGCACGTGTTTAGTTACATTTCTTACTGTAACCTCTGTGGTTCTAGACAATTTGGAAATTGCCATCCCTGATCACTGCTGTCAAAGCTTTGCTTGATGTAACTTAAACACCAAAACTCTCTGAATCGACAAATTGTTATTTCAGGGGTCTGACAAGTGTGTCAAGGCACTCACAGCTGAAATCCCATCAAGTCAATGGCTCAGTCTCGACCCTATAGAGCAACATCCTTTAAATCTGAATCTTCAAAAGAGCTGAGAGTTCATCAAAGAGTTATCCTATATCAGGCTATAGAGCTAAGTTCCTCCTACAGAATACTACGAGCTAATAAGCAATGGGGACTTGGCAGACTTTCACCACATAACATTTGTTTCCTTTGGAGATTTATTTTTATAGGGACCACACACATCTGAAAGTCTTTTAAATACCAAAGCTGGAGAGCCAAAGTCAGCCCAGCCACTGTGGAGAGAAGGGTGGAGGGTCACCTCCAGAGCAGCTCCCCCTCTGCAAGCCTTGGAAACATCTGCAGGGGCTGCTCAGATCTTGAGGTTGAAGGACTGAACCCTTCACAGTCTGAACCACTGGAACCTCCAGGGAGGAGCAGGGACAAGGTTTTCAGTGTGAGGAAGGAGGAGAGGGTGGAAGAAGCAGCTGGGCTCCAAGACCACCTCGGTGTGGGACTGCTCAGGAGTGCCCACAGCAGCAGTGTCCCCTGGGTGGGACCTGCCACTCCTCCACACCCCACAGGCTGTGCTGAGTCAGGGCATGGCAGCCCCACACCCGTGGCAGATGCCCTCAGTCTCAGCAGGTGACTTTAGCTTTGGGTATTTCTGAAATCTGGGAGCCAGGGGCCTTTGCATCCTCTGAGGGACCATCAGGAAGCAGACTGAAAGTGAAAAGGCCATTTTCTGTGCTGAGTATCTGGAAACTGTGCAGCTCAATGAACTCAAGATATTCCAAACACATCCAGATACAACAAAGCATTAAACCCCAAAAGAGTCTTCCAAAAGAAAAATACCTTCTGCACTAGATCTCTTCTGGCTCAATCCCCTCCCTTCTACACCAAACCACCACAATTAATAAACCTTTCCCAGCTGAAAACAAATTCCCTGACAGCAGGAAGTGAAGCACCCCACCCCAGCACACCCCCTGTGTATTTTGGGTGAACTCTGCCAGAGCCAGCGAGTTCCAGTTTCTGGTGGCAGCTCAGTGGCAGCGTTTTCCCTTAAAATCAAAGTGCAAATCTTGCAGAAATCCATGGCTATGCCTGCCTCATGCACTGCCTGTACCTGGGGGATGTGCAGAACCCCTCTGAGCTTGTCAGGACATTAGTGCTGACCAAATTATGGTCTACATAATGGTAGACATGGTCTAGACATGTATACCATGTATGGTATACGTGGTCTGTGAGCCCCAGCCAAGGTCATGACAAATGGAACAGCAAAACATCCAAATTCTCCTTTTTCCAAGGTTGTCCATGGGCTGCATCATAGTAGTTAGGAGACTTGTGACCAAGAATGTAATAACTTCTTGATAATTTCATTTTATACAGTAATTGTAACTGAATACCTGATTGCCAGCCTCTCTCAAAATGCCTGCTGAGTGTAACACTGGCTTGAAGGACTTTCCTGATGGAATTCTAAGTGATAGAAAGGAAAATCCCATCAAAGCCATCACGGGGGATCATGTCACATTCAAGTTGGAAGTGCAAGATGTTTCCTTTCAAACACAGATCCTTTCTGAAGGCAGTGACAGTGAAGTCAGGTGACACTGGGGAAGCATTTGTAAAAGATACCCGAACAGTTCATTTTAAAAGCACAGAAATCCCAACAACAGACTCTTTCAGAAGTTGTTTTCCATGAGTCTTCCACTCAGTGCACTCGGTAAATGTCATCCCAGACCAAGCCCAACAGAGGCTGCAGGATTAGCTGTATCAGTGTCCTAGGAGTAGGGTAGTAGAGTAAGAATGAAGAGGTAGGACAGCAGGTAAAGAAAGCTTTTGTGCCTGTTTTACTCTTTTCAGAAGATGGTTCCAATCTGTTTTATCCTAAAAATACAGACAGCACTAATGAATGGTGATTTTTTTCACGGCAGCAAATATTCCCCAGCTATTTTGCTATTGTTCCTCAGGCACACATATCATGTACCTACAATAAACTATTGATAATCGGTGCTTTGCATCTGTGCTGGCATTTAGAGGTAGATACAGCAATGAGAAAACTCATTTAGCTACATCAAAAGAAAAGCTTATCTGCCCGAAGTCTCATGCAAATTAGGCGCACACTGAAAGACCATTGTTTAAACATCAATGAACTGGGGTCTCTTGTCTGCAGAGCTGCCGTCCCTCACTCCAGAGAGACACAGAATCTCAGTCTGACAGGATGGAGGAACAATTCAACACTGCAAGTACAAGGTCAGCATCCTCAACCCCCTTTCGCCAGCAAGAAGAGCCAGCACTGCAAACTCTGCCTCGAACTGGACCAAATCTGGTTTTCTCCTCCTGTAATTCCTGGGTCTGGCACACAGCAGCAGCAATACCCTGTTGTTTACAAGGCACCCCTGAGCACAGGAAGGAAGCAGGCTCCAAACACCTCCTGACATGCAAAGCCCTGAGGCACCCAGGGATTTCTAAAACACCTCCTGAAGACCTGCATAGGTGGATCCCTGTGTGGTTTTAATCTTTAAAGCAAAGGTTACAGTATGGAAACATTGCGGGACACTCTGCCTTCTAAAAAGCTTTATTTCAAATACTGAAACTCCGAGCTGAACTTCTGCAGCTCTTCCCCTGCTCCCTCCACACACACCAGAGGTGTGCTGAGAGGTGAGAGATGGCTGCAGGCAGAAATTCTCCCTGTCTACAGTGAGACCATCAAGAGATAAGCACTGAGCATCATTAATGCCCCTGGACAGATCACTGGAGAGAAGCATCATCCAGCAGGGAGACAATGACTTTGGCACTCACCTTTTCAGGAAAAGAAGTAGTGAACTTTTACTTTGTGAACATCTGCAGCTTGCTGGAAAAGTCCTTTCTAACATTGCAGGGGAGTAGGAGATGATTGTAGGAGCTACTGGACAAGAAGCCAACACCAGAAACTCCGCAGAGACGGTTCTGATGCTATTTTATCTTCAGGTTAGGCAGGTTCTGTTCATTAGGAAACCCTCCCAGAGGGGCACACACCACTCACAGATTACTTGATGAAATTCCCAGCCTGGAAATCTTTGTGAATGCCAGAATAACTGAACAGGGGAATGAGAACCATATCAGAACATCAGGATTGGTATCCCAAAGTTTGGATGAAGAGCCAGGTCAAGAAGAAACTCCTGCTCTTGTCTGAAGGTGCTGTCAAGCACATTTCTGATTCCATGAGCTCTCCTAAGGTTACCCAACATCAGCTATGTAAACACTCACATTGAGCAAGGACAGCAGCTGCTCAGGCACCAAAAAAAAGCAGGTTTCCAGTTAAAAAAATCCATTCTGAGCAGTTATCAGTCACCACAGAGCTGGAGCCAAAGAGCAGCTACTTGCAAGGAATCACAAGGAAATATGGCTATTTCCTGTGGCCCCAAATTCCAGGGAAACAAGCCCTTGAACCACTGACTGTGCAGTGTGTAAATTCACTCAGTGTGAGTTTGAGCACTGTCTCTACACGGGATGCATGGGGCAAGTGGCTCAAGCCAGAAAATCAACTGATGAAATGTTGTGGTAGTGAAAAAAAAAAGATAAAGATGAGTTTCAATCCTGGCTAGCTGCAAGAAAATTGTATCAGCAGCAGCCTGAATTTACCAAGGGCCCTGTGGGCTGTAACCACAGTCATCTCTTTCATTAGGGCAGCCAAACTGCAAAGGCAAGGGCTCTCCTGCAGCAGCAGGCCTCAGCTCCCAGTGCTGTGTGTACATTAAATCCCAGCAGAATGTGCCCATCCCACCTTTGTACCATGGGATAATGGTTTATTATTATATAATTGCTACAGCCACTACTTTTGCCCAGCTCCTGCTTTGCTCTAACTTCCAGAGGAAGGCAGCTCAGCTGCCTGCAGCCCCAGTGCAGAAACAGGGTGAGCCACAGACACGGACAGGCCATTGTTTTGTTCTTTGTATCCATGAAGTGCTCTGCTGCTCTGAGCCCATGTTTTATCCTGTTTCCAGTTACAAACCCAAACTGCCTGTTGGATTAGGTGACTTTCACTCTCTAGACAACCCAACAAATATTCTCCATTTGATCCTTACGTTTCTGAGCCCTGAAAGCACAGGGAGCACTCTGCCCAGATAGCCCAAACCAGTTTAACTGCAGGCCCACCCAGCACGAGCAGCCCTGGCCATGGCCATGACTGGTTCCTCTGTGCTCACCCTGCAGCCCCAGCTCTGCTGACCAGCCCAAACCTCCAGGCTGTGGGCTCAGGCTGTGGCCATAACCCTGGCAGAGAGCTATGAAAGGCAGGGCTTGTCTCACTTTTAGGCCCAGCCATCTCCAGCAGAGACGCTTTCATTTTCTTCCTTATGGCACTTTTCCCTCACTTCACTGTGGGACAGGACATTCATTCCAGGCCTCCTTCCTTGCCTCTTCCACGGAGAGAAGACCTGCAGGGAGGTCTGGTTGGGCTCCCTGCAGTGCTAATTATGATATTTTAATAATTATTAATAAAATAATTCTATATGGTAATTCTAATTACCATAATTACGTCACACACCCCAGCTAAAGAGAACACCTGGGTGTTTGAGGCTCTAACCAAGCACTCTGCAGCAGAGACACCTTTGTGGTGACTCATTTCAATGGCCTTTAACTCATCCCGCTCACAGCCAGAGTGACATTAGCGCACCCTGTGTCCCCGGGAGCGCGGAAGAAAGGCCAGGAAATATTTGTGAGTTCGGTGCCCAAAGGGGACCGCCCTGTACCCTCGGAGCAGTGTCCGTGCCGGGCTCGCTCCCCCGGAGGGACCTGCGGTGCCACCTCCCCGTGCGAGGCGACAGCGGTGCCACCCTGTGGTGACACCGAGCGGCGCGACAGGGGACAGCCGCTCCAGCTCGGGCTGCTCACCACAGCGCTGCCAGGTCCCTGCACACCAGAGCAAGGACACGGCGGTGACACCGACACCAGCAGTGCTGGCAGCAGCGGCTCTGGGATAACGTATTTAAAAATGTGGGAAAAAACCCCAAAAACTGCACAACACCAGCAGCAGTGAGAGAGGAGTGAGAGTGTGTGAGAGGAGGAGTGAAGCTGGGCCCAGGGAGGAGGGAGGGGTAGGGGGAAGGTATTTCATTATTTGCTTTTATTTCTCGGTGCCCTGCTTTGATTTGATTTGTAATAATTAATTTCCCCAAGACGAATCTGTTTTGCCTGTGACAGTAATTGCTGAGTGATCTCCCTGGCCTTATCTCCACCCACCAGTCTTTCATCACATCTTTCTCCCCCTGTTCAGCTTCTCTCAAATCATTCTGGATGGTTACTCAGGCCTGGACTGCCTGATAGAAGCAGAATAGCCCTTCCTTAGGCTGTACCAGTTTATAATCAGAGCATTTCAGGAGGAAAAAACCTCTATAGATGGAGTTTTAGCTTAGTCAATATTGCATTGAAACAGCTGTAATGCGCTTTATGGGGTCAGACCAAGCGAAGACACTTGAATAAAAGGAGTTACGGGACACTTTCCCTGCTGTCCCGTTCTGTGGGTGTCCCCTCGCGGCCCCGGCCGGCAGCAGTGAGATGCGGTGCCAGCAGATGGCAATCCAAGAAGGGTTTGCGTTCCCAGCAGCTGCCACAGCCACGGGGCTGGCACAGCCACGGGGACCAGCTGCCCTCCCTGCCTCAGGGGGGACAAATTCTGTGCTGCTGGAACCCTGGATGCTGAGAATTTCAGACTTTCTGTGCTGGCAGGCACTGACCCCCAGGAGAACACTGCATTGACCTGAGGCCCTGGAGAAGGCTTCCAAAATGGAATTACAGAACTGGGATTGTGGGTGTGGAGTTGGAATAGAAGGGTATAATGTCACAGGGTGGGAAACTCAGAGTTTAAGGGTTTAGAATACAGTAATATATATAAAGCAAGATGGAGGTTTTAGGGCGGAGGCTGGTCCTTCTTCTTCACCTTCTTCTCCATGGGTTTGGGTGGTTTTATGTAATTGGATAAAGTCCACATTGCAGGCACAGGTGGTTGGTTATTGGGTCAAAAGTAAAAATAATTTAGGTGTCATTTCTTAATTGGAGAGTTTATCCTTAAAAGGCCTTATAGAGAGAGAGACACAGCTCCATTTTTAATTTGTTAGAGTGAAGTGCTGTAGGTTTGTGAGACATGGTTTGTGAGACTGTAACATAGATAAGAACTAATAAATATCTGCCTCCTAACAAGAAATACTGTCTAGCACATTTAATCCTGCCCCTGGCAAAAAGAGAAGCAAAGACTCCACACTCCACATTGGCCACTGCAGCCAAACCTCTGAAGGAGCTCAGAGGCTGAAGAGAACACCAACCACTCTGCAGTAGAGACACCTTCATGGTATTCCCCAAAATACCCATTTCAATAATGGGTATTTAACTCATTCCATGGAATTCTTACCCATTTCAATAGCCTTTAACTCATCCCATGGAATTCTTGCTGACCTCTCAGTGCTAGCACATGGGAAGTTCACCCCACTGCCAGGTGGTCACTGACCACTGTGATTCAGCAGGTCAGTGCCCCTCTTCACTCCCACCCCTGCAGGTTGGATGCAGGTGGTTTCCTTTGAGCAGTGCTGTCCAAAGCACAGTGTTGAACTCACACACTGGCATTTCAGGCAGCATAAATCCATCTGCACTCAGCCCACCTTCTCACATCCCCATGCCCAGGAATTCATTTCAGCCAGCTCTAGAAGAGCTCCTGCTTTATGCAGTGAATTGCTGTCCATATTTCCCTCTTCCTCCAACAACTTCTGATTAGGATTTAGATGCAGAAACATTTTCAGTAGTGCTTTAAGCTGAGTCCTCCTGGACTTTCAGAGGCTGTCAGGGAGCAGGTCTGATGTTCCCTGCAGACTTGCTGTGCTGCCCCTTTTGAAGGAGCAATTCTCGCCCCCAGCCACAGGACCAGGGTGCCCAGGGACACAGAGGGACCCCAAGGACTGAAACTAGAGCAGGAATTCAGACAAGCCACAGCTCACATGCTTTTCCCTCATGTTTCTGTCAATGGTTCAGCTCTGTGCTGAGAAAGAGCCCACCTCAAGGTGCCTGTCTGGTGACTGTGTCTACATGAGAGATATCAGCTCAGATTAGAGTCCAGACTGTTCTTAAACATGTGCTTCTACATCTACAAAGTGGAGAATTAAGATATGAGATGGAGAAGACTGCTCAGGCTTCCCAGCCCTTAACAAACCCCAAACCCAGGCACATCTTCACCAGTGTGAGTTTTCTTGAGAAGAGCCAAACTGTTGACTATCCCTCCACAGGGCAAAGGAACTGCTGTGGCAAACACATCTAGAAGGACTTGTAGTGACCACTTGGAGTCATTAAAGGGGGATATGAGTGATCTGTCTGGTGAGGGATGAGATTACAGCAACATCCAGCTAATTAATAGACAGGAGGTCCCATCCACTGAACTACTGATTGAGCTGGTGCTTTTAATTAGACTCTGAGTTGCTGTGCTGCAGGGCTGCTTTCCAACCCCTCACCCAGGACAGAGATTAGCAGTAGTTTTATGCTAATTTATGTTGGCTGAAAAGCTGGTGATTTTAGGAGACATTTAGATTTCAGGGAGGAACTACTTATTAATATTCATCTCAGCTCCTATAAATACATTTCTAATCCACTGCAGGATTTAGAAGGCTGTGGATGGCAGCTGTGCCACTGCACACATTGGCTTTGTTGCAGAGCAGGGGTCATGTTGGGTCAGGGGGTGTTGGAGCACAGCTGTGACAGGGTGGGCGCAGCTCACAGCTGTGGGATGTGGTAGGTGGCATTTCTGTGTTTCTGCCACAGTGACAGGAGCTGGAAAAGTCCCAGGACGAGCATACACAATCTCTTGGGCTTTTCCTAATTCTGGCTTCTCAAAACTAACTTCAAGTTACAGAGGAGGTAGAGCTCAGCTTTATCTTATGATTCTTTAGGGGCTCTCTGAGCCCCTCCTTTGCATAATAATTGCTCCCTGTCTTGCATTTCCCAAACATCTTCGTACATCCCTTTGCCCCGAAGGAACAGAGAGCTCAAATCCAAATTATACTTGCTAATACAAAGCAATCACTCATCACACTTTCAACTTGGCTGCTCCCCACCTAAACTCCTCTCTCCAGTTTAGCCACAATCCAGCTGCATGTGGGCAGCCCAGAAAGTGGCACCATTTTCTAGACTCTCTGCACACACATACCTCCCTTTACTTTCCCATCAATAAGAACTGGTTGCAGTGCTGCAGCATATACCACAGCACATGTCACAGTCAAGAGAGCCATAATACACAGAGCAACCCCAAACCACCCTGAAACATAAACTTTACGGAATTTAGAGATTTTAGAGGAGCTAAGATTTTAGTTAGAGATAAGCCTTACTAGNCCGGCGTCGCAATAAACATACACTTTCTAACTTTAAACTGTTAGAGAGTTTTTGTCCATCTCAGTTGGATATTGGTACTAGGTCAATATCCATATTTCTTTAATAAATCAACCCCAGAAGGCTGCAAGCACCAGCCCTTCTTGTTCTTTAGCCCCACCTTTTACACCCCTCATGTTCATGCACTGCACCTGTGTGCCTCTGCTCCCTTTGGTGGTTGGTCAGTGCCCCTGGGCACTCCATGGCTCATTGCTGTCAGTGCTGCTCACCTGCCTTTCACAGCTGTGCCCACTGGGGATGAGCTGGGCCAGCCCCATCCCAATGAGCACAGACTGTGTGCCTACATTCCAGGATAACTTTTTTGCTGTGGCCAGCCCATATTGGTTTCAGTCACAGCAGGAGAAAAGTATTCATCAGTTTGGCTGCCCTGTTGCAGAATCTCTGGTGCTGTGAGGTCTCCAGAGAGTACAATGGGATCCATAAGCAAAATCACAACATACAAGACCTAAAGCCCTAAATCCATGTTTCTAGAGCACTGAAACAAAGAACACAATGTGAGTGGAGCAGTACCATTCCAAACAACCACCAGCAAGCTGCTCAGAAGCTGGGAGTATCGGAACAAAGATGAACCCGACGCAGGAATGATTGATGATTCTGACTCCATGGCTTTGGAATGCTGAACACTTGCTTTATTAAACTATACTATATTACATTAATATACTATTTAAAGAGATACTATACTATTCTACATACTTACTTCTAACTTACCATATCTAACTACCAAACTCGTGACTCTCTGCTGAGAGCCCGAGACACAGCTGGGTCCAATTGGTCATTGAACGCAAACAACCTTCACCAGAATCCAGCCAAGCAATCACTGCAGGTAAACAATCTCCACGCCACATTCCACATGGGGAAAACAAGGAGCAGAGATAAGGATTGTTTTCTCTTCTCTCTGTGCTTCTCCAAGAAAATCCTGAGACAGAATTAGGTCTCTCTGTCCAGAGAATGTGAATGCCACGCTGGGAGAGGTTGCATCACCCCAGCTGGCAAAAGAGCTTTTGGTTCCTTTATGTTTGCCACATCACCTGGAAAAAACCACAAACCATGGGGTGGATAAAACCAAGAATAACCAGCCCCAAAGTGACAGTCAGCACCAGAACAACAGCTGCAAGGAGGAGAGGTGCTACTACACCTTTGTTAGCAGCAGCCTGCTCCTTGCCTCAGCCAGGAAGCCCTGGAGCAGATTCAGATGATGCTAAACAAAGATGTCTTCAGCAGCGGTGAACACGTCCTTCAGGAGGGAAGCAGGCAGCACCTCCTCCTCCTGTAACCATTCCCTGACGTGAGGAGCGTTGGATTTGTGTCTGGAATAACGAGCTGGTCGCCTGAGCCCCTGGCAGAAGCAGCAAGTGGCAGCCATCTGGAGTGTGAGGTGGCCCCGTGCCAGCATCGCTCGGGTGCCCGCAAGGCTTGGGCAGGGTGACTTCGAGCAGGGAGCACATGCACAGCCTGGAGAGAAGGGAGAGCAAGGGAAGGAGCAAACTGAGGGAGAACTGCTCTTAAAGAGCCTGGAATTGATGTTTCACTAAGAGCAAGCACAGTTGGAAGCTGTAGGAAATATTTTCAGTCTGTTTGCTCACATGAAGACAGGGAAAGGAGAGTTAACCTGAGAGCAACATTAGGGGGGAAAAAATAAGAGAAACAGTCATTCAGGGAAGTTCTTAACCCCACTGCACTGAGTCAGGAAATCCCTCAGCAGTGAAAATAGCAGATGTGAACACCAAAATGACAGCAGGGACATCACAACACACTGTTCTCTGCCATGCTTGCAGAAAGAAAGATTGCCTCACTTGCTAAGGGAGTTCTATAGGATTGCCTGGCATCTTTGCACGAGTCATCACACAGATTTCCCTTGCCTTGTTCTGATACTACAGCACAAAAAGCACTCAAGTGAAACCAGGCCTTTTGCACAGTCCAAAGAAAGCACTTTTTGCCTTTTCAGGTTAAAAATCCATTACTATGGTGGTATTCAGTGAAAGGTTGGACTTGATGAATGTGAAGGTCTTTCCAACTTCAATGATTCTTAAACAAAGGCCAGGTCTGGCCATTCAGAGTACTTTAAACAAAAGGGATGATTTCCTTGTTCTTTTCCTAGTCTTTGCTGATACTGGTAGGGTGTGGTAGAGAAATTGTAACACTTCAGAAGTATGTAAGCCTTGTAGTACCCTGCTGTACAACATATTTATTTCTCTCTTCAGTCATTATGGGCTGCTGAAGTCTAAGCCCTTTGTGTTTCAATGGGTTACAGGCAAAATCTGAACAGAGAAGCCAGGAAAGCTGAGTTTGCCTTCTGTTGGTGTGAGGATACCAGTCAGCCTGTGGTACTCTCCTCCTCAAAAGTCAAGGCTTGTAATGGATGCTTCCCCCATTTCTCCTTCCTGATTCCCTCAGGCTCCCTGAAGAAAATTGTTCCAGTGCTGAAGCCACAGGTGAGGGTCATGCCTGCAGAGAGAGCTGATGCAGCAGTGCTGTGCTGCTGGGCTGGGGCCCTTGCTCTGGAAGCACGGGACAACAAAGCCTTCCCTGTAAATGACAGGCAAGCTGGAGTTTTAGGTCAAGCACAACAAAGGGATTTGCCTTTCCCCCCAAATTAAAATGTGCTCGTTTGGGCTGATTCTAGGGGGAAATGTATCACCAGATGATCAGGAGGCCAGCAGCTGACACTGATTTAGCCAGCCACGAACTAGAAGCTGGATCAGGTCAGGGTTCATCTGGTTTTGTTGGTCAGGGACAAAGCATGACAGCTGCTTCTGAAGCTGCTGTAAAATCTGAGCAGTGAGGCTGGGGCAACAGCTCATCCTTGTTTGTCAGCTCCAGGTGGGTGCTGGTTGCCCATGCTGTAAGTTTTGGCAGTGCTGATGCTGCAGCAGGACCCTTTTATGTCAGCTACAGCTTTCGGGGTGTTGATTTTCAGTTGCCCCTTTCTTCTGGAGTCCCAGTGAAGCTGCACTGTGAGCTACAAGCAGTTCCTATCCCAGCCCATTCCCTGCTTGGCTCCTGTTCTCCACCCCTCTCTCACTGCCATCCTCAGCCACTTCTGCCATTACTTGCATCTCCTGGGTTTTAACTGGTTGCCCATTACTTATCAAACATATTAATTACAGAGAGGATTGCTTTTATCTCTGCAGTCCCAGAGAGGTTTGGGGATTCATGGTTGGAGAATGCAGTTTGATACCACCTGCCCTGGGGGAAGGGTGTAGAGCCAAGGACCATTACACCCCTCTGATTTCTGATGGATTTCTCATGTCCATCCATGGACAGCAACAACAGAAAGCATGTCCAGGAGTTTGTTTCAAGTGGAACCCTCCCTGCAGGTGCTGCATCCCTCTGGGGCCGTTGGACTGGGATGCAATGGGAAAAAAGTGTCTGCTGGCTCTTCCAGAGCAGCTCTTCCAGCTACCAGGGGAAAGGCTGTGCCCTCCAGGCCAAACCTGGGTGCTGCTCTTCTTCAAAAAGGTATTTATCAAAAAGTCTGTGCTCTCCAGACCAAACCTGGGTGCTGCTCTTCTTCAAAAAGGTATTTATCAAAAAGTCTGTGCTCTCCAGACCAAACCTGGATCCTGCTCTTCTTCAAAAAGGTATTTATCAAAAAGTCTGTGCTCTCCAGACCAAACCTGGGTGCTGCTCTTTTTCTCCAAATAGGGATTTATAAAAACTTCATTCAGTTCTCTCAGAAACACACAATAAAGAAAAGGAAGCATAGCTGAGTGATGGGAGAAAAAGAGCAAGAAATCAGCAATTAATCTCTCCCTCTCCTTTACATCAGGGTCTCCAGGACCTCTCCAGTGAAAAGCACCTTTTTGGTTTCCCTGTGCTGGGAAGAAAGCCATGCTTTACTGGTATTAGCCATCTAATTAGAAAAGGGATTGTGTGAGTGAGCAGGTAGCTCAGGAGCAGATCTTTTGTGAGCAGAGCTAATTTCATTTGTGCAAATAGAAATGTGGGGCTTAGGCTGAATTATCAAATGAATTATACCAACAGATCATTTGCCTTCACAGTGATTTAATTATCAAAGATTTTGCAAGTGAAGGGAGGGGGGGAACCAGATGAGGGACAGAGCATTTCCTGAGGGAAATGTCAGCTTGGCAGCTGCATCCCTCACCTGGCTATGTCAGGCCAAGGTTATTAAGGGAAGGTGACATGGTGCAATCATTTGTGATGGAATTCTTCTGTACATCTGCTCTCCCTTCAGCTGTAGCTCTTTCCAGCAGACAAGCATTTTCCCTGTGCAAGGAACTCACCCTCTTTCTCAGATGAATTGTCCCAAGCACCTCAGACACTTCAGCATTTCTTGTCAGGCTCATAAAACAAATCTTACCTCAGCTGGTAATGAACCTGATGTGCTGTGACAGCCACAAGCAGGGCAACAAAGAGAATCCTCACATGTCAGCAGATCTGAGCAAGACCTCAATCTCCCACCACCAGAAAGAACAGGATGTGTCTCTGGAAGTGACAGTCATGATTTCCTCACACAGGAATGTGTGAATGCAGAGACTGATGTGCCAGGTTCTATTAACACAGGATTCCTTTGAAAAGAGTTATTCTTTTGTGGACCTTGTCTTGAATTCCTTTGAAAAGATTTATTCTTGTCCTGCCATCAGGTCTGATATTGTCCTTTCCTGGGACAAAGAGCAGGAAAGAATTCCAGATTGTCTTATTTTCTTTTAAAAAGTGTTTTCCTGCCTACAGGAAATATTGGATGGGAGAAGGCAGCTTCTATACCACAGGTCATGCACTGCAAAGTGTCCATGTATTTTACACAACATGAAGGTATCTTGTGGAATTATAGGCACTGAAAATGAAATATCTAAAAATGTGAAAGGGCAAGAGGCATTTTATGAGTACAAAAAGTAGTGGTACAAATCTTCCTTCTTCTTGAAAGGACATCAGCTGGTTAGGAAGATTCAGAGATTTAAATTCCCTTCAGAGGACTTATATTTAAATCAGCAGAGCTGATTACACTGCAGGGTATTGTCAAGTTCTTCTTCAGTGACTGGACTTTACTGATCCCCAGTGGAATTGAAGCTGCACTCTCACAGTTATCTGTATGATTAATTCAACTGTTTGCTTTAAACCAGGCAGGGCACTCCTGCAGTCTGGTGGGGCCCACACATGGAAATTTCTACAGAAATCTCATAGCTGGTGGTTCTGAGTCTACTGCAAGCTCATGGCCATGGAGATTTCCTCATTCTGAAGCAGTGGCCCTCAGAGGTCTGTTCTCTTACATTCTGATCCCATTTTAATGCATACATTTATTCCCAGGATAATCTTTGCAGGACTGGCCTCTGCTGAGAGCCCCAGAACATCACACACAGGTTCTACATGCTCCTGGTGCAGCTGAAGAAAGACACCAGCAGTTCAACACATTATTCCTGCATTTGCTACTCTTTTTCTGTGTTATTTTGAACCTGTCATCAGAAGCAGAGCTGAAGCAGGAAGAAATGTTGATAATAAATTGTATGCAAAAGCAGATAATGTGCCTTGTCCTCCCTGTAGCACAGGACTAAAATCCTTGGGAATGGGAACAGGGATTTTGCTGGCGTTAGTGGGTAAGACAGAAAGCTCCTCTCCCTTCCAGAAGTGGAAATGGAGTATTTGAAAGCTTTACAGAGAACAGCACTAGCACTGAATAGACACTGACACAAACCTCACATTCCCCAAAGCCATTGCCAGAGAAGGGCTGAATGCCTTTACAGTTCCAGGGGGAGTCACGTGTGGAGAGCTGACCTGGGATGTTTAAATGTCCCTTAACCTGGGCACATGGAGCTGCTGGTTAAATACCAGCAGGGACAAAAGCCCATCCTCAGCAGCAGCCTGGCATCCACAACCTGTCTCTTTCCAGTGTCCTCCCTGCAGCCAGGGACATCTCAGCTGGCCACTGCTGCCCAGCAGGGAGGACAAAACCCCCTCTCTCTTCTACAGAGCATCACCTGATTCCAGCACCGGATCCGTGTGGCAGAATGCCAGAGTTTGGAGCTGATGCCCAGACACTGGGGAAGTTTTAGAAGTTAAGAAGTTTTCTGGGGTTTTAGAAGCTGGGACTTGCTGTAAAGTCAATCTGGAGCATGGATAAAACTGCTTCCAGTGAGAACTCAGAGAGGTTGTGTAGAGCAAGGCAGAGTAAAAGGACCAAGTGGTCGTGCAGAACCATGTGGTGAATCTTTCTGGGTGGAGATCTTTGTCCAAATTGAAAACATGTCTTCATCTATGAAAAGTGAGGCAATAAAGCAACATTTGTTGTTAACAGGCTAAAAATAAAAAGAGAGATCAGTCTTCTGTTCAAAAGGAAGGGTTGTTCAATAAGCTTTTTGTCCAGTGTTTTCACAGAACAGTTTCTTCCCAGACAGCTTGATGCTGGAGACAGAAGGGAAATGTATTTTGTGGCACATAGACTAGAAGGGGGACCAAAACTGGCTATTAATAACCAGGCACATCAGTTAAGCAGAATCACACAGGGATGTTTATTCTTTTCTTCACCAAAAATGCACAATAATTAAGTGGAACTGGCCAGTGAGCTTGTTCTGCTACTGACCCAGAGGCTGGGGAAGAGGGAACTTGTGACTGCTATTAGACAAACAAAGGCATCAAATGGAAACATCCCCCCATTTGTATTTACTAGGAATGTATAGGAATTGCTGCCACAGCTCAGACTGAGGGGCTGTCTGGGCTGACATCCTGTCTCCACTCTCACATGAAAACAGCACAAGTTAAAAATTGTTGTGTGAAGATGCCCCATGTGAAACCAAATGGGAACTCAGACACTGTGCAGTTGTTATTCACATCTTCATCCTGCCTGCTCTCCTCTTCAGCACTCCCCAAGCACCAACTGTGTGGAAGAGGTTTTACAGCAACTTCTGTGAGCCAGAGAGGAGTTTGATAAGAGGATCCGTGTTTACCCCTGAAAGAATTTTCTACCAAGGTCGTTGACATAGAAACCAAGAAAGAAAGGAGGATAAATGAGAGAAACCTGCAACTGCCTATTCCAATAAGCACTTTGTTTGTCTCTTTAACCAATGAGTAAACTGCTGGGTTTTGTAAGAATGTATAAAAAGCATGCATGCTATCATAAAACAGGGTTTGAAGCCTTCTGAAAATGGAGTCTTGCTTTGTGTTGTGACCATCTCAACTACGACACAACCGGGCTCCCCGTGAATCAGAAAGGATTTCAGGATTGGTTTATGTGACTTAACTCTCTGCTCATTGCCTCAGTGCAGCAGAATAAAGTGGGATAACATTGCACAGGGCAACACATGGGCTCTGTGTCAGTAAAGGGCAGATACTGAGGTACAAATGCATTGGGGTGGAAGCCAGAGCAGTGCTTAGGGAGCCATGGCAAGAGAGGGATGCCTGCTGTTGAGAAGGGATTAGAGAGAAACACCTGAAAGGCTTTTGTATCACTTGTAAGATTATATTTTTAAAGCTTAAACTACGATAACTCTTTCACTACAACTGGCAGCAGCTCAGGCTTCCTGTGCTGTGCTCTCCTGTACAGAACAGATGCATCCAAACAGAGGATTTCCTCAAAAATGCAGTGGAAATGGGTGGCACAGCAGAGAGGGCAGTGTTTGAATCTATCACTGTTTTTCACTCTTCTGCTGTGAAGATTTCAACCATGTTTCCTCCAGACAGGTTTAGAAAGAGTTCATCCAGTCCTGCATGGAAATGCTGATATCTGAAATGTTAAAGTGTGTGGGTGGGCAGAGCTCTCTCAGCTGCATATTCTGTAAATGAGGACTGAGAAAAGAGATTTTCTTCCTTGAGACTGGAATTAAAACAAACAAACCAAGGAAACAAAAATTGGTGTAATGGGGTCATCACAGAATTGTTTTCCTTTCAGTATAAATGGTCATGATTATTATTTTACGATGGTAATTGAAGAATTAGTCCCCCCTCAGTATAGGCAGAAGCCCATCTGTTAACTGTGAATCATGCAAATAATGTGGTATCAGAGGCCTCAGAGAAGGGTTTAACTGTTTTGCAGCTCACATTCCCCATGCTGTACCCACCCTGCACTCAGCTTCATGGCCTGGCTGGGGGGATTTGGTCACAGTCCAGGAATCATCTGTTCATATTTTAAAGATTTGCCTCATGGGTCCCTTGGCAGAAGTGAGTTGTCAATACCTGAGTCTGTGAGCCCTGGGCTCAGACCAAAATTCCATCCTGCTCAACAGGGAGCTCCAGCTTAGGGATGGCTCTGCTCAGGAGTTACTGATCAATATTGTGGTCACAAGTGCTGCCTGGCAAGCTCAAGGGGTGCCTTTGTTTTAACAGGTGTGACCTCATCTGAGACCTTCCTGCCATCACCTGTGCTTTGAAAGGTTCAGGGAATCCTGCCTAAGCATGAACCCTACAAGCTGTTCCTGCAGGCAGAACCTGGGGAGAAGCCCTCAGGAGTCCAAGGGCTCTCAGCACACAGCTCTGGGTGGGCTGGGAGGGGCTCTGTGGTGACAAGGTGTCCAGTGCCTCAAGAGTGACCATGGGCTGACACAAGAACTCTGAGGGAAGCATTGTCCTTATCCAGAGCATGGAGCTGGCAGGGGGGAAGTGAGCTGGGAATACAAAATGCATATCCAGGCTCCATCCAGACTGCCCAGAGGAATGTAGAGAGCACAAAACCTGCAGATTTCACGCATTTACACACCTCAGGTGTTGGTTTGATCCTGAGGCCCATGCCAAGTGTCCCCTGGGGCACCAGCCCTGCCATGCAGATGGGAAGGAGAAAATTCCATGAGTGACTCCACAAATGCTGCATTGTCCTCATGCAGGGAGGGACAGGACCTCATCTCCTGGAGGCTTTCCTGTGGCCCAGGTGTTGTGTTTGCTGTGCAGCCCTGGTGAGCTCTGGGACAAGCTGGGCTGGGAGGGTGAGAAACGAGAGCCCATTCTCAGTGCCTGAAGCACAGTGGCTCACTGTTGTCTCTCAGGTGGTATCTTAGCAACTGGCCAGCCAAAAGCAAAGGATCAGCACATCTCAAAGTTTCTCCAGACCTGCATGAAGCTCCTGGGTCTAGAGTTTGTGCTGAACTCCCTTAAAAATAGGCACTGCTGCAAGAACTATCCTACTTCAGGAGAAATAATAATATTCCAGACTATGGGCTGGAGAACACAAGATCTGTTTATTTTTCAATAAATTTTTTGCCAAGGCCCACGTGATCCGTGTGGGATCTTGATGGAGGGTGGCTGACATGAATTTGTGGTTTGGATCCTGGTGGAATCTGCTTCCCAAATACCCCCTGCTCCAAAGGTTGTTCACAGGACCCTGTTCACTGCCAGCTGGATCTGCCTGAACCAGCCCTCACTGACTTACCCTGAGCACTGCCAGTCCCTTCTGCAGGTGGTGCTAATGCCATTCTGGGGACATGCAATGCCTTCCCCACAAGCTCACTCACAAAAATGAAGCTCAGGGCTGTTCCAGGCAGAATTCTGTGCAGAACGATGTAGCCCTTCACTGACAACTGTAAATCAAATTAGAAATGTTCCTAAAAATTAGCAGCAACATCAGACAACACTGAATTTCTTCAGTCATCTGTGGGAGACTAAGTTTCTATAAATAAACTGAAGCATTGCCATGATGAAGTTCCAAACAAAGCCAAATTGTCAAAACAGCCCCAGAGCCTTTCAAAGCAACAAAACTCTTTCAGTCCAAACTGATGAGCATTTTCAGACTCGGTGTGCTGGAGAAAAGGAGATTGTGTGGGAATGCACAGAGGGAAAGGCACCAGGTGCTGCTGGAGCAGGGGACACATGACCACTGCATTTGCGTAGCACTTTGAGGGGGGAGGGACCAATAATTTTTCCTTTTTCATGAAAAAGAAATGAGACAGATAGAAGTCAGTACATTTGGTTGGGGCCTAAGCAAGGAACAAGCCTGAGGCAACTGTCTTTGCTTCCAAGGTTGCCACCCCGTGCACTATGGGGTTTCTCCCTCAAAGCTGGTGGCAGCTGGACCCATTTCACACAAACCTGAATATTTATCACATTTTAAATTCCATCCATTAGAGACCCCTGATTCAAAGTCTACCAAAACATGTTTTTTTACGTGTTCTACAAGCCTGTTTGTGGTAGAGATCAAAACATATTAGAACAAAAACATATTTACAACAGATCCCAGTCTGCCAAGACAAACAGCTACCCCTTGCTTCAGCATCTCTCCATTCACTGCAGCTGCACTGCGAGGAAATTTTCAAGACCCAAATTATGCATTTACTGTGTTCAGAGGATTCATGAGTTAGGGTAACACAAGAATCCCTATAGGAACACACAGATTATACTCACTAACAATCATGCAGAGATCTTGTTTGCTTCTTAAATCCAAATTTCACTCTAAGTCTGGTGGGGATCATTATGAGAAATATGTGTAAAATGACCTGATTAAAAGCTTGAGACACAGGCCAAATAATGCAAAGGAAGGAGTCCAACAAGCTCCCTGGGTTTTTGCCCCTGAACTCCCAAAGGCTTTTTAAAAATATACATTCACTGGGGTCATATCTCTGAGTATCTCCAGGGGAATTTGTACACCTTTATTTTATGTAACACAGATTTGTCACTGATTGTCCCAAAAATTTACATACTTCTCAACAATTTGGGAATTCAGCAATCATTCAGTCAAGTATTCATCAGCCTCAGCTGGTATAAATTGTGGCAGTATTTAAAATTCATCTGTCATTATTATACCCTGCTACAAAGCAAACAAGAAATCCAAGTGCACCCACCCAGCAAGCAGCAGCTTGGTCCTACAAAAGGGAGAGATAATTTACTGCAAAATCAACAAAGGGGGAAAAAAGCTGAGCAGAGAAGCTGGATGGCATGGACAGGGAGAGAGCCTTTCATTTCAGCATTGCTCATTAGCATTATATAGCAAGCAAGGATGTGAGCTTTCAACATATCCGTCTCTTCTGGGTCTCATATATTCAACCAGCAACATAATTCCTGCTTAAACAGAGCTCTCACTTGTTTCTTCTTAAATACCGAGGGTTTGGAGGTGCTGTCAGGTGGTTTGTTGGTAAAGCAGCAATTGTAGCAATTCCAGGGGAAAAATACACAGTCTTCCTTCTCCCTTATCACTGTACTTTCATTCCTATGTGCCTAGCAGGGAATGGTAGCATAGACTGCAATATTGGAGACAGCACTTGATGTTGCAACAAAAGAAATATGAACTAAAATCAGCAGTCAAAGCTGCCTTTTATGTCTTAGTTTACAGAGTTCATCCCTGCACAGAAGCGTGGAGGAATTGGGGTTTCTTTTAAGGGACTATGTTTGAGGGACTATGTTTTATTTATCTAAAGAGTGCTGCATTGTAATAATACACTGTGCTTGTGGGCTCCAGAGACTGAAGAGCCTTTAGAGAGATGGATTTATAATGCATCCCAGGAGGATGAAAGAGCTGTGCAGCTCTGGCTTTCATTACCCTTTGGCCCCTCTGCTCAGGCTGTGGCCATGGGGAACTAGAGAGGGAAAGCTATTCTAGGAGACAGCTTGGAGATTAAATGTCTCTATTTCATCACACAGAAAGCTGAAGAGAGAGAGAATTAACAGTTCTTTCCCAAACCCCTGTGTGGGACCTACTTTTCAGAGGGGAAGCTTGTTTCCAGTGCCCCAAACACAGGCCATGAAAGACAATCTGGGAACTTCCACAAGCCCAGAGGTCAGTGTGGGGCTGTGGGTGAGGTTCACCCCAGGAAGGTGCCTCCAGCCCTTGCTGGGGCACAGGGACACAGGCACACTAAATACAGCTGCACACACAGCTGCCCAAGCTCAGTGCTCAGAGCTGCAAACTGCATCTCGTGTGCTGCTCACCTCCTCTGCTGGTGACACCTTGGGGACAGCTGCAATGCACCCCGAACTGACATCTGCCACAAAACATCCCTGCTCTGTCAGCCTGGGAGGGTGAAGAAATGCAGGTCAAGAGGTGTGGCAGTCAGAGGGACACACGTGGTTTGGGTTCTCACCCAGCCCTGGCTGCTTCTGCCTCATTTCTGTGGCATCTCGTCTGTACATTTGTGTTTCACACATTCGTAAATTGGCGAAAATCATTTTTTCCCACAACACTGCCGAGTTGGGGTAATGCTTATTCTTGCAGTTTCAAACTACTCAGGGCAGGTAGGACCTGTAAACTCAACACAGCCCTTCCCACACCACCAACCAGAAAGCAGAGGGACAAAAGTGCACCAAAAGCTCCACGGCCAAAGAGCAATGCTTGGGGACTGTCCTGAGAGCTGGAAGGTGACACATGTCCGTGCTCCAGACAGGAACTCAGCTAGGAGCCCTCACCAGGAGGCACAAAACAAACAAAAAAAAAAAACCCTTGCACCCTCCAGAAAATGATAGGAACTGCTGAGCTGCTCTCCAGGGTGATGTCTCACTCCTCAGCCAGCAGGCAGCGCAGCCTTGCAAGCACGAAAGGGTTAAGCCGAGCCTCACACAAACTTTGCAGTGAGCTGAGCTCAGAGCGTCCCTCCCTTCGCTCGGAGCCGAGCTCGGCTCATCCCCTCCCGGTGCTGCCGAGGGAGGCAAGGAGGAGGGAGAGGTCTGCCTGCCTCCATCCGACGCTCAGCCAGAGGAGCTCCTCGCCCCTTCCCCTGCAGGGACCCAGCCGTGCCCTCAGCAGCAGAGCCTCGCTGCTCTGGTGACATCCCAGGGTCCGGAGGAAGAGCCATCCCTGCCTGCCACGGAGATCAGTAGCAGAGGAGGAAAAGCGCGCTTGGCTGGAAGGCTGTCCCGGCTCCAGCGGTAAGACAGCAGATCCTTTCTGCACACCTCCCACCGCCCGGGAGGAGATGCTCCCAGGGACACCACCTGCAGCTCGTGGTCTGAAGCAGGGACTCTGGTGCCTCATCCCAACACTGCTGCCTGCTCTGAAAGGTAACTCTGCTTTATTCTCTTCTCTCCCCGTGCACCACCACGGCCAGCACTCTCACACGTGTTCAGCATGAGAACAAAATAGCTTCTCTGCCACTAAAAAGGAGACACAATCACCCCCCTGCCCCTCTTCTCCCCCGCAGACCCTCCCTGGATCTGAGGGAGAAAACGCAAGCCATGGATGGAATTGATAGTTCTGATGTTTTCTTTGCGTTTCTTCAGTGCTGACATTTTCTGTGAAGGTGACCTAGACAGAACACACCTGGTGCTGTGTGCTCAAACCCAAACCATCCTGTACTTGCCAGCCAGTTGGGTGCACTAGAAGAAGCTAGACAAGTAATTGTTCTATTTTGTCCCACTTACCTGTTTGTAAGAGCCAGAGTGGGAGGAGAAGCCAAGGGGAACTCAGGAAAGTTGCCTGCAGTCAGAGATGCTGTGCTGGCAAGTGGTGCTCACGCTGAACATGGGAGTAGAAGCAAGCAGGTGGGCAAGACAAAAATATTTACTGCTGCTGCAGGATCAATTTGTACTGCCTATGTGCACTGTTTGGGGAAAATCTTTCTTTCTGCTCCCCTGTGACCTCCAAACGTGCAGAGTAGAGCAGTGCAGGCTTCATAAACACTCCCCAGACCTGGAGCTCCCCACACCCTGATAGCTGCAGTGGGAGGCTGCTAATGTCAGTGCCCATGAAGTTTTGGCTGCTGAATTTCCTGGCTCAGCGACACACTCTGGGAAAAAACCCTTCTCCTGTTGTGTATGAAGGCTTCTATTTTCATTGCAGATTTTTATTAAATGAAATGTGTTGGGTTTGGGTTTGGGTTTTTTAAATCCCTGATTAAAAAAAGCCACAAACTGATAAAAAAACCCCAAGCGTCTGCTTGGAATCAGTCTGCACCCACTGAGCACCAGCGATCACTCAGAATAGGAGCATTGTTCAGCCAGAGAATGACTAAATCTTGGAAGCTGAGATCACAGGGAATGCTCCTGTGTCCATGAACTTGAGGGCTCCTCGTGGTAACCAGTGAGGTTCTGCCTCCTCTAATCTGAGTCATACACAGTTATAGTCTGACCTGCTCTACACACAGAATTATTGCCTACCACGTATTTTCACATCATGTTGGTCTCTACAGTCATTCAGCTTCTCTTCCTTAAAGGGAAGTGTACAAAATCTAAATCTACTGGTGTCCAAAGAGATGTGCTCAATGGGATAATTGGTAGACTGAAAAGCAAAAAATCTTTGGGGTTGCCTGGAGCTATTGAATTATTTCTGGCTCATTTCTGGAGAAGATGCAGTTAATGTTGCAGCTTTCAATAGGCTGAATAGTTGATTGCTCCTGACAAATCTATAGTTGAGCCTAAAAAAACCCAAACAGTGTCAGCTCCCCATTGCTAATACTTCTTATTATTAATCTGCTCCTTTTATCAATAAATACCCAGCTGAGCTTTACTAATCCAGTATCTTGGTTTGTAGTTAATTATTGAACTTCAGACTAATGTCCTTAGCATTCTGCAGTCTAATTTTATGAAGGATATAAAGCCATTAGGCTCTCTGCTCATTAAGGAGAGAAACGAGCTCTGGCTTTTTCTCTCAGTAACAGAGCAGATGGGATGGGCAAAGACATTGCTCTGTACTTTAACTCACACAAGTGTCAGATGCCAGACTGGTTGCACTTCATTATCAGCAGAGAAATCACATTGTAAGAACAGAATTTAATACAGTTACCTTCACACCCTCTATTTCCCACCTGCTGTGTAACATGAGAATATTCTTCACGGGGGAAGAATTTCCATTTATAGATTCCAAGTGTGAAAATCACAGTTATTGCCCTGTAATTGAGAGCAAAAGAGCCTGGCTGCCCTGCCCATACCTCTGCATCAGCAGCAAACCCTCTGCCAGAGGAACTGGCTCCAGAGGGGTTGGGTCAGCCCCTGGAAAAACACTGAGCTTGCCCACAGCCCCCCTCCCACAGCACAGCTCAGAGTCCTCTGCCCACACAGAGACTGCAGGAGTCAAATCCCCAGGTCATTTTTTCCATCAGCAATTTGGGCCAGTTTATGACTGAGCAGGATCTGGTCCTGTATTCCCTAAACTGGATAGCTGTTATCTCAAATGCTTTGGTACTGAAGAAGGAGCTGGGAAGCAAAGTGTATCCTAGCCCCCATGCCCCTTCTCCAAAAACTCAGCAAATCAGGTGTTTCCTCATCACATGAGCCAAAGCAGGCCTTTCTTGCTTGTAGTGAAAGTTTGAGTCCCTTGAAAGTCAAAATGTTTTGCAGCAATAGGTAATTCAGGGGAACTGTCATATGTCAGAGCTTTTATCACATTGACCTAATGTTTCATTTATTCTGATTATCATAGTTTATTACTATGTTGATATTACTCTATTTACATCTTGTGTAGGTTTATAGGTAGAAGACATTATAAATGATTGAATCAGTTTGTTTGGTGCTTTCATTTTTGTTTCAGCTAAAACCAAAGTTCTGGTCTTATCAGAGCAGAACATTATGCTTTTGAATGCACCATTTACAGTGAAATTTCAGAATTTTCGTTTCTGTTTCCAGCTGGAAGAACTGAAACTGCAAAAACGTTAAGATTCCCCCAATTTCTAGTAAGTTCTGCTGCCAGGAGGTGAGGGAAGTGTCACATGCTGCAGCAGAGTTGCTCCAGGGGGACAGGTAGGGCTCTGGATAGCTGCCAGGTGCATCCAGCCTCAGAAAAAGAGGGTGCTGATACACAATAAATGAGACACATGGTGAAAAACAATGATTGGATTCATAGCTCCCCTTCCTCTCTGACATCTGATTCCACAGCTTGTGGGGCCTTCTTGTACCCTTAAGTAATGTGTTACCAGAGAGGACATCAACAATTAGATTTGCACTTTTTCTAGTTTTTTCTAAAGCTAAATACTTTAGTTTTCCTAGGTGTTTTTCTAAAGTTAAATACTCAGTGCTTCTGCTCATCTCTAAGTGTCTCACAGGAGCATGGCAGGAGTTTTCTTATTTATCTGCTCTAAAGATACCACATCCAGGCTAGTCTATTTTGGTACCTGGTGTCATTTCTCTCTCTCACACTTTTTTCCCTGTAGAAAGCCGACTTTTTGACCATTCCTAATGAGAAACTCAGAACTCCATACTCTTTAAGCCCTGAATTAGGAGAGAAGACATCCCCCAGACGTTTGTCAAAGCAGAAAACAACCTTCCCCAGCTCACCCAAGGATAAACCACCTGCTGTGGGAGAGAGAAGCTGGCAGAGAGCTGATTGCTCAGTCTGTCTGGAAAAACAACACTTGCAAAGACCAAAGCTGTGCAAACCATCACAGCTCAGCTTGAGAGAGGGACCAAAGCTTTTCACCATCCAAAGGAGGTGACCTACCAAGAGGAGGCCCGAAGTATTTTTAGGATGAAATAAAAGCCAGAAGGAAGTGTAAAGCACAAGTGTGGTGCTCGTTGTCATTATGACAGCAATGTGCAAAATGGTCTGTGAAGGCCTGTCCCTCGCAGTTTGCTCAACTGTGTGAGCAGCAGCCTTGACTCTGAGAGGATGGAGCATCTCCTGCCGAAGCCATCATGCCATCTGTGCTAAGTTTCCTCTCCTGACCTCCTTTGTGAGTCTGGTGAGGGGAGACAGGAGATCTGAAGGTAAATACGGAAAATGGACCAAAGCTGACAGAGAGCAATGACTGAGATTTATTTCAAGTTCCGCGGAAACCTGACTGGCCGTGTCCACCTTCCGACTCTGGCTACTGAAGTAGACACAACAGCAGACAAATATTCCGGCCTCTATGTGTACGTGGGGTTGTTCCTGACCCTCCTGGCTCTCCTCCTGATCCTGCTGTTCTCCATGCTCCTGCGCCTGAAGCACGTTGTGTCCCCCATCACCTCCCCAGAGAGCACTGAGAACGTGCAGCAGTTCACAGACGTGGAAATGCACAGCAGGATCCCCACCACTTAGGGAGCCCACAGCAAAGAGGGCTCCGTGCTTGGGAAAGGTGTTTTGTTCAGCAAAGGTGGTGGAAAGAAGCTCTGGCTGCCTGTTGAGCCCCACAGCTTCCTGCAGGAGCCTCAGCAGCATTTGGAGAGTGTTGCTGGCTGTTGGCACCACAGGCAGCATGTGTGCAGCAGCCTGCATAAAATCAACATCACAGAAACCTGCTGCTGTCAGGGAAGGCTCACACCCCTCTGAAAACCTTGCAAAAAATGGGAAAAGCCACATTAATGACAGCCAAAAACCCAGAGAAACATAGCAGAATGTGTCCTGGAGCCTGTGTTTGCTGACCTCTCTCTCTGAATCAACAAGTTTAAGTGGTCTAAGTGGGAAGAGCCCACAGGACACACACAGAGAAATTGTCAGTGGCTTGAAAATTCTCAGGCATTTCTCCCATTCAAGAAGGAAAACATTAAATTGTTCTCTTTCACTTGGAAAACATTAAATTGTTCTCTTTCACTTGAATGGCAATTAAACAATGGAGTTTCACAAATACAGGAATGTTTCATCACCTGCTGGAACTACGTCTTTCTGACATTAGAAAGACTAATTCATTTATCACTATTCATTTAGTGAATAGTTGTACACCAGATATCAAAAAAAGACAGAACTTTAAAGAGGAAAGAGAATAAAGCCAAAATTTAAGCAAGATTTAAAATAAAAAGAAGCAGCAGGAGCAGGAAATGAGATTAAAAAACTTATAAGTCACTCTACCTCTTCCTTTGTCCTCCTTTATATTAACTGAGCTGAATACAAACATTTTATGTTCCCATGCTTTTAGGCTCCCCAGTATCACTCCGTAATTAAAATGCAGTGTAAGTTATGGGAGCCCAACTGACATTGCTCTCCTAACAGACTCAAGTTCATAATACCATGTTCTCTCATATCCATATTGGGTTTTCTTCCTCAAAAGACAGCCAAGTTCTTCCAAAGTTTTTTCATTTGTTTTCCTCCAAAGAAAGCTGAGGAAATGCTCAGGCCTGGCACTGCAATAAGGAATAGTGGGAACAGCTTTGGACACAGACTAATAGGGAACATGCAGATGGAAAATAAACTCACTGAGCACTGAAAGATACGATTGGATTCAAATATCCTGATGGAATCTCATGGGGGAAAGAAATGTTTATTTGAATTTATGGAACAACAATTTGACCCAGTCCTGTGAGTGACGTACAGAGGTAGCCTTTGCTTCTGTGGATGGAAAAGATGGAACCAAATATGGCAAAGCACTCCTGGGAGAGCCACTGCCTCTCACAGAAAAACCTTCAGTGAATTGTTTCAGCCACATCTCTAAAGGGCAGGTATTTTACACAGCTTATCCACTTTATTACAGTCTAACTCTAGTTCAGCAATAAAATCCCCTGGATGTTTTCCACATGTACATACACTCTTATTTGCCAATTCTCCTCTCTCCAAGGGCTTGGAAACTGTAAAGTCCTCACACAGACCCAGTGCAAAATTAGAGAAGAAACTGTCACATGGACCTGTGATAGTAGCACAAAATTTTTCTTCAAATGCTCTGTGTACAACAGGTTTTTTGCTTACCTTTGAAGGTCTGGGTGAGCTGTTTGGACAGGGAATATCTGGGCTTTTACAGATAGTTGGCAGGGGGGAAGCAGAATCTCCACTGGATGCACTGGATCCGTGGGCAGGACTAGTGCTACTTCTCACTGATGTATTGAGTAAAAAGCCTTTTAAACATTGCTTCCTTATAATTCCTTTTGAATAATTCCTTTTTACTTCATTAACCCCTGTGAATCACAGAATCCAAGAATGGTTTGGGTTAGAAAGAACCTTAAAGATCACCTTGTTCCACCCCCTGCCACGGACAGGGACACCTTCCACTATCCCAGGTTGCTCTAAGCCCCATCCAACCTGGCTTGGGACAGTGAACCAGAACGGTGATTGTGTGAGGGAATACAGAAAAAAATTCACTCTCAGCAGTGTCTCTCCATGCCATGCTTGGCTGTGTTTCCCTGGAAAAATGGCAGGATGCAGGTTATCCTCTATGAGGACAACACCAGGCAGGATGGTGGCTTCACACCACGTCTGAAGATGGCTCCTCGACTCTCATTACTGCACAAGAGCCAAAATTCTGTGTGATGATCAGGATATTAATCCAACTAAGACAGATGGCTACTGAGTTAGTCAATGACATTTAAAATTAACAAAAATTTATGCTGCTCAAATTGGTTTGTTATGTGTCATTCATTGAGCCATCATGAGGCAGCCTCGTCCAGGCTCAACATCTGACTTACCCTGGAAAACTTCTCCATCCAAAAGCTACCACTTACCTAGACCCTGTTCTAACTTACTAAATCAGCAGCTAAACCACATTAGCTTCCCAGCACAACTATCTGCAGAAAAGCCTTGTGTCCAAGAGTCTGCAGGACAGACTCAGCTTTTATTGACATAAAATATCAGACCTACTGATGGAAAATGACAGTATCAAATTCTGAGTGCCCTGATCTCAGCCAAAATGGACCCTGAGGTACAGGTCAGGACGAAGCCTCTTTCCATCACACTAAGGAATGTTAACTCACAAGAGTGAATGTTAATTCACAAGAGTCTCACAACACTTTCAAACTTATTCAGTAACTATCCTTTAAATAAATGAGTAATCTCTCTATATATCAGATGGTATCTTGGGGAGACTGGGTATTTTTATAGAGTACTCTTATGGAAGGCTGCCCTATCTTGTCACAGGAAAATGACAAGTTTTCCTTTCCAGAGCTTGATTTCACATAAAGTCTCTGTCCCACTTGACACATCTACAGTGGCACTCAGGGTGCCTCATTTGTCTATAAAATGCCAGTATATTTTAAAACCTTTCCCACTGAGCAATAGAAGAATGCCTTTCCCCTCTTCTCATTATCATTTGCAGCATTCCAGACCTGAAGGATGTGTCTGGGAAAGGAGACTGTTGGGATGTGTTGGCCTGTGTTTGGTGAGTGGCCTCTAGTGGAGTTTGGCATTCTTTGGCTTTAAGAAGTGGTTATTGGAACTTTTGCACAGTTTTGCTGCATCTTGGAGCACTGCAGGTCTCACAGCCATCCCCTTCCCTTCCTGCAGGCTGTTCCCTTCCCACTTGTCCACGTGCAATAGAAAATGGGTTTTTTTACAAAAATAAAGAGGCACGGTGCTGCCAATGGTGAGTCACTGACTGCTCTGTACATTCCCACCTGTGGATCTGAAGGACCAGCTCACAAAAATGCTCAGGTGGTGCCACTATTCCAAACCAACTGCTGGCCACAGGGAGTGTCTGGGCAAGAAAACCCTCTACCAGTGTCTGTGAGTATTACTTGAACCAGCACGTCCTTACTCCCATCAGACACTGGAAATAAATTGAGTATTGAGTAAATTCCTCACCTCCTCCATGCCCTGCCTGCGGGGGAAGACAGCCACCTGTTGTTCTGAAGGAGCAGAAAACACACCCGAGCATCACCACCCCTGCTGGGTGGGGCTGAGCGAGCCTCCTGTCACCAAAAAAACACCAGTGCTCCCAAATCTCCCGGGGTTCTTAGTCTGGGAGCTGTCAGGGGTACAGTGTGACTCCCCAAACCATACAGGATTAATTCTTGAGTAATCTCACCCACGTGATTTCCATCCCCAAGCATGAATTTTCTGTATTAACAGACCCTTAAGTATCGAGCAGAAAGGGTGGATATGTAGAATAGGTTCCTTCTCTATGTCAGAATAAACATAAATATTTTCATATCCTCTCAGAGCTGCAGAGAAAAATTTGATTTTGCAAACAACATAACTCAGCAGAGGATCAACTGTGATCCTCGATCCTTCCCAAAGGACCTTTTTGGATTTTACTAGAAAAAGAAATAAAAAACGTTAAAAACTCAAAAATTACGTGAGGTCACCCATCCATTTAACTGACAGCATTAATGGAAACTTAGATGTATGACTTATCCTCACTAGGAATTGATATATCCTCACATACCCTTACCCTGCAGTCACTGATGAGGCAACTGCTTAGGAGGGAAGTGCAGACAGACAGCTGCAGCTTTAGGGCAGGCTGGAGAGCAGGAGACATGCAGACAAGTCCCCTGTGGTAATGCCACAAGTCACCTGCTTTGCCACAGGTTAGGCAGCAAGGGAGGTGAAACCCTGGAATGGCTGCACTTTTTTTCAAAGAAGATGCATCTTTGTGTTGTGTCTATGCTTCAGCTTAATTCTGGTATGGAAAGAAAGTTTGTTCACAGTCTATTCATGGGCCCTGCAAAAAATGGGCAATGACATTCATGACTAAAAATTCAGATGCAGATATATCTGGAAAGGGGAAATCCCAAACAGTATTTTGTTGGTACATGAGCTGTAGACTCAAATGTTGGCATTTAGGTAGAAAAATAAAGCTGGAGATGGTGAAGTCTGCTCGAGCTTTGCAGTGGGCTCAAAAAAAGTCTACACAGAATGTTAAGGAAAAAAGATAAATACTTGTGGATTGGGGAAGTTATTTTTAGTTATGGTTCCTGACACAAATTTCACATTTGTTCACAAAAAGGAACTGCATGTTATGCATTCCATCTGCCAAAAACCTTACCCCATAAAGCCCTCTCAGATCTTCACCTTCCTCAGGCTTTTCCAGAAGGCTGTGAAGTTCCAGCAAGGGTAAGAGCAGTCCTCAATTCCTGGTGTTCATTCTGGGGGCACAGATATCAAAATAAAGCCTAAAAAGCCCACAATGATCATTTGGTTTCTTGTGCACTTGCTCTCCAGAATGTGATATATGAACATTTCCTCCTCAGTCCTTCCATTATCAAGAATAGTTAAAGTATCATCTAAGATGACTGATGTTAAGAGTGAAAAAATAAACTGGATTTGAATTTTGATGGATTGGATTTTTCAAAGGTACTTAGAATTTCTTCAGCTGAAGGCAAAAAGAATTTGCCCAGCTGTAGTCAAAGCTAAGTTGTGAAAGCAGGTCTGGCTGCAAGAGGGAAAGGTCTGTGCAATTCATATGTAATTAATAAATAACCCACTCCTTATACTCCCACCTGCATTTCATGGCTATGTAAACTTGTCAAACAAAGGATGAATAATTCAAAATACATTCTCCTCCCTCCCTTCTCCTCTAGATTTATTAACCCATTTTCAAAGTATAATTTGATCAAGCTAATAGCCACAGACTTCCTAAGCTGTCTCACAGTACCATCTAATAAAAATCAATTATGAGACAACAAAAGGCACCTGAAAGCCAAATGAGAGCTCAGCAACATTCTTTGATGCTTGAAATCTGTTCTTCTCTGCAAACAAGAAATTTATCTTATTTAAGCTGGGCTGTTGTCCTGAAGCCAGTTCCTCTTCAAGTCCTCAAACATTTAGCTACTGGATGAAGTTTACTTATGCAGTTTTGTTAAAAACAAAACAACAAAACAACCAGAAACAAAACAAAAAACAAAAAACAAAACAAAA
>VXBC01002537.1:580245-595441 GCA_013399945.1 Ploceus nigricollis | reverse complement strand
AAAAAAAAAAAAAAAAAAAAAAAAAAAAAAAAAAAAAAAAAAAAAAAAAAAAAAAAAAGACCCAAACCACATCTTACCAACGATGCTGAAGAAGGATCAAGTAGGACCTGTCTGGGATATTAGCAAACAACAAACAACAGGCAGAGAAGCTCTTCCTTGCAATGCAGGGGAGATTTAGAAGCAAACTGGCCCTGGGCTACCCTTTGGACTGTGTGGGCAAGCAAGTGCTGCACTGGGAAGCTGTACAGGACAACCCAGAGCCATGAGCTGGATTTGAGTGTACCTCAGGCTCTGGCATCCTCCAGCTTCCCAGTCTTCTTCCCATATCAGAATTCTGTCTTTGGCCCACAGCTCACAAGTGGGTGTTTCCAGTTTACTCCTGATGCCTTTGCCATCCTAATTCAAACTAATTCATACTCACAGCAGTTAACATGCAGCACTTTTTGTCATGTTACTCCATAGTCTTTAGGTGACAAGGACCTGTCCAAGCTGCTGTGGCAGGACCAGCACATAATGCCCCAGGAAGCTCAAATCTGGGCTGGGGTGAGGTTGCTGCAGTGGACTCATGGCAAATCTTACAGCTTGTCACTGCAGAATCAAACTGACATGGGTTTGCTGTTGTTCACAAATTTTTCATGCCTTCACACCCTGGGAAAGCTCCCAACAGCCCTTTCAGCACTGACTCTGTCAGGATGGGAACACCACACCAGTTTGCACTTCATGTTGGCACCTAGAGGGGAAGAAATGTGACTTCTTCTTCTTGTTGTTGTTTGTGTCCAACAAAACAGAGGAAAGCAGGAAGCACCCTGAGTGCACCTGGTTTGGGCTAATGCTGGGCTGAATTCCCAAGCTGTTTATTGTTTCAGAGCATGACCAACACTGAAGGGATGGGTAACAGATAACCACAGCACAGCAGTTTTCTCCACATGCACTTCTGCAAGCTTCTCAGGAAGAAAGAAACCACTGGAATCAGAGTGCTGAGGCTGCTTTTCCTTTGTTTGACTTTTGCTGGTAACTATCCATCAATTTACTACAGATACATCATCGTTCTGCTGACCTGCTTCCCTCCACTCACACTGCTCAGATGAGTAATAATTTGCTGCAAAGCAATTTGGAAAATAAATGCTGACAGACTGAGTGTATACTTAGCCTAGGTAAGATTTTGATCTATTTCTACTTTTTCAATTAATTTTGCTGGCTTCGAATTATTAAAACATCCCCAAAAGGAAACTGCTTTGTGGAAATAGAGTGCCTCCAAGGCCTATGCTTTTTTTTTCAACAGCAATTACAAAGAGATTAGGGATAGTTTATCACACTTTGAGGTAGTGGGGTGTCTTGAAGGCCTTTCTCCAGAAAGCTGCTTTCCATATCCATGAGCAAGTCACAGTTCAGACATAAAGCTTGGAGACAACACCTTTGCATTTGGTGTCACTTCTGCCACTTAAAAGCTCAGATAAGCCTTTCCACCTTATGAATACTGATTAGTTCAGCATTGTTGCCTTTTTTTTTTTTTAATCCTCCTGAGGAAACTTGAGAACACAAGAATTATTCACACCTCAAGATACTTATCATGAAAACTTTAGGTCAGAGTGTCCAGTTTATGCAGGCACACAAGTACCCATGACACAGAGAATATTAATCCATATAAGAGGTGTGCAAGGCCAAGGAAGATCTGTTGTGGATGGATGTGTGACTGTAGCTTTCTCCTACTGTTTTACTCATGATCCAGCTGAATCCAAACACAACAGCCACATAGTAAATCACAGGCATGAATCACAGCAGAGTGCCAGCGATGTTCATAGAAAGTAAAAATACATGTTAGGATACATCAGACAAAAAGACCAGTCATTTCTCACTTGAGTGCAATGTGACCTCCCTCTCAGCAGGCAGCAGATGCTGAGAAACCAGAAACAGCCAAACCAAATGCAGGAGTCCAAGCTGCAGTGCCAGCCTAGGACTTGGGAATACAGACAGACCATGAGTCTGCTTTTTCTAGCTATGCCCTGCTTTGAAAATCTTTTTGGACAAGCAGCCCCTTCCACTGAGGTCAGGTTCAGCACATGCTGCTTGGCTGTGCCCAGTTTGCCCCTGTGCACATTCCATGTGTTGCTCCTTCCATTTACCTTGGCAGATCACCGTGACAACCACTCACAGAAGAACACAGGAAACTGAGAGCAAGGAATTATCTAGATAAAATCTTTGAATGTAATTTAAAGATAAGGAGATAATTTAAAATAAGGAGAAAACAACCAGCTCTCCCTGGACTGCTCTTGCATGGTTTGAGTTCAGTGTTATTGAAGCAGGAAGATCTGAGAGTTGCAAGGTTTTGTCTTTCTGGGTGTATAAATTCTCTCAGTGGTTTCCTTGAAGGAAAGACAAACATGACAAACATCCCTACAGCCGGGATGCCATGAGAGCTGTTGTCACTCCCTCATGTGATTAGATCCAGCTGAACCAGGTTTTCACTTCCCAAGGTATCATCCCTCAGCAGTAATCATCATTTGGTTTGGTTTTTTTTAGCAGACCAATCTGTAAATAAATGCAGTCTTGCCCTGGGGAAGGCTGTTTATTCTTTCTTGTAAGTGAGTCAGTGTTATGAAGTATGAACATATATTGCATTCTATTGAAGGAAAATAAGAGTTTGGATTTAATTTCACCAGACAGCTGGGGAAGGCAATTTCAATATTAAACATTGCATCTTTATTTAATACTGCTGGTTTTAAACTCATAAGAGAACATCAGGCAAAATAAAATATGTGTACATGCAGTTTTCATCCCCGAGTGACCATAGCCTAATATTTGTCATTTTCATCCTCCGTTGTGCCAAAGAAGCCTTGCAGCTCTTCTCTCTGATGACTTTTTTGTCACTCAGCAGTCTTTTGAACAACCCTCAGCAGAGTTTTCACCTTATCGAACCATCTCAGATCTGCAGAAATCCAATCAAATCAATGCTGGAACTTGGGCTGAAGAATAGGGCTGCGAGTGAGGAAATCAGAGTTTTTTCCTTCTTGACCACAGGCAAACCATTCTGGGATGTAACATGCCTGGTGACAGAAGCACTTGTCTCATTGTCTCAGAATTTCTTAGTGGTGTAGAACATGTTTTCAGCCATTTTCTTCCCAAATTTCTCTAATCCAGCAATATTCCTTGATTGTAGGTCAATAAATCCATCAGCAATCAATTGACAGTAACATTTCATAGATCGGTCATTTTATTTAGTACAAGCCTAGATAAAGTATGAGAGAAGTTTATACAAACCATTACACGTTCCTTCTTTGTCTCCAGGCTAGTCCTTCCTGTTTTTCTGGGGGTTTGTTTTGTTTTGTTTCTTTTTTCTTTTTTTTTTTCCTGTGGCTGGCACTGGCTCTCTTTATCCATTGCAAAATTCATTATAATTGGAGTTCTTTAAGCTTTTTAGCATTTCTAGGGGGAATTAGTTCTTTACAGAAGAAGAGTTTCTCCATTGTGGAATTCATACCATAATTAGACAAAATGATGGGCTAAGTCCCAGTGGAAAAAATGCACTGTAATTGGTGTTCATTTTTGTTACATAAACCCATGGAGATCATGCTGGTTCCTCCTCTTGCAGCCACTTCTGAAGCACAGAGTTCAATTTAAAACTGATGTACCATTATTATCTAGAACCCACAGATAGCTTCAAGACTTTCATCTGAGTCTGACGTGAACCTTCTTCCTCCGAGCAAAATAAAACTTAAGATCAGTTTAAGGCATCTGCATGACCTAATCTCAGAATCCACAGATTACAACCAGCCATGTTTTGCCTCGTGTTTGTTGAGGCGTCCTTGAAGTCAGAACACAAACACCTGGTGTGGCACAAATGATATTTGTTTGTCAAAGTAAGGCACACAGAAGAATTTCTTCCTGCCTGCACAGGACCTGGGACAAGAAAATAGCTGATGACAACCACAGAACTAAGGTACCAACCCCCCAGAACAGATCTCATTGAGTGCAAACAAGATGTGGCCAGATTTTGTGGAAGATAAACAAAAATATTTAAATGTGTTTATTGCATCTAACAAGCCCTTATTGAGGATAGTTGTTATTAAGAATTAACCAAATATTGGTAAGTTGGTTTTAGGTGAAAAATACCAGTCTCACAAATTTTTGCTAATGCCTTGCTGATTTCAGAAAACATGGGATGTTCACAATTAAGCCAAGTCACATCAACCCCAAATGTATTTTTACAGAGGAACAAACCATGCTCTGTGTACATGCAACTCCTGCAGCTAATTAGCACCTTGGGGTAGGTTGTTCATAAACAGAAAACAGTGAGGGACCACTATATCCCAGCAGTACCTTGTGTAATACCAGTCTCAGAATCAATTAAGATTTTACCTGAATCCTCACCAAGTCATTGCCTCACAAAGTAAAAAATAAAACTCCAGGTTCAGAGAATGATTTTGCCTATGATGACAGAAATCTAAGGCCCTGGAGGGATATGGGACACTCCTTCAGAAGACATTTCCTTTTGATCTTAGGCATGAATCATTTCTTTAATATCAAGCTCATTACCTTCAGAAAAAATAATTTATTTTACTAGTTATGCCACAAGTGTCAACATATAAGTGTGGGTGCTGCCAGGCAATTCCATCCCTTTGATAAAGGACAGAAAAGGAACATCATTTGCTTCATGGCAAAGGCATTGGGTCAAGTTCAGCACTGTCTGACAGCAACCTGATGCTGTTCTACACAACGGTGACCCAGCAGCCTGCAAGGGTCCTCAGTGCAATTTCTGATGGCCAGCTGTCCATGCCCACACTGAAACCTCAGAGCCATTACCAAAAGGATTAAACATGGACCGTGCTGCGAAGTGTGAAGGATTTTTCAGCTTTAATTGTCCACCTTCCAAGCCAGGCACATAAATCTGACCTGTCTGTACATCTGCCATGCTTCGCCCCACTTTTGAACAGATTTAGGGTTTCAGTCTACCCCCAGCCATCAGCTATGATACACTTACAAATCAAAAAAACAAAACCAAGGCCCTTCTTTTGGATGGATTTAACCATGAATCACCATTTTAAAATGGCACAGGAACCCTTGGTACACAAAGCCCCGTTTAATGAACACAAACATTCAGCAGCTGAACAGCTCTTGGTTTCAGCAGGGAAAGAGGAAAAGGAAAAGGAAAAGGAAAAGGAAAAGGAAAAGGAAAAGGAAAAGGAAAAGGAAAAGGAAAAGGAAAAGGAAAAGGAAAAGGAGGAAAAGGGAGATTACTGTGGATGGAAGTACAGGCCATGCATAAGTGTGCTAAAGGGTGAAGCAAACAGGACTAATTTGAGTTCAGAAGCTTTCTCTAGAGGCAAGATAATGAAGAATATTCTTGTTTTGACATTAGTGCATCCAGTAATAATGGCTCTCTCAAATGTAACACCGAGCTCTGATTTAGACCTAAGCCTGTTCAGTCATACCTGGGATTACTCTGGTCCAATATTTCCCAGCGAGTTGTAGAATGATTATTTATTTTAAACAGCTTAATGTTATCCTGGAATTATGACACAAGAAATCCTGAAAGAATATTCACCAGTATATGTTGATATCTAAATAAGAGGATTTATTTGTAAAGTACACATGCACACACACTCAAAACAGTTTTCTAGGTGTAAATATGACTTTAGATCTCTCTTACATGTCTCTCTGCATATATCCTTAGAACATTAAAAATAAAAGCCACAATTTTTCATCTTTGTGAAATTCACTGCATACCATTAACCTCCTGGTTTGCCTCTGCATAAAACATTTCTAGCATTTCTGGTGATAAAAAGAAGGCCATAAACAGGAAATGCATGCAAAGATGTTTCTGGTATTGATTCTTCTCAGTATATGCTGTATATCAGGCAC
Source organism: Ploceus nigricollis (assembly GCA_013399945.1). Classification (NCBI taxonomy): domain Eukaryota; kingdom Metazoa; phylum Chordata; class Aves; order Passeriformes; family Ploceidae; genus Ploceus; species Ploceus nigricollis. Next base: position 589,582 of record VXBC01002537.1, on the reverse strand, counting down.
ACAAAAAAACTGGTGGCCCAGAGCTGTTAAAGAATCTCCAAATTGAGCTCAGTGGTTTTGCTGAGTATCTTGTGGCTGCTGTGATCCCTAATGTCTAATGGAAACTAGACTGCTTGTAAATAATAAGCTATCATCTTGTTAGCACAAACAAACAGCAGAGAAATGAATCATGACTGTCACTGCTTTTAGCACCCCTACTGCTATTGTAAAGTAGCAGGGGATGATGCAGAGAGCACAGATCCTCTGAACAGGACTGGCTGCAGACAGGCAGGTTCAGTCCATGAAACATCACTGGATTTTCAGACCTTGAGCAGATCTGTGTCGGCTGTGGCTGTTGGTCAGCTGGGAAGTGAACCTCAAATGCTTCCACTGTTTCTCTTTGGTTCCGAGAGGCAGCTTGGCAATTAAAAACAGGCTTTGCAAATGGGAAGATGCTAATGCAGTGCAGGAAAGATGGAGCACAATGGAGCCTGCAGGCTGGGTGCCCTCACTGCAGCGAAGGCAGGCAGCCCTCTCCTGGTGTAAACACCACTGCTCACGTCTGCCCAACAGCCCTTTGCTTTTCTGGCAGAATTAGAGCAGCTTTTCATTAATTGTAGGGCATTTTCAGCAAATCTACGTATTTCCAAAATCCATTTACTTCATCAGTGGACTGACTTAGGAGTCCCTGGATACTTCTGGAGAACAATTCAAACTGTCTACATAAACTGCTGCTGTCTCGAGTCAGCTTCTGGAGAACAGCAGGCAAATGGACAGAAGTGAAATTTAGTCTGAGTTCACACTGAGTTCACCTCCTTACCTATTTTTATGCTGCATGGCAAACAGAGATATTTGTATGTACTTGCATAATTGGGACTGTCTGGGAAAAAGAAATTCGGCTCACTTGGAGTTCCTTCCTAAAGATCTAAAACTGTTGATTTATTTGAGCATAATATTCTAATTTCCTTTAAAAATGCACATCAAAAAGAATAATTGAAACATGAATTCCATCTCAGTGCTTGTAAAAATGCATGCAAGGCACCTCAGGATTTGCTTATATTTGCACCAGCACAAGCTGCCCTCAGAGAACAAAGCTCAATTGATTTCAGGGAGTCTGATTTGCCTGGATGAAAATGAATTTTTAATAGATTTGGTTGTCAGAGGGATTATGCAGGAACATGAAGTGGCAGGGTGTTCACACAGCGGGCTGCTGTGGAGGTGTGTGCTGGTGGCCAGCAGGCAGGAATGGTGTTTTCCACAGACAGCAAGGATCCCAGGAGAGCTGAGGGGACTAGTTGCCAGGAGACATCACAACACTGAGTCCTCCTTGCAGCAGACCTCAGACTCCCTCCTACCTCTGCACACTGGCCTGGTTTGCCACCGCTCTTCAAATTATTTTCTTTAATCTCCCAATAACCCAAACACTACTGAAAACTGCCAGGTTTGAGAAATTTTATTCATTTGATATGAAGCCCATTTTCTGGTTCTTTAAGGAGAGCATTTCATTTATGACAGAAAACTAGCAGAGGCCTCGAGCATCAGTAAGGATCCAGCTCCAGGGCTGGTCAAATCAGCCAAGCCACAGTCCCTGTAACAAGGATTGAAAGGCAGCATGTGCTGGATCCCAGTGTAGAGGTGCCCTCCTGCTCCATGCGAGAGCAAAGGCCAGCAGCACTTTACTTTCATAAATGAGTAAACACTCAGCTTCCTGAAGGTCAGGTCTCCATGAATCATTACATTGTTTAAATACGAAGCAAAACAGGAGAAACAAGCAGATACATAGTTATAGATCTCTAACAAATACTGTTTGTGTCTTCATGGCCTTAAGAGTCACTGAGTCGTTTTCTGTCTCTTCTTCAGAAACGTAAGGCCTTAAAAACTATGATTCCATAATTCCAGAACCAAGGGCTTCAAGGCACACCACAAAATGTGGCAAAATTCAGAAAAATCCATGAGAGTTGTCAGATGGTGGACGCTCATTCTGGCTAAGCCACAGCCTCCTCCTCCACTCCACACGTGAGATATTGAGTCAGAAGAGTTCCTCCGTGTGCTTCGGTGTCTGTCTTCTGCCAGTCAGCCCCGAGGAGGAGGTGATCCAACATCTCCCTGTCTCCAGTCAGCCTGAGCCTTTGTGTCAATCCAGCCGCTAAATAACAAGCCCACAAAGACACAATTCAAAGGATGTAGAAATATTTCAAATGGACATTTGCCTGACAAATATTACTCTGTTATTTTCCCAGGCCAAGCATCTCTGAATCACAGTAATATGAAGGAATTATTCCCCAGAAGATCCTCCATCTGATTTTCAAAGCTCCCTACAGAAACCAAAATATCAACCCTCAAAGATACAGCACTACATCTCAATGAGAGAGGAAAAGGAAGCAAATATTTTTTCAGTTCAGATTTATATCAAGCAAATCAGAAAGAGGAGTAAGACTACCTTTACTCTTTTTGCACATTTATAAACATAGAGAAAGTACTGAAATATAACATAAATTTAATTTGGAGAAGTCTAATTGCTCTCCTGTGCTTCATGTCATCCACTGCAGCATTATATCACAAGCCATACGGAGAATCAATCTGTGTACTAAATACAAGGGAAAGTCAATAACTAGCCAGCCATTGGCTTTTTTTCCTTCAAAGAAAATCAAAGTTTGTAGACTCATACAGGTTTCCTGCCTTCCTGTTGGTGTATATTTTTTAATGATTCATTATTTGATACACTGTGGCCCATGCATTTCAAGGGTCATCAGAGTTTTATCTCCACAGTTGTGGGTTAGCCTTTAGACTTCAAGAGCAAACTAAAGGCAGGATGCAGTTTTCGCAAACAAAGATATGAGCTGACTAGTTTATTTTCATTCACTTTCTTACCCCTGAATAATATAATTATAGAGCTTTCTGGGCAAATTGTGGCAAGCTGAACTGAATACAAAGCAACAGTGCTCAAAACTGAGGCATCCAGAAACATTTCAAATACCAGCTAAGGAGAAGAGGGGAGGGATATGTCATTCCTGTCTCAACAAAAACCAGCTTGCACTCATGACATCTTCACTTTCTTGCTCAGATGTTGTCACAGGAAGGAAATATCAGAATATAAATTAAGCCCTATAAAGCACAGACGGGAGCAAGCCCTCACAAGAACCTATTTTCCATTTCAGCCCTGTCCTAGCTGCTCCCTGGGGTCCAGGACCACATTATGTCAGATTGAGCCCCTATTTCTGGACTGTCCCTGATAATATCACACACATACAGACTGGAGAGAGCAATTGGCACTGCAAAGAGACACTGCCCAGCCCAAGCAGGGCTAGGCTCACACAAGATTTGCCCCAAAGCTACAGGCACTCAGCTGCCTGAGCCACAAGGCTCAGAGAACGTGCCTGCAGCTTATGACAACAACAGGGTGAGTGGAGATGCAATCCCCCAGTCTGTTTAAAACAGACTAATTCCAATGTACCACAGCTCTGCCACCTCCCTTGTGCTGGTAGTGCTGCTTGTGCAGCCCAGTGAGCTGATCTAACTGCAAACAAGCCACTGTCAGGACAATTCTGTGACTACTGTGTGGTTTATCTGTACGAACACAGGGCAGAGGCAGCAATGAAACAAGGCACAGCACCAAGCCTGGATTACATGACCTCTACCTGCCTTAAAACTGCACAGGATCAGCTCCAAGTACCTCATTTTTAGAGTGATCTGTAGTTCTGACAGACCACAGCATAAGCACTCATGGGCAAAATTCTACTTATGCCCTACACAACTTCTAATTAAAACAGCAGGTAAAAATTAGCATGAAATTGAGTCCCTTAATGTATGGTTTTCCCTTTTCTCTTCCATTTAAAATCACACCTAACAAGCCTGATCCAATGTGCAAGTGGAATGTATCCTCCAGTGAAAACTCCAACACAAATTTAAGTCACTGTAATTTTACATGTGAATATTTTTTTCTTCTAACCCCTATACAGCATGAAGCTGGAAGTGCTAGCTGCAGAGGACACTGACTTTCGGTGACACACAGGAAAAAAACAACCAAAACCCCTAACATTTAATTATCCTGTCCTTTACCAGGTGCTGAACCTCATCTCCAACACCTCAAAAATGTAGCATTTTCCTTTTCATCCCAAATCTACCTTCTTGTCCAACAGCTGTCAGGGCCCTGACTCCACTAATAGGTCCTAATTGCCCTGACCAGTCTCAGCTGGGGCTTCCACTCACACTCTTGGACAGGGACTTTATTTAACCTTGCAGTTTAAATAGAACCATAGAGTGGGGTTGGGTTTGCAAGGACCTTAAAGTTTTAACTCTCTGCCATGGGCAGGGACACCTTCCACTATGCCAGGCTGCTCCAAGCCCCAGCCTGGCCTTGGACACTTCAGGGATCCAGGGGCAGCCACAGCTTCTCTGGGCACCCTGTGCCCGGGCCTCCCCACCCTCACAGGGAAGAATTCATTCTCAATATCCAGTCTAAATCTGCCCTTTTTCAGTTTAAAGCCATTCCCCTTTGTCCTGTCACTCCAGGCCCTTGTCCAAAGTCCCTCTCCAGCTCTCTCTTGGAGCCCCTTTAAGCACTGGAAGGGATTCTAAGGTCTCCCTGGAGCCTTCTCTTCTCCAGGCTGAACACTCTGAGCTCTCCCAGCCTATCTTCCCAGGAGAGGTGTTCCAGCCCCTGAGCCTCTTTTGGCCCTCCTCTGAACCTACCTAACCATGTCCTTCTCATGCTGGGATGACAGAGATGACTTGTGGGTGTCTTTGCTGCTAATTCTATTCCTGAACTGTTGCTTGGGTTTCCTGGGGTGACATTGTGTCCATGTCTTTGCTGGATGGTCACTGGACCTGTTACTGCCCTGCCAGTGAGGTCTTTACCTGGCTCATGTTGCGGCCACCCTCAGCTCCCACATTCCTTTTCCTGAGGAACAACAGCAAGAGCTGGATGAGGCTGGGCAGAGCCACTACATCCCTGTGCATTCAGGACACCAATATTGTTTCGTTCTACTGCATTTTTCCCTCAGACAGTGCCTGCTGTCAGCACTACTTGCCTTAATCAAAAAATAAATACATTTCAGCGTGGCTCATTATGCTAAATGAAAACAACAGGGGGCTAATGAGCATTGTGAATAAGGCATTAACATGGCAATCAGAGGTTTCCTCAAGACAGCTGCATCCTTCTTCGAACACCCTGTATACACAACTGTGTATACAGTTGTGACCTCATCTGTTGAATTTAATTCAGGGAATAAATAGATTTAGATGTCTAACTTTGGTTTATCTTTGTAGCAAATTGTGCAATGTGTTACATTTACCATTAAGAAACAAAACTGCCAGCTCGGTTTGTGCAACTGTTCAGGGGTCATTCTTACTCTTCAGTGAACACATTTAACAAATTTAATATTCATAACTGTGTTAACATATTTAATATTCATAATTTTCGGGTAGAAGTTAAAGTGTTACTCCCTCAGAAAGTGTTGTGGGAGGCTTGGGTCACTATCAGTCTGTAAAGAGAAGGTGGCTGTGGCCCTGCTCTGGCAATGGCAGTTCTGAACACACCCAGACAGGCTGTCCGTGAGTTATGTGCGTCCCCAATGCTGAAATAACACGTGGAAGCCAAAACTTTCTGAATCCCTTTTCCAAATTTATTTTTTACCTCTTCTCCTTGAAAATCTAAAAACCTGAAACAGCCTCTAAACGCTGCCGCACAGCAGGCTCGTTAGAGCGGCCACCATCTCTGCTGGTGTGGCACCGTGGGGCAAAACCCCACGGGGCAGTGGCACCAACCTCGCCGAAACGGGCGGGGAAGAGAAGCCACAGGGAGGGACAAGGAGGGNCCTTTCTATCCCCGCCTCATCCCGTTCATTTCACCCCGTCATCCCTCCCCATCATCTCCCTCTTCTCCATCTCTCTCTTCATCCGCCCCACCCTGTATCTCCCCATCATTCCCCCTCCCCACCATCATCCCCACCGCCGTTATCCCCCCGTTATCCCCTCCATTCACCCGTGCCGTGCCCCGCAGGCGCTGCAGAGCCGCGGGTACCAGAAGCTGGTGCTGCAGGTGGGCCGGGGCTCGCTGCCGCAGCCGCAGCCCAGCAGCAGCTCGGCCGTGGCGGTGGAAGTGTTCCACTTCAAGGACTCGCTGGCTGAGGACCTGCAGAGCGCAGACCTGGTCATCAGCCACGCAGGTACAGCCCTGGCTGCTTCCTGGCGCTGCGGGAGGTCGGTGGGATGAAGTCTCTCCAGCTCAGGGGTGGGCTGGCTGGGAGTGCTGAGGTCCACAGCTAGAGTTGTGTTGTTCAAGAGTTTCAGCAGCAAGTAGGGGGAATTTCATCTCTCACCATGTTTTCTGTTTTTCTCATAGGTGCTGGTAGTTGCCTGGAGACTCTAGAGAAAGGAAAACCACTAATAGTCGTAATAAATGACAAGCTGATGGACAACCATCAGCTTGAGCTGGCCAAACAGCTCCACAGAGATGGCTATGTCCTCTACTGTAACTGCAGGTATGGAGCTGCTGCAGCTGTTCCCACTGGGCAAGAATGCTCAGTACACAGTCACAGTCTCAGTCACAGACTGCAGAACTGAGAATGTAACAAGGAAATGTACATCCTTCTCTGTAATCTCCATCTGGATATTAGATTCTCCTGAGTGGATAGACTAACACTAGGTAGTAATTTACCACACTTACAAAGTCTTTTGACCACAACCTCTTCTAATTATTTTTTTCCATTTGAGGTAACATGTATTTAGATTAAAAAAATAAAAACACTTGGATTCAGGGGATTAATAAATCAGATATTATCTGGTTAGTAATTTTAAGTACCCTTGTCTTTCAAGTACTTATTTAGGCTGCCCTTTTAACCAAACTTCCTGAATCCACCATACCCTCTGACAAGGAGTTTCACAGATCTACTGCCTGTCACTTCAGGAGAAAAACCCAAACCAACCAAACAAAAACACACCAAAAAAACCCCCACCCCGAACAACACATTAAAAAATCCCACCATCACCAAAACCCCTGCTCCTTTTTTTTAGCGTTCATCCTGACTCCTGTTGGGTTTATTTCTTCTCCTGGTTTTGACTGTATCTAACTGTTTTCTCTTTACTTGTGATTGACTCCACTCTAAAAATAAAAGATGACTTTTAAACTGAAGGCAGGAAAAAAGTAACTCCTATTACTTAGTCTGCATCTTGTTCCTTTGCCTTGCAAGCAGAGTTTCACATGTTTCAGAAGAGCTTTCTGAACAGACCAGGCCTGGCATTCATTTAAACTGAGCAAGTTTCTTAAACTCATTATCTTGGTGCTTCTGTCAGCTTTGGAATTTTTATTTCTTTGTGTTGGGCAGTGCCAAGCATTTGAGCCTTATTTGTAGCCTGATAATAGCAAGTAACAGATTGATGTATCTGTTCTTTCTGGCTCTGTGATCAGGGGAGAACTCTGCCATGTGTTCAAATAGGATGGATTTCCTCCTATGGTTTATGGAGCAGAGCCTCAGATCTTGTTCAGTCTCCCAGCATTGCAGCCACAGAAGATTAAAAAGTTTAAAAGTTGAGTTTGTGTCTGAAAGTTGATGGAAGTGTGTTCTCAGCAATGCTCCCTACGAGCCAGTGCTGGCTGGGGCCTGCTGCTCTGTGCATTCTCTTCCTTTCCATACATATTCTTTTCATGCTAAAGAATTATGTATGGATGCATAGAAAGAAAATTGTATTAAAAAAATTCCTATGGGATGGCTCTTTCTTCTTTAATTTTTGCTTTTGGTCTGTTTTTACAGCACTCTTGTGGAGACACTGCAGTCGATGGACTTGTCAGCTTTGAAACCTTTTCCTCCTGGACAGCCAGAAAAGTTTGCTTCATTCTTGGATAAAGTTTTGGGGTTACAATAAACAAAGCAGAGAAATAAAAAAGTTGGAATAAAATGTCTCATCTCCTACACTTAAGATCTGCCAACTGGGCCAAACACTCAAGGAAAATATAATTTAATATTAACTGATATTAAATGGCTTCCAATTTAGTGCCAAACTCATTCAGCTTTATGCACAAAAGAGTACCAATAAGGAGGGAGTATGAACTGTCTAGTTGCATGGACAGACATATTTATATCATAAAAGCTGCACTGGGATGGTAAGTCCAGTTATGAGGACAAAACTACTTTTTTACAGGCATGGCACATGCATTGTGGTCTCTTGACCTTTTTTGCCAAGTACAGGTGGAAATGTTTTTGATGATGTTCCTGTAATGTTCTGCAGATGCCTTCATGTTCTTTAGCTCTTGTTTCATGTGTTTACAGAAGCACTGAAAAGAGGGCTTAAAAGAGAGATTTAAGCCTCAAAAGGGAAAAAGGCATGTGGTGAATCTGGGTGAAAAAAAGTCATGAGCTGCCAACCTGCTGCCAAACTGCTGCCCTTTGTTTGGGTGATTTACCCACAATGTAAAACACAGGACGGGAATGGGCTTGGCAATAAAATCGCTCCTTTTGCATGGTGCTACCCCATCATAACCCATCAGCTTGGACTTCTGCACAGCCAGTGTTTCCTGTTTAGATTATGTGTAAGGAAGAAATTCGCCCCTGTGTGAGTGGTGAGGCCCTGACACGGGTTCCCAGAGAAGCTGTGGCTGCCCCTGGATCCCTGGAAGTGTCCAAGGCCAGGCTGGATGGGGCTTGAAGCAACCTGGGATATTAGAAGGTGTCCCTGCCCATGGCAGGGGGGTTGAAATGGGATGAACTTTAGAGTCCCTGCAAACCCAAGCTATTCTGGGATTCTGTGATGCTGATCAGAGCTTCCCATTTAGACTATCGAATTTGACAATGATGTGTTACATCGATTTCTTCAAGTAAATATTTTGAAAACCAAAGGGGGCTTAAACTTTAAAATGTTCATGCATGTTCTTAGGCTTCTAATGCCCTAGAACTTTAGAAGTGCTAATTGGTTCTAATTGCCCTTCCTACAAGGACATTATTTGGCTGGGGGGGGAAGAGGGGGGGTGTGTTGCTTTTGTTGTCTAAAGCAAGAAAATGAAACTCCTGTATTGGCCCATCTGATGTCTAAGTACAATTTTCATGAGGAAGTTAAATGTACACAGGAGCTTCAAATCAAGCACAAAGGGCTACAGGTGGAATAAATCAGGCCATACAGCTGTGCAAGGCTCAGTTTTGCCAATCCCCCAAAGTTTGCCCCAAATACTTGATTAGGAGCAGCTAAGATTTTTCACTCCCTTAACGATTTCTATGGAGTTATTTCAAACCCACTGTTAGCAACTCGCCTCCAGCCCGGGAGCGCAGGGGGAATTCTGGATAACCGCTGGACTGATGTTCGCGCTGGTTCTCTGCAGTCGAGCGGTGAAGTTGAAGGAGCAAGCTTAGCCAAGGCAGGTGCGGGA
>VXBC01002537.1:494365-580208 GCA_013399945.1 Ploceus nigricollis | reverse complement strand
GCCGGGCGCCGGGCCCCCTGAAAACTGTCCTAAAACAAGCTAAAATGGCCCCAGCAGGGCCAGCTCCAGAGGGCCCCGAGGGGCCGGGGCCGGGCGGTCCCGCAGGTGGGCGCGGTGCCTCATTAGCGGCGCCTCATTAGCGGCGGCCGCGCGCCGGGCGCCTCGCGCCTCGCCCGCGTCTCCGCGCCCGCCTCAGCCGCCCCGGCCGGGAAGATGCACAAAGGCTCCAAGAAGTACTTCGGGCAGAAGTCCTTCAGCGAGGTGGCCATGGACGAGTACCTGGGCAGCCTGGGGCTGTACCGCAAGATGACGGCCAAGGACGCCTCCTGCCTCTTCCGAGCCGTGTCGGAGCAGGTGCGCAGCCGGCCGGGCTGGGGGCAGCTGGGGCGCCTCAGGCCTGGGGCGGGCCGGGCCGGGGGTGCCCCCGGCCGGGGGTGCCCCCAGAGAGCTCCTGGAGACCCGGCCGGGTGCCCAGAGCGAGGTGGCGGCAGCGGGGATGAGTGGGGATGGGTGGGAATGTGTGTGGGGATGGGTGCGACCGGCTCCGGGCGCTTGGGCTCCCCTCAGCTTCAGGTGTCCCCAGGTGCCCCCCAGCCTCTGTGCTGCCTCCTCTTGTGCTGGCGTTAGTCCGGAGAATTCACGCCTAACGCGAGGCATAAGTTAAACTCCTAACATTTTCTCCTTTATTACCGTTATTTTCCCAGCTGTTTTCATCTCAAATTCATCACGCAGAAGTTAGGAAAGCTTGCGTCTCGTTTATGAGGCAGCACCAGTCGAGGTTCGAATCCGTAAGTACCATGTGTTCTGTATAAAAGCTGGGTACGTGTAGGTGAGAAATGCTGTGGGAGGGGGTCAGTGGTTTGGCACTGAGAACATGATGGTTTGTCACGCTTGATGCTTGACAGACAGGAGGAATGACAGGGTGACTGCTTCCTTATGTTGAGTAGTAGTTGCACAAGTTTTATTTGACTTTGGTTCTGAAGTTCCTGAAAACAAGTTAATAAAACCTAAGCAGTGAGTAGGGCAAGTTACTTGTGTAGTATGTTCTCTGTGGAGTGACCATTGCAGAATTTAGTAGGTGGGAAACGTGTAGATTTTTGGAGCAAGAAATGAATATTGAAAGATGCTGGGAAATGCTGGAATAATTACATAAAGTCATGGAATTTTGAGGTGTGGTTTTTGGTTGGTTTTGTCTGTGGCAGTTTGAGTGTGTGCAGTGTGGGTTTGTAGGGTATTGATGTGTTTTGGGGTTTTTCTTTGTTTGTTTTCCCTGTAATCACATTTAAGTGCTTCATCTAATCTAGGAGGAACTTGAATATTACTTGGACTCATATCATTAATATTTTTAGGATCTCTGGGTATTCTCACATAGCACAAATCATTCTAATGTTCTACGTGCCTTGCCCCCTCCAAATCAACAGCTGGTAGCTGTTAAGTAGTATTTAGGTTTAATTTTAACTTTGCTTTCTAACTGCCTAAGTTTTTATATCTGTTTTCTTCTTTGTTTTGTTAAAAGTATGTGGAAGGCTCATTTGAGAAATACCTAGAACGACTAGGAGATCCAAAGGTAAGCCTGATCTACGACTTATTAAGAGATTTAAATTTGAAGAGACTAGAACAGGAAGGTGTTTAGGTAGTTATTTAAAATGTGGTTATTTGAGTTTGTGGGATTTTTTTAGATAGACCCAAATCTTGGGGAATCAATTGCATAAGTAACACTCAGGCTTTGTACTGATAAATGTGAATAAACTGTACATGTATAAACAATACCAGTTTTAGTAGGGAATTTTCATGGGTGCAAAGGAGCAGTCTCTGCAGGCTGGACAGTAAAAGCTTATTCATAACTGTAGCTCTTTAAAAAGAAAAAAGCAAAATGCGTGGAGTATACCTTAAATGAAATGTCTGTCAGGCTTTACAATCCCCTGCTTCTTCCTTTACTGTTCAAACTTCTATTTCTTTAGTCTTTAACCAGTAACCTTGGTGAATGCAGCAGTTTCTGAAACAAATGTGGGTTTTAAAAAAATGTATCTAAAGTGATGTGTTGGAGCAGCTGTGGCAGCAGCTCAGTCTAACTAATTTTTGGTAATTGGGGCCACCCCATGTAGCAGACTCCTTTTACCTCACTCTCCCCTAAATCCTTATATCTCAGCTTTCAGTGCATTATTACTTTAACAAACTGATGGTTTTGAGCAGGTATTTTGATAGTACAGAATTTTAACACTACAGAAATGTAGAATATAGTTGTTGATATTTAGATGCTTCTGCTATCTCACGTAATCTCATAATATTGCATAGGAAAGTGCTGGCCAGCTGGAAATAAGTGCTTTATCGATGATGTACAAGTAAGTACCTCTTCCTTAAGGTTTACTTTGTTCTGCACTTGGTGTGGGTGTTCTGGCCCCAGAACTTTCTGTGTGTTTGCTGCTGAGAGGTCAATGTGTGAAACAGGATGAGAAATGCTTCCCTAAAAACCTTACTTAACTGACATGTGAATGGTGCCATCACAGCCCCTGTTCTAATGGGGATTAAGGGCAGGGTCAGTTTCCAGAGATGCTTGCTTGTTATCTTTTTGCTGATATTAAACTTTAATGTCAAGTGTTTGCTTCTAGTGGCTGAAAACTGGAAAATGGGGAAAAACAAGGAGCTGTCTGCAGTGGAAACACTGTGTGGTAGTTACAAGCATGGCTAAAACTAATATGGGTGTTCTTGAAAGCTCCAGGAGTGAGGAGTACCTGCCCTACCTGGTGTGTAAACACTGTTCTTTATTTCAGAGGTAACACAGAACTGTGCAGGTTCTGCCGTCTTGCTGAATTAAGCTAATTAAATGCTGCCATCTGTAAAAAGCAGTCTGGCTCTCTAGTGGTAGGAAATAGAAGCCTCCTTTTGCAGGCTCACTCTGTCCCGGTACTAAAGGAACAACTGAAGTTTAGCAGGAATTACTAGCTCCCTGCACTAAAGTTCTAGTCCTTTTGCAGGGTGCCTAAATCACTTAGACTGAATAGTCTCAGTGTCTGAGCACCCTTCTGTAAGTATAAGTACTGGACTTAACCTGTGAGTAAACATCATGGTCTTTCAGAGATAATTTTTGTTTTCCCCTCAAGATAGGTTTGCTCATCTGGTTATTGCTTTATGGTAGCATTCATTTATCAGTGAAAGTGCTTTGATTGATTTTTCTGTAAACCAGCAGCTCTAAACTGCTCCCTGGAAACTTCTTCATAACATGGTTCTAGTGAAAGTGTGCTCTGGCAAGTCTTGTTTTCCCTCTGCTTACCCAGGCGAGACTTCATTGTGTACCGGTACCCCGGGAAGCCACCCACACGTGCTACAGACAATGGCTTTGAAGACAAGGTCAGTAGAAGTGAGGGCAGTTTCCTTCTGTTTCCCTGCCAGTTTGTTTCCTTACTTTTCCTGAAGCTGGATGAGTTGTGAAAATTTTTTCCCTGAAAAAGGGAAGTTAATAGGAAGAGATGACTGTAACAAACTGATTGGTTTTTGTGACCTACAAACTGATCCCAGTTCAGAATGGGATTTACTGGAACAGCTTATCTACATCAGAACTACTGCTGGGGGCAAAAGGAAGGAGCATAAAGGACAAATACTGTGTATTACCTTGCATGTGACCCCTCTGGTGCTTTCTGGAGCTGCGTAGATGTGGGTGCACAATTATGTGGCTACTTCAGGCATGATGCCAGTGAAGTTGCTGCAGTGTGGATTTCAGTGTGGGCTGCTAGATTTGCCAAGGTGGCCAGTCTGCTCTGAACCAGTGCTGCTGCAGCTGTTACTGATCTGTTGATGAGCATTGCTGTCTTCATTACATGTGCTTCTTTCTTCATCTACACTGTTTCCTGTGTAGCTTAATTCCAAAATGAGCTGAGTTTAAAAATCAAACAGCATGGTCTAAATGCTCAAGGCTTTCCCATCAGAACTCTCATTAAGTGTTGGCAGCTGTCTGGCATTACACTGAGTTTGGGCAGCAGCTCCTTCTGGTGTTGCTCCTCCTCACCACAAGAGGAGAGCTTGTGTTGGCAGAATCCACAGAGCACCCAGAATTAAGAGTCCTGGCATCTGGGCTCCTTCTGGGAGCTGGTTTTCTGGGAAGCATCCTCACTGGCAGCGTGGTGACAGCTGCTTTAGGGCTTCTGCCCATTGCAGTTGGCTGTAATTGTGTGCCAAGAAGTTTGGTGGCACATGTTTACATGATGTGTCAATGCATGTGTTGCAGAAAGCATCTCTTCTGCTTCTTAAAAGCAAGGTTTTAAGGGCTAGAGAAGAGAATGTTCTTCTAGTCTTGCAGGCAGAGAAGGATGAAATGTGCCTTTGACACTTGGGATAGTGTGTCTTGGGGTGCTGCGTTCAATGGGTTGTATTTATTTTTACCTCCTGGGCAAATGGTGGTCTTGGAAACAAACTCCTATTTCATGTTCAATACAGCAGGATGTACAGATGGTTTTTTTCCTTTGTATGATACAAAGTTACTTAGAGACTTTACCTAAATTTCAGTTTTGAACTGATGCTACAGCTCAAAAAAAGCTCAGCTTTTTCATGTTTATATTGAGAATATTTACTCTTTTCTTGGTGAGTTGGTGTCAACTGTAGAATGAAAGGATATCAGAATTTACTGAATTCATTGTAATTGATGGGATTATATCATTCCAGCCTTAAAACTTTTTTTTTTAATTTTCCCAGATTTTACTGTGTTGTTCCGGTAACGGCCATTATGACTCTGTGTATACAAAACAATTTCAGGAAAATGCTGCCATTTGCCAGGGTAAACTTGAAATCATTTTTCTGTGGAAGAGAATTGTGTGTTTTCATATGTTTAGAGGCAGGGTTTGTTTCAATTTTCAGGGGTGGGGAGAAGAGAGATGGAAGCTCACTCTGGTATATTTTTATGCATAGACTAATTTTTTAACCTGTTAAGTGGGTTTTGGACCAAATGGCTTCCAGAGGTCCCTTATTCCCCAACTGAGTTACTTTATGATCCTGTCCCTAACTGCATTTGATGTCACTACTGCCTTGTAACAGTAGATAATATCTGAAGATCTGCCTGCCTTGAAAACTGCAGCAGTTCTCATGGATCTCATATTATCGAGCTTTGTGTTGGTTTGTTCAGCTGTATTATATGAGATCCTCTACAAAGATGTGTTTGGCATGGATGAGGAAGAATTAAGGTCTGCAGTTGAGGTGTTTCGAAGTGGATCCAAGAAGAACAGAAACAGTGCTCCTGTAGGAAGTGAGGATGCAAACTTTGGTTGTCTCCATGAAAAAGTGCCCAGAAATCCATCAGAAAAGAGGTAGTATGCTGGGCAGGGGATCTGGTAAGAGGGAAGCAAAAAAACAAAAACCTTAAAAACCTTGCAGAGGACGACTTTTCCAAGTTTCTATGAATTTTTATGGAATGTTAACTCGTCTTTTCCTATGTTATGACACGAACACAAAGCTCAAGTGTATCGTAGAAGAGAGTGTGCTTTCCTTGGAGCTGGGAAGTGCCACATAATTGACTGTCCTCTGCTGCAGGCTGTGTTATAGTTGTGTGTTACTCTGTAAAATGACAGCTTATTTGTAAGTAAAATTGCTCCTTATTCATTAGAGGTTTCTTAAGATTTCTTTAATGAGAGACTTATTACTCTTCTAAGCCTCCATAGCTCTGAAAGGCTTGAGAGCTGCCTCTGAATGCTTGCAGACAGCATTGGTTTGATGGTACCTGGCACAGAGTGTCTTTTTGTCCTTGACAGTGCAAGAATTCAGTCAGTGGGATCACCTTCATCCTTTCCTAATGCAAGCAGTAGCCCTCATTAGGGATGGGTATTGGAACAAGCAAAGGTCAAGTTCTTAAAGCTTGGAAAAGGCTGGTCCTGCACTGCATTGCACCTTGCTGGTGTTTAAGGCAGAATGTGCCACTTGATGGCACCATGGTGCTTTTTCAGATTGTCTGAAAGTTGGTGATATTAATCCTGGCTAGAGATTGTGTGTTGTAGCTTTTGTAATCTTATTTTCAATTTTTTAGACTGGATGACTGGGAAGGCAACGATACTGACAGTCCACAGGAAACCAAGTTCAAGCAAGGCATTGAAGAGCAAAAGGTTTGGCAGCTTGGGGAAAAATCCTTATGGTTTGCTTTGGGGTTTTTTTTCCTGTTGTAGGATGTTACCCTTGTTAGGGCTAAATCCTCTTTACCACTTTCTTAAAAATGTATTTTGGTTAGTGGATGGCTTATTTCTTCTATCTACTTGTCTTTTGGTTCTGCCGTTGAGTTTCTCTTAAACTGGAAATGGCTCTTTTACTTTCTGAAATTCTCTAGTCCTCCTCTAGCTGATTTTTATTTCCCCCAAAAGATGGAGCTTAGCAGATGTTTCCTGACTTGTTTATTTTTCCCAGAATGTGGTTTAAATTAGTTCAGTTTTGTCTTGACCATAGTATAAATAAGAGGGAAGCACTTCTAGAAACAGAGAAACTTCTGAAAACAGAGTTTTCAGATACAATAACTGAAATTCTTGCTTACTTTTGAAGCTGTAGCATCATTGGTCTGTTTGGCTTCCTTTGATTCATTTTGAGTACAGAACAATGCCAAGTGTTACTCCTGAGCCTGTTCTGCTTTCCAGAGTCAGTTTGCTCAGCACCTGAGTGCCTGGATCTGTTTTCATACTCCTGAGTTTTGGTTTTTAGGGAAGTACAGCGGAAGTGAAAATTTTGGAAAATAGCAGGTGTACATTTTTAAATGGTGCACAGATGCTGGCAGAATAGAGATTGTGCTGAACACATGAAATGCACTTGTTAATGCTCCATTCCAATTCTGTTTTTAGCCTCCAGAAAATCCTCCAAAGATGCCTGTTCCTTATAAAGTACTAAAGGCACTGGATTCTACCATCTATCGAAATGTGGAGTTTGATGTTTGGCTGGACAGTAGAAAAGGTATCTTTTGGAAAGGGAAAAGCCAAAAAACTCTGCCTATAGTAGGGTTAGCATTAAATTTATCAGTCTCGAGTCCTGTCACCTGTTTCTTCACAGCTGAAATGTGAAGGACACAGGGGAGCCCAGCAGATAGCTGTAGGTAGGACATGTTCTTGGTTTCCTGTCTGGCATTCAAAGTACGAAATACCCAGCTTCTGATACTGTATAATGGTACAAGGTTGCTAAAAATCTGATCTCTGCTACTCATTGGCTGTACACAGGAAATAGGAGGATTCAAAGCAGAGCACAGAACTCTGTTGCCATTCTGTTGTATTGGAAAGCATTCAAATGTGAGAGTTTTTTGTTACAGCATGTGTGCAAAGACTTCTTTTTAGAGCATGATTTTGGCCTCAGAATTGTATAATAATGAAGATCTCAAATTTAGCATTGAGATCTGTCAGATGAGTTTTTTTCCTGCCTCCCAGCCCTCCTGGGCTTGAACATTCTGCAGAGATTTCATGGTTCTTGTGGCTTGGGAAAGGTTGGCTGCTTTTTGGCATTCACTGTGGCTGATCTGTAAAACAAGAAGTTACCAAGAAAGATAAGTTTTTAAGTGATACTTGATGTCTGACCCAAAGTGCTTTGCATGCTGAAGAACTCCAGCATTTCGCCACGGCGTAATCAGTAATGAGGATCATTAAAATTCTTGGAACAGAGTGTGGTAACCAATTATCCATGTAGAATACTGACGTGCAGAGAAGCCAGGCAAGGAACAGAGGTAAAAAAAGCTGAAATCTAACAGCAAGGATACTTTAGGCAATGTTAGCTTTTCCTGGGTGACATTTCATGTTTGCCAAGTGCCACTGGGACTCTGGCAAGATAGGAGATGTCCAACATTCTTAATTCCAGGATTTGTATTAAATGGAGGATTAGCTCTGTGCCGCCACAGAAGCTGCAGTGTTGTAGCAGTGCTGCTTGCTGCATTATCTGCCTGTTGCTGGTCTCATGTGACTTAGCCTGGTTATGGTCTAGTGTAGAACATCTAGTTACTCCACTGCTACTATGGGGAATATTCAGGTATGCACAGGAAGTATTTAACTCAATTGGCCTATAAATTGTAGTTGGCTGCTATCATGGAGTACTTGTAGGATATGTGAAGAAAGAACAGTAGCTTAAAGGCTTTTTCCCCCCATTTATTTATTTATTCATTTCTTTTTAGAGCTTCAAAAAACTGACTACATGGTGTTTGCTGGGAGACAGTACTATTTAGGAGATAAGTGTCAGGTTAGTACTCAAAGGAGACTCAGTTATGATAAACTGTTAAAAGTACTTTAAATGGACTTTGATAAACTATGAAGTCATTTGACTTCATAGAATTTTCTAACTCTTTTCTTGTTCTCTTCCCTGTAGATGTTCTTTTAAATGTAGTTTCTTTCTGCAATCTACCTTTAAACTTGGTAGTCTGATAGAAAAGCAGTTTGGGGATTCAATGTAAACCAGTCATCCACATTCCCTGAGTGTGGAAGTTCCAGGCAGAGCTCAAAATGCACAGAGTGTGCTTTTGATGTAGTTGTCTTTGGATTTTTCACTTGGGCTGAGCAACAATTCTGGGTAGTCTTATCTTTCCCAACAGTGAAGTAGCAAAATATTTTTATAAAATAAAAAGGGAAGAGCTAAAAAGGGAGGAGTAGAATGATCTGGACAGGAGATGCTGAAAGGAAGGGCAGTTTTCTTTGAATTCTGATGTCATCTGTAGTGATGGTGTATTTTTTTTATCAATCTTTAAGGTAGTGCTAATGATTCACTCAGTGACTTGTTTTTCACTGAGCAGAGCTTTCCTTTTCCTACTTTATTTTCTGTTCTCCTCAAGTTCTTAAGCAGCAGTCTTCTTTGGCACTTATCTGCTGGGCACAGGGGATAAAAATAAGTTAGGGAGCTGGTATCTTTCCTCTCAGTTGCTCACAAGACTGATTTTATTTCTTTTTATCCTCC
Source organism: Ploceus nigricollis (assembly GCA_013399945.1). NCBI lineage: Eukaryota > Metazoa > Chordata > Aves > Passeriformes > Ploceidae > Ploceus > Ploceus nigricollis. The sequence goes on along the minus strand of VXBC01002537.1, from coordinate 571,325 downwards.
CTGAAGTTAGTACAGCGCTCTTTATTTTGATTACCATTTTGAAGAAGTATTTGAGACTCCTGGGCCAGCTCACTAACATGGGACTGGCTGGGAGCAGCCTTTGCTATTAGTGGTTTGTGGACAATATTCTGATGCAGTTTAAGTTTTTTTAGAGCTTCCTTTGTTCTCTCTCCAGGTACGTTTGGAACCAGGAGAGAAGTATTACAATGCTCACATCCAGGAAGTTGGACAGGATAGCAACACATTGACTGTATTTGTTGAGGAGCTGGCAGAAAAGTAAGCAGTCTGGTGATGACTTCAAGTTTAAGCTCTTTCTGGTTGAGAGCTTTGTTTTTTTCCTTGGATTTCTAATGACCAAAATCATTGTTGTAGTGCTTTGTGTGAAATCTTGGTGCTCTTCCTTCACTGGAATGTAAAAGTGATCTTTACAGTTTGGGCTTAATTCACAGAGAGCAAATTGTCCTCTGCTGTTGGGTTTCTCTGGAGTTTTTATGTTGTACCCAAGCAATGAAATAATTGGCACTTCTGGTGAATCTAATCACTTCCTCCCCCTCGCTGTTCAATCATTCTCCCTCCTCCAAAGCTGGGATTGATAACATCCTGCAAAAATTCTATGTTGTCCCCTGCTTTTAGGTGTACCTCTGGAGGCACACAGATGCAGGCAGGGGAGAGAGACTTGACCTGGGAAGTAAATAGTGTTTAAACTGAAGCCTAGCTTGTCTTTTCTTATTAAACAAGTAGCAGTAATGTGTGCTTGGTGCCAGGGAAACAGATTATTTATTTCCACAAGCTATTTCCTCTGTCTTGGTGTTGCTTCAGCTTATGTTGTTGTGCAGAGTGTATCCCTGGGGCACTGCTAACATGGGTGTCCTTCCTGCAGGCACACAGTTCCTTTAGCAAACTTAAAGCCAGTGTCACAAGTGGCTCCTGTCCTTGCTTGGAATATGGCTCACAACAGAAGAGGAGGAGCTTATCAGAAAGTAACAGGTGGACACTTCTCAGGAATAGGTTTGTACAAAGCTTCCAGAAGCATTTCTTCCCTGGGGAAGTAGGGGAATTGCTCATGAGAGTTGTAACTGTAGCAGTCTTTGGATATTGGAAGGGACTCAATTCACCCTGTGATGTAAAACTTGGCCACTGCGGGGGTTTGATGGAAAGCTCTCTTTCAGACAGGGATGAATTTGACTTTGCAAAAGCACAAATCTGTTGAAATACAGAGGAAATTTGGTATTGCTCAAAATTGCCCAGAACAGATTTGCCACTTGAGAACCATCTAAAAGATGTGTCAGTGAACCAGAGAGCTTGTCTGACCTGGCATTAGCAGAGATGCATGGATGGACCAGAGACTCACTTAAATATGGGTTCAGTTTAATTTGGAGGAGGAGTTGTGTTTTTACTTTTATGAATAAATGCAACCTGCATAGAGAGGTTTTAACACTGAATGCTGGTTGGATCAGCTGAAGCTGGGAAGGTACTCCCATGTCAGATGCTTGTATCCTCATCACATAGAATTCCTGCTTGATCCTTCTAAAGAAGGATCTGTACTTTCCATATTTACAATGCACTTTTTCTGGAATAGGCCACTGGCATTCTTCTCTATGGGTTCAAATACTAATTCTTCTCTTTATCATTTGAGACCATAGCTCAGATTTAAGGTGTAAATCTCTTTTCTGTCCTCAATGGAAACTGCAGAAATGGATATGAAAACACGGAAGAGGATGCTCAAGAAAGTCCGTGGCAAGGAAGTGTTCATGGCTGTGGCTTACAGCAGGGGACAGCCAGTGCTGCCACCCCGGCTGCAGCACAGTGCTCCCTCAGGGCGCTTCCCTCCCATCCAGTGCTCCCAGGGAGGTGCAGGCATGGCGCCCTACAAACCCTACCACCAGCAGAATCCTCCCAGACAGCACCGTGACTCCGGGATGCCGAGGTAGGAAGCTTTGAAAACGTGAGTTGGCCACTTGTTTCCTGTTCACTCTTGCTGCAGACTGCTTAGGAGGGAGTTTGTGCTGTTCAGGTAAAACTACAGCTGAGAGGTACTTCTCGTAGTTGCACTTTTCCCCCTTTAAACTCAGGGGATCTGCCTGATTTATAGACAGGCACAACATGCTTGGCCCTCAGATAGCATTCTACCCCAGCCCAGGGAGGAGAGGCTGTCAGAGTTAAGACAACTTGTCCTGGTGAGTGACAACAAACCTCTTCCACCAAAAACTGCTCTAGCCGGCATTGGGTAGGATGCTGGGGCATGAATTGCCTGTTTGCAGCAGAGTGTGAAAAAGTAGGTTGCTTGGTGGCTCTGCAGAAAGAATGGAGTTAAAACTGAGCAGCCAGTGCAGGTGGAAGTGCAGGTGGTGGTGATTGCTCACCTCCTCTCTTGTTCCCCGAGCTCGTACAGCCGCAGCCGCCGCCCGCTGCCGTGTGTGAACAAGGAGTGCCAGTACGGCTTTGTGGCAGGGGCAGAGGAGCCCCAGGGGCCAGAAGAAGCTGTAACTTTCTGTGAAATTGAAGGAGATGACACTGCTTTTCCAGCTCTGCCTGTGAGTTATGAACAAAGGGTAAGCTGAAGCCTCTCAGAGAGAGAAGAGGAGGGGGAAACTAAACGCACAGTGATTCTTAACCAAAAAAAACTGCTGTCTATTTAGGTATTCTTGGAGTAAGGTTTAGCAGTGAATGCATTTTTGACAATGGAAGACTAAAATTAGTCTAGTTCCTGTAAAACCTGCTTGAAACCTCAGTTTTCCTAGATATTCCCTTCTTTGTATCCTCAGTAGCAACACTTGTTTTCTTTTAAGCGTATTTTCATAAGCATAATTGTGTTTCTCCTTTCTATTGCAGTTTGAAAACAAAATCTTTTCCTCCTGTGCTCTGTCTGTCTAGCTCTAAATATTGTGGGAGAAAGCTTTTCACTTGTTTGCCACACTGTAATTTATCATTTGGGTAGCAAGAGTCAGAAACTGGATGGTGATAGCCTGGATTTTTTTTCCTATGAATTTGCAGTTGTGATGTTTTGGGTTTACATGTTGTTTCTGACACAGTTTCTTCTGCTACAGAAACAGGAAAAAATTGCAAACCTAGACTTTTCTTAAAGCAGTCTTTTTGTTGATATTTTTGTAGATAAAGTGGCAAAGTGTATTCTTAAACTCTAAAATGCCTTTTTTTTTTCTTTATCTGTAGTCTAAACGTAGTCCAAAGCTGGGAGTGCTAAAAAAAAAATCAATTTATACATAGGTATCTGAATAGGAAAACAGATTAAAAAAAGCCTCAAAAACAACCTGGTATGTTTGAATTTTTTTTTTTTTTGCTGTGTTGAAGCAGAGAACTGAACTATTGTTAGACTTGTATTTAAATGAGGGAGCAAGAATATGCTTAGGGCTGTTTCAGCACCTGTCATTTTTTCTTTGCTCTGATGTACTAGATCTTTGCTCTGATTTTTCCTCCAAGAGTGCCAAGGAATAAGGACACATTATCCTGCAATTTCTTTTTTCCAACATGCAATCAGTACAGCTCAGTGGCTTTTTCTCCCCCTTTGCTAGACTTGCCTGCAGCTCCTAATGAATAGGTTTTCATGTTCATTCAGTGACTTTGTTATTGTCAATGCCAAAGCTTTTTCTCTGTCTCTTCCTTGTCTTGTTTAGTAAAGGAATGTGACATTTCCTGGGGAAAGATGCATCTCACAGAGGACTCTGCCATGCTGCTAGAGGCCTGGTGGGAGAATCTTCTGACTTACCACCTCTGCTTCAACCTTGGAAATCTTTCAAGCTTCTCTGAGCACTTTATCGATCTCGTAGTCACCATTGTCTTCTGAGGAGAGTTTTGAGTGTCACCTTAGCCATCACAAGAGTGAATCAACTTTTACTTGAGCAACTCAATCCTATATTCCTCCTTCAAAGAACTGATATTTTAAATTGGGGTGCAGCTAAAGATTGATTTCAGTGCCGCAGCAAAGGGCATGTAAAAAACTAAAGGAGTGCTGTGGGCAGCCTTGGGGTGTGCTGCTCTCTGAAGTAGTCAGGGTTGCATGTGTGGGCCAGCCTAGTGCAGACACTGCTGTCTATGCTAGCAGCCACCTTCTGGTTCCACTAGTTGTGACTGAAAAGATGATCTTTCTCCATGAATGATCAGTGTTTGGATGAGCTGATCTGCTGCTGGTGTGGGGGGAGTGCTCTAGGATGAGGAATGCACTAATGCATGCTGGGGGTAGCACCTTTGTCTGGGGTCTGCTCCCTCCTTTGCAGCTTTGTTAGAGCTTGGGATGAAGCTGGCTGAGTTCTGAGAGGGAGCAGCTTGACTGCGTGGCATAGGGCAATGGTGAAGCTTCTGAATTGCCTTAAGTGTGCAAGGCAGAACAGCAGAAAAAGGAAAGGGATGTTTGTTGCATTGGAATGGACACACAGATGATGCTTCTAGTAAGCTTTGGTTGCAGCAAGCTGGGTCTGCCAGCCTGTTTCTATGTGTCTGTCTACAGAGCATGGGAAGGTTCTAAATTATTTCTAAATGTGTGCTTCTGGCTTTGCTTTTCAGAGCCACAGTAGCCATGCTCCCATTGTCCATGGCCCAGGGGCATTTTGGGTAGCAAGGAGAGATCCAAACTCTGTTCCATCTAACAAGCAGACCCTGAGTGCCTTAGAGGAGGAGGAAGAGGCAAGTGAAAATGGTGAGTTCTTAAAGGATTAATAGACAAAAAAATGTTTAAGAGATTGTCAATGTGCTTTTCATTGTCAAAAGTAGGTTCCTTACATCTCCTGAAGGACACAAAGTGAGATGATACTGAAAGCAGGTTATTAATGGGTGCACTGAAATGTAATTGCAGTAACTACAGCTTTAAGCTTTTTGCCTTCCCCTTTTTTTTGCCCCTGAATAAAAACTTCTGTTCTCTTTCCCTTGTAGGGAAATTTCATGAGGAATATATATATGTACCTTCAGGTAAGTAAAAGTTTAAGTCTTTATTGATAGAACATTTGGTAAATGTAATACACTCAATTATGAGCTTTTTATATGTTTCTGAAGGATTAGATTTAATGCAGCTCTTTTCAATTAATTTTGCCTGTGTCCTCCAGATCCCAGCTGTGAAACTGCAACAGTGTTTAGTGCAGCAGAACCTACAGCAAACTTGGTAAGTTTTACTCACAGACTGTTCAGATTTGAGATCTTTGAGGTGTGTGGCATTCATGGAAACTGTCCTTGGATGCATAGTAGGCTAGAGACTTAATGAAAGAAATGAAATCAGCATTCATATATATATTCAGTATCCTTTTCCTGCCTGAATGGTGAGGTTTTAATCTGTGTCTTCAAGTACAATCTGAATTGAAGTGGATACGTTAATGACTTTCCACCTTTCCCTCTGCAAAGGGAGAGTGTGTATTTGAGTGCTGTTTACTTTTCCTTCTCTGCTCCAGACAGCACTTGCTTTTATCAGGCCACTCTTCAGGTTATATTCCAGTTAATCTTAGTCCTCCTCTGTGGGACTGGAGAGATCTCATCTGTGGTAGAACTTATCTTGGAATTTTTAATTTTTTTATTTGAAACTAAATCTTTAGTCACCTGCTGCTCCACAGTGGGTGTGAAAGCAGTCCTGAGCGTGCCGTGTGTTTAATTGAGCTACAAAAGACACTCTGGGTGTACAGTCCATAAATTTAAAAATAAAAAATAAGGGCGTGGTGTGTGTGCCTTGTGGCGTTTTTGCCACTGAAATGGACCATGCTTTGCTTTGGAATCCCTTCAGGAAGAAGGGCCAGTCTCGGTGTCACCTCAAGATGAAGTGGCTTCCTACAGCTATCCCCAGAAGGTAGTGTCTGGTACTCTGAACTGTATTTCACACTTCATTGTGGTGGCCCTGCAGAGAGATAACCACTCTGACAGTTTCTGGGGACCCCTCACAGCCTCTGGCAGCAGAGAATGCGATTCCCTGCAAATACAAGCAAAACAGAAGATGCCTTGCAGGTGTCTGCAACTCTAAACTGGTATTTTCAAGCCAGTTTTTACAGAGTTTGGATAGTTAGTGCCTTTGCAGCTAGGATTTACAAGATGGATTTGTGTGAAGTGAGAATTTTTGAAGTATGTGATATTTTCATAGTCTTTTGTCAAAGCCAATTGTAGAGGCAGACTCTTGACTCTTTTCCAGGTGTTGGTGAACTCTGCAACAGTTTCCACCTCCACAGATGTTTATACTGCTCCAGCTACAGGTCTCTCTTCAAATTCTGCTGCCTCCACTCCAGCCAGTGTCATAACAGCAGCTCCCCCACAAACAGCAGTGCAGCCTGTCATAGTATCTCCCTTTTCTGTGGGGAGGCCAGGTAGAGTGTACAGACTGCAGCTGTGGACTTGGATTTCCAAGTTTTCAGTTACATTTTCCCCTCCCTTTCTCCCCCCCATCCAAAACAAGTGTTAAAAGGCTTAAAAAAAGTGTCACTTGCTTTAGTTTAAAATTACATAGTTGTAACTTGGCCGCTGGCTTCTTGTTTTGAAGGGGCTGTTGGCACTGAATTTTTATGGGAATTGGAGGTCTCTGCTTTGGGTTTCCCCCTTGCCACCTTTAACTACAAATGCCAAGTGTCTGCTAGAAAATTCTTTTCAGAAGGCAGAAGTTCAGTGCCGCTTCCTTCACCTCCCCTTTCCTACAGCTAATTTTCCTCTTTATTTGAGGTAGCAAACCTCTAGAATGCTACCACTTCCAGGAGAGTCACTGGCTGGGGTGTTTCAGTTTATTTTTGTGACCCTTAGATTCCTCTGTGCAAGGAGATCTGGTCTGTGGGTAGTCACAGGGTGCACTCTCCACCTTAGGTGCTCTACCTGCTTTGCTCTTGGCAAATGGCAGTTAGGAAAAAATTCTGTTTTCCTTCTTGCAAAGAGCATTTCTCCTGTCTTCTATAACTTCTCATTTAGCATCTAAAAAATCTCCACCTTCCATTCTGCTCAGTTCTGTCTCACTTTTCTTATCTTTTTTTTTTTTTTCCTACTCTGCATGAGAGTTTAGTCAGCATGGCTCTCAAAGCTGTCTGCTCACTGGTGCCAACCTGCTGCTGTGTTAGAGGTGTAGGCCACCTAAAAGGATATTTAACAGTTGTCTGTCCAGAAGATTTTTGTCCTGAAGTGTCTCAAACCTTCCCTTGTTTTTGTGGGCTTACTGTCACACTTTTGAGGACTTTAAGTGATTAGTTTGTTCCCTTTTGTTCTCTTACATAACTGTCCTAGAAGTCTGGCCTGCCTTCTAATATGAAGAAGTTATTGAAAAATACTTTTTTTCCTTTAACTGAAATGTGCAGCTTGCAGATAGAAGTGCAGTTAAGGCTTGAGAGATTGAAACCTTCCCATCTAGTTTTAAAATTTCTTCTGTACAAGTGATTTGTTCTTTCAAAGTGATTGCTGAATAGAATTTTGTTAGACCCTGTATGTAGGGGCACCAAGGTGTCAAAGTGCATGCCAAATTGTGTAACTTAACACCTTACTTGTTTGACATACCATGGCAAAGTTGACTTTTTGGGTGACATTTGTTTCCTTCCAATTGTAGCAGTTTCTTCAGTGCCATTCCCAATTTATTCAGCTCCTCTTCCCCCAGTGGGTGAGGTGGGAGAAGCCAGTGCTGTTCTTCCAGCTTACTCTTGTGATCCCAGCGGCAGTGATTTGCCTCGAGGTAATGATGGTGTTTTGTTTTTTTACTCCTGCTGCTCTCCAGCACACTTCTGACTTGTGCTCTCCTTGGAAGCTTAACAGAGCACCAAGTGAGAATACATAGTGAGAAGAAATGGCTCTCTGCAACTCGCAGGGAATGAGAAATAATATTATAGATACTTATGCTAAAACATTTTCATTCCCGGTTTAGAACAGAAAGTTTGTATCTGACTCCAATATGTGATTATTGCAGCTCTAGCCAGCACCTTAAATAAATGAAAGCCCAGGGAGAGGGTGCTTGGCCTGTATCATATTGTTTGTGGCCGAGTAATCACTTTTCTGATAACTGATTAAAATCAGAACTGTGTATTTATAAGTTGTGCTGTTGCACAGTTCAGTGGGGTATTTTGGTAGTTTTCCTTTATGGCTCCTAGCTGTAATTCTGTGGTATTACAAACCAGGGCTGAAGTGTGGGGTCAGCTTGTTCCTTGGGTGTGTAGCTTTGTCACACACTGCCATCAGCTGGGACAGTGTCTAAGGCCCACGTTCAACAGTGAGTGCAGAGACCAAGCCTGCTGCTTTCACCCTGCTGCTGCTGTGCTCTGCAGTTGCATTGCCGGCTCGCCTGTGCCCTCAAATCCAAGATTTGTTAATCTTGGCTGTTCTGGTTCCCTTCCCTGCTGTGGTACCATCACTGATCCCATGCACACATTCCTGCTTTCCAGCTTTAGTTGAATGCCCTTAACTGAGGCTTTCCCCACTTGGGAGAATGGGGTGTGAAGTGTGCTGACAAGAATCTGGAGTGGATGTGGATTAATAACCTCTCCAGACCCTGCCTGGAGCTCTGCAGCTGAGTCAGTCCACATCATATTGGTCCTTCTTGGCACAGGCTGCAGGAATTTTAAAGATTGCTAGTTAACAATACTGCATGTAGCATTTATGTTACACTGCTGGAGTATAATCTATATGGCCTTTCAGTTAAGAAACCCAGGTTTGGAGTAGGGCAGGGTGAAATATGTGGGTGTGCTTGGTCTGGAGTTCTGTGTGCTCTGCTAAAGACACTAGGCCTCGTATAGATGGGGAGCAGGACTTGTCAACAAACTGAAGTCCTGGACCTGCGAGGAAATCCTGCTGTGGGCTTTAGCATTACTTGTATCTGCATTTATTCAAGTTTCCATAGCATCTTGTATCTTGTTTTAATGGCATTTAGGACTTGTCAGGTGTTTTTATTAACCTCAGGTGTCTGCCCTTGCCTGATGCCTTGTATTTGAAGGAGCTGTTGATAAAAGCCTGCTTGAAATTGCTGTGTTCCAGAAACACAGTGTTCAGTATTGGCCAAAGCTTCCCAACAGCACAGTGAAAACTCTATCATGAGATTATTTTTATCAGGCATCAATGTGGTCTTTATATTTTCGTATCAGAATGGGTAACTTTTTTTGGCTTAGCTGTTGCTTCATAAGCAACACGTTTTATTGAAGATGGACTTGATTTCCAGACATCTAAAAGAGGAATCTAAACAAAAACTGGTCTCCTACTGTACTGGCTTTTTTTCCATCATTCCACAGACGTCAGTGTTTCCAGTGTCAGTTTGTCACTTCAGTCTCCCAGCAGTTCCTTTGTACTGTTATTGCTGCTATGGAAGCAGCTGTTTCATTCAGCTCTTATGCTTGCTTTGCATAGATTTGCATAAACAATTGAAGAACAAAATTGGGTTTTTAGAAAAACACCCAACTTTTTCCAGATGTAGATGGCATTTCAGCTAGCTACTAAAAGGTTTGCACTTGTGTAAGCCTTTGAGTTATTTTTAGTATTTCACTGACCATGGTCAGTGTTACAGCCAGACCACCAATACTTCCAGGACTAAGTAAGGAAGGATCTGTGTGCATTTCCTAAAACAGCTGCATGGATTGTTGCCCTGATAGATGGGCTGAGCAGTAAAAGAATTGAGAATTGGCAGCAGAGACAGAGGAATAAATCCATGTGCATTTTAAAATTGTGGTTTGCTTTGCTGATGCTTTTGCCTTCCTGCAGCAACCACAACGCAAAGTGCCACAGAGAGCAGGGCTGGGGAAGTGTGGGAGATGGGTGGACAGGGAAGCACTGTGGAGCCTGGTCTAGGGCAGGGTGGGTGTTTGTGAAGATGGAATATGGTAGCTCTGGAGGTGTTGCTGAGTTGAACCCCTTAGTGGCTCCTTTTGAGTTGTCTCCCTGCTTTCCCTTGGCTTTAGTACAGCTGGGAGCTCAAAGTCTGTGCTGTGGAATAGGTCACTTGCTCTTTCTTCAAAGCAAATCTGTATTGAAATCTAAGAAATCAATTTTTCTCATGCACAGTTCCAGAAGCTGCTTCACAGCTTTTGGACAGTTGGAAATGTGTTTCTAAGTTCAAAACCCTGTTGCTTTTGGAGAGAGGTTTCAAAGTCCCTTCACACACCTGGAACTGTTTCTCAGCATATCACTTACTTGGCTGGGGACAAATTATTCAGTACAGGGAAGACAGAAGTAAAAGACTGCAAGAAAGCAGGGAACCAAGTATCCTTGTAAGGAAGGAATATATTCCTTATTCCTGCTTCCACTGAGCTTAATATAACAGTTGGGGGGGGCCCAAAATTTGGTGAGAAGCTCTGTGTTAAGTCCTAGTTGCTTAGGCAACTTTTTTTATTTTTTATTTTGTAAAAAAACTGAGTTATCACTTGAGTAATCAAGATGAACAAACCAAAACTAAAGCTAATGTAGTCATTGAGTTAAATAATTAATTGGCCAGACAAATGCTGTGCCATTGCACAAACATCTAACTGGATTTAGTTAGAAAGCTAAAGCTAGTTTAACGACTATTTATATTCAAGATACATTCTTTACCCTTGAAATTTTAAAGAAAAGGTAGTGCTGAAATATTGTTATTCATTAAGTAAGAATAACTTCAAATAAAATGTTCTTAATGTAAGTTGCTTTTGCTTCTTGGTTTATATTCCTCTGCTCTTTAATGTCCTATCCTTTAATTTCAGATACGAAGGTCTTGCGGTATTATTTTAATATGGGATTGCAAGTAAGTGCTTTTAAAATGAGTATAGCAAATTCCTGTAAAAACTGCTGGGTTTCCTGACAAATGTACTGATGTATTCAAAACTTTCAAGTGTCCTAAGTGTGCATTCTATGCACTGGACTATTAATATGGATGGACTTTCTTGGTGGAGAATAAAGTCTGGTTCAGGAAGTGAAGTTCTACCTCAAAATGTGAAGTACACCATATTAATTGTTTTACTGTGGGTTGTAGTGGTGGTTTTTTAGTTTTACTTTTAGGGTTTTTTTTTTTGGTTTTGGGGTGGGTTTTTTTGTATTTTGATGGTGGATAAATATCCTTTCCATGAAGAGAAGGGAAGAACCTGAGCCATTCTTAAGAGAATTTGTGTACTTAGATAAGACATCAAAGACCACTTAGAGATGTGTGGATGCAGTCTCCTAGGACTTGTGCAGCTGAGCTCAGACTGGTTAGCAGCATTTCTCTGTGTTCTGGAAATCTGCTCTGTTGAAGCATTCTCTGTAGCAGTAGTTAAGTGCAGTGTCAGTGCTGCTGCTCAGGGAAGTAAAAAGAGCAACGTGAGCTCCTTCAGCTGAAGAAATGGGAAAAATCTCTGAATATGACAAAGTTAAGTGGGAATCTTCTTTCTCTGTAAAGACTTTTGACACAACAGCAGTGTAGCTGTTGCTGCAGGTATCTTTCCTGGTAGCCTGTGTTGGTTTGATGGGGTTTTTTGTTTGTTTATGTGTCTTAAAGGGCTAGGGAGGAAAAAAATTCACTTTTTCCTAACTTTAGAGCTGAAAGTAGCAGTGATTTGGAGGAGGGCTGTAGAGTGTGTGGCTGTGACCATGTTTTTCTTTTCCTGCAAGTATTGCCATCAGAGTTGCTGGCCTTCCATGATGTACGTGCAGCCAGTGCTGCCTCCATCTCCAGTGGAAGTTTACCCAGCGTATGCTGAGCCAGCTGCTGTCCTGGATCAGTCAGTGCCTCAGCTCTTCCCTGATCCTGGGCAGGCTGAGGTCCACCAGGTTCCCTTGGAGGCATCAGCAAATGGTTTGTATTTGAGCAATGCTGCGTTCATACTCATGAAAGCCTGCATAAAATAGCCATCAGTGTGGCTGAAGTGTGTGAATGTGCTTTTTGTTCTGTTTTTTTAAGGTAACTTCCAAAACACAGAGCCTCCACCCCTGTCCTATGGGCCAGTGTATTACCCAGTGGTGTCAGACCCCTTCAGCCAGCAGCCTCTGCCTGGCTTTGACTCTGTGGTTCCTGCCTACCGCTACATTGGGACCTGGCATCCAGTAAATCCTCCCCATGGCAATTCCCCACCTGTGGCTAAGGCTGGGAGCTCAGGAGCACCGCCCCAGGTCAGCTACATAGCCTCCCCTAACCCTGCACCTCCTGATGCACCTCAAGGAATGTAAATCTGGGAGCTGGAGGCTCCTTCTTGGCTTCTCGTTTCTTGTTTGCCAGCTCTTGTTAATATTGTTTTGTAAATGTTATCCTGTCTTAGAGAGTTGCTCAAACTGTGTTCAAATTTCATGTTTCTCTTTAGGTTTATGCTACTGATAGATGACAAGATGTTGCTTTAGTTGGTTAGGAAAGCATAGGAGAAAAGTACTGTAGTGTAGGGAGCAGCTTGGATGTGAGTAGAGGAAGTATGTGAAAAGGCATGCTGTGACTAAAGGCATGTTGTGTATCTCTGGGGGCTTGCACTGAACACTTAAACACTTGGTTCTTGCTGAAGCACTGAACCACTGCCATCACAACTCAGGTAAATACTGGGCACAGGGTCATTAGAGGGGGATAATAATGTTTAAAATAAGTTGACTTTCTCAAATTTTGCAAAACGAAGCTGCTTTGCCTCTAGTGGTCACATATTTGTAATAGCTGTATTTCTTCTGTCTGACTTCATGGTGCATAGGTTTCATGGCTGTAGAAAGTGTAAGAATAATGTTTTGATCTGTGGTATGTTGTTGTATATTTGTAAGATTTGTTGATTTGTTTTGTGAAAGCTGTTGCACATATGGTGGTGGCCGTGATGGTAAAGTTGCACTGACAGCACAAAATAAAAGCATTGAACACCTGAAAATGAGTGGTCATTTATCACTGGCAGGTAATGTTCCTGACAATTAGCTATCCCACAGCCTGGACTGAAGAAGTGCACTTGTGTGGGACAAGGCTGTTCTAACCTTCTGTGAGAAAGCAGCAAAAGCTTTCAGCATGGAAATGGAAGCAGAATAATTCCTGGTAATTGCACCTCTTCCCCTCTAAACTAAGGCACAACATGCTTGGCCCTCAAATAGCATTCTACACAAAATTTAAATCAGCTCTATTGGCCCATTCTACTGTTTGCTGATTTTTTTTAAAAAATATTTTTCCTTTCTGTATAACTAGGTGGTGGTGAAAAGGGGATTAAGTGCAGAACTGAAAGAGGGAAAAAATTGTATTTCCTTTGGTATCCCTTTTTAGTAACCCTGGAAGCAAAACCATAGTAGGAGAAAGTGACTTGTTACATTTTTGTCTTAAATTCATGCAGCACTGTTGGTGTTGATAATGTAACTCTGTAGGGGGAGGGCTGTAAGCTCAGCTTTTAGTTTGTCTACTGTAAATTCTACTTGCTGTACATTTAATTTGGCAATTTAATAATGGCTTTTCAAGATGGAGCAGCCAGGTAAAAAGTCAAAGTGAGATGAAAATGACCCCTGAATAGCTAATTTGATTTTGAGCTGCTGTGCTATTTTTAAAACAAAACATTTACACAAAATTGTTTATGAAATAATGGGTGGCCTTTGTTTTTCTGCCTCTGGAGGAGCACTTGACTTGCACAGATGGTTTTTGGAGACAATTCCATGAGGGTTTTTTTTCTTTTTCTCTGAAATAGCATTCACTAGCCTAACCTCTTAAAGGAGCTAGTAAAGCCTGTGATTTATTTTAAGGAATTTAAAGTGGCACTTACCTAAGTACAGTCTCCATGCTGGAGTCATGGAGTGTGTTTCCATCTGTCCTATCCAAGCAGTTTCTGTCAAGCACTGAAGGGAATGGAATATCTTCCCCTTTCAGGCTTTTAGCTGTGAATTCTGCCTCCTTTCTTCCTCTCACACTGAGACAGCCTTGCTGTTTTCTACACACATGGTTATCACAGCACAATGGTGCTGTTTTGCCTTCTGGTATTAGTCTGTCCCTGGAAGCCAACTTCTTTGTTTTTTCCAGTTGGAAAAGCTGATAATTCTGCTAGAATTCTCCTGGGTTTTTTTGTTTTGCTTACCCATCTAGGACTTGGATTATTCACCATTAGCCATGGCTATTTTGGCCTTACTGGCCATTTTGATATACATGAAAATTACTTTAATTGATATAATAACATGTCATATGTGGCCAGTTAACTTATTTATGGATTTGATATACAGAGGTACCTCTGTGACTTTGTTTTATGTATTTTTCCAAGGCTTTTAAGCCTCAAAATCAGCTTTTTGAACTAGCAAGCAGGGGCTGTGGGGAGCAGGCAGCAGTGTGTCTTAGAGCTGATGAATGCTGTCCATGGATAGGAAATGCCACCTCTTTCTTAACAGCAAAAGAGCTCAGAATGGCACAGAAATTTAAGTGATTGCTGGAGTCTTTAATTTCAATTCTGTTTCCCAGAACTGTGTTGCAGTACAACAGCTCTGCAGCACTTTTCTGAAACAGCTGCCAAAAAAGCCACAGCTCTGCCTAAACCACAGCTGCCCTGCTTTGTGCTTCAGCCCTTCCCTCAGCTGGGGTTTGCCAGCTCTGGCTGCAGCATCCCTGGACTAACAACATTCCTGGGTTTGGGGCTAATCAGCTTTTTCAGGGGCTGTTAATTTTATTCACATCAAAATTACACTGAGGGCTGGGGCTTGGTTTGAGAGGTTTAGGATTTTTTTTGTTGGGGTTTATGCATGTTCCAAGATGTGGGCTCAGGGTCTTTTCTTTGGTGGGGAACCCAGTGTCAGACTGGTGCTTTTCCAGACCCCTTTGGCACATGTTTTAGTGTGATTATTTTAGTTTGATGATTGCTGTTACAGTTTGGCACCAGACCAATTCTGTGGGTTTTTTATGCCCAGCAGAATTGCTGTGAATGGGGATATTGGGATATAGTTTGAAGCCATAACCATATTTTATCTTTAGTTAGAAGAATGAAAAAATCCATGAGTATTGACTTCTATCTGGAATTATTTTTTTCTGAAGATCAATGTTTTTAAATTTTTTTGGTTTTTATTGGACTTCTTGAATCATGTTGCCTAATAGTAAATTTTTAAAGCAAAGATCTGATCCTGGAATGTGGGGGTTTTTTGTTGTTTATTTTTTTGTCGATGGCTTTTCAGCCTTGAAAAGGGAGAACAGAAGAGTTCATCCAAATTTTCTCTAGTCATGCTTGCCACCTCCTTTCCTTCACTGTGTTTTTATAGATGATAGGCAGAGGCTCAAGTTAAATTAACACCTGAAGGCTGTGCAGGCTTTGTGAACTGGCAGCACCATGGAGTGCTGTCCCTCCATGTGAGCCCCAGAGCCAAGCCTCTCCTTACTGACAGAGGACAGGGCTCAAGCTGTGCCAGGGAGGCTCAGGCTACACACCAGGGAGAATTTCTCATGGAAAAGGTTCATTGTTGAACATTGGAAGGCGCTGCTCAGGGAGGTGTAGAGTCTCCATCCCTGGAAGTGTCCAGGGAACACCTGGATGTGGCACTCGGTGCTCTGGGCTGGGTGACAAAGTGGGGATCACTCACAGGCTGGGCTCAGTCTTTGAGATCTCTTCTATCCTGAACGGTTCTGTGATTCTTCTGAACCTGCAGGATGGACAAAGCAGTGACCAAGCCCAGGTTTGGTGCTTTGGGAGACTCAGTGTTTGTCTGTGAAGGGCTGCACACCCTGCTGCCTGCAGGAGCAGGCTCCAGCTGTGTGTGCTGCCAGGCTCCAGAGTTCTGGTGTCATTTCTGTTATCTCTGTTATCTCAGCACCCCTCACTGCACAGTCAGTCCCACACTGGTGCTTGCAGAGGTGTCACCTGTGTCACCCCCAGGGCCGTGCCCAGCCTGTGCCCCACATCAGCAGGGCAGCACCAGTCCTGCACTGCCAGCCACTGCATCTCTCTGATGGGACTGCCCAATCCATCTGAGACTGAAGAAATGATAAATCCTGCACAGAGAGACCGTGCTGGTTCTGCCTCCAGCAGCACTGGCCACTGGGCTGTCCCCTGCTAATGCTCCTGTTTTCCCCTTGCTTACATAACCAAACCAGTTCCTACAGAAAGTTTGTTTTTCTAGCTCAGTTGTTGTTGGTTTTTTATTTCACTCTTAGGTTCCACTTCTCTCAGCAGTGCTGCTGGAATACCTTTTCTTTTATAAAATGACACCATCAAAGGCTGCATTATATATGGGAGATACTCAACATATAAATCCAGACCCAGAATTCCAAGTAACTGCTTTTTTCATAAGGGAGGAAGATAAAACCACTGAACCAGGACTTTATAGCTTTGAAGTAAGATCAGAAATTAAATTTTGCAGGGCAGGCCTGTATCTAGAAGTTCCTAGTCACTGCTGCTTACCAGATTTCACAGTCAGCTGGGCTGCAGCACATAGGAAGCAGCTCAGCCACAGGCTCAGAGCACATTCCAGGCACTGACTGCAGCCCAGTCCTCCCTCCAGTGGGGTGATCTGCGGCCCCAGAACAGGTGCCTGAGCCCTGACAGGGTGTTTTCATCTCTTAGGCTCTGTTTATAGCAATGCTTTTATTCCAGATGCTAAATCTTACCTTCCCTGGAGCAGCTGAGCATTTTGTCACAAGCTTTGGGGTGCTTGTGACCCAAGGTAAGGGTCAGTCTGTGCTCACAGCTGTGATGAGGGCTTAACTTTGTTGGGTTAGGGAAAATGGGCTTTTAAGAGAAAATGGAATATCCCCTAATGATAAAATTTATGGACTATCCAACTCCCTCTATCCTTTCCTTTATGTGGTTTTTTCCTGTTCCCTGCCCTCCCTGTTATCCTTTTCCAATCAATTGCAGACATGTGGTTTCTAACTCTGTTTAAACCAGTACTTTTTTTAATATGTCATAGTTGAAAGCAAAAGATGTTTATTTTGATGCTTGTGGTGATTATGTGAGCGTGTGATTTGTATAACTTTTCAGGAAGTGCAAGTAAGAGGAGTGTGCTGAGTCACTCCCTGGCTTTGCAGGGACAAGGAGGTGGTGGAAATCCCTGCCAGGTGAAGTTCAGTCCCTGTTTCTGGAATAAGGACCACAACTGGAGATTCACAGTGCTTAACTTTCAACTTTTAGCTTTCTGATGTGAGTGGGAATGTGCACATCCAACTGCAAAAACTCCTCGTCTATTAAAAAAAAAAAAGTGTAGCCTTTTGTTTTTATGTGAATATTTAAATTTCTGTGACTGTGGATCCCTGTGGTCCTGGATTTTGTACATCTTTTGCCATGGTCAGTGTTAATTTGTGTGTCCACATTGCCTCCCTTGTGCAGGAATCTTCTGCATTCCAAGGGAAGGGATATTGCTGTGGTTTAACTTGTGGAAACTCTTGTTTTACTGGAAGCTTGACCAAAAGCCTCTGGTCAGAGATGGAAACCTTCTGAAATGTATCTCCAGGACTTTAATGAGATTTGCTGGAGGAGAGCTTTCCATAAGCAAATTATGTTAATACAGTTATAAGTTGTTGCTTAATGACTCCCTTACACTATTAGCTATATTGCTAATTGTGTGGCCAATGCAGTTGTGCTGGTCTGAGGATATCTTTGGGGAGTAAATTAAAATGAAATTACACTTATTTAAACTTTTCTGTGCAGGAGTAATTGCATTCATGTGGTGAATTTTATTTACCAACACTTCTAGTGGGTTGCTATTTTTTGTTGTAGCCAAGATATAATGAATATTTTGGGGTTGTTTTGTTGTTTGGGGGTTTTTTTCCTCAGCCAGGTGTTGTTCAGCTCTTGCTCAAATTTGGGTGGCAAGCTTCACTGGTGGTAAGCAGGACTGTGAGATGTCTTTTTTTATTGAAATACCAATAAAGTCTCCATAGAATCAGAGCCCTTAAGTGCTCCTCTGACCACTGACAGCCCTTGAGAAATCTGTGCTGAACTTGTTTTTTAAAAACTCTAAAATGTCAGATCTGTTGCTGTTCATAAATGTTTATTATCAATAGGCAGCTGGAAATGTTACATCTGAAAAGGTAGAAACACCTTGATTTTTCAATAGGCTTACATTTTTGGGAAAAAAATTAAATGCTTTTTATTTGTTTTTTCAGTTTACAGTTAAGCTAAAAATACACATAAAATAAATAATTTTATTTGTTATGTACATTGTTTCATTTTGTACAGGTTATACGAGGGTCTGACATGGAGTCTGCACTACAGGTGGAAGAGATGCAAGTAGAAAAGTACATAAAACTAAGCATCTGTTTTTGCTTTTTGCTCTTGCCCTTTTCTCCAGGGGTGGCTATTACCACTCAACTGGCAGATTCTGAGGTCCCCATTCTGTCTTTGCATACACAAAATTCTTACAACATGTAAAAGCTCTTTTGCCTGGAAAAGGCCTTTGAGTTTTTGAGCAAAACTAAAATAAAGAAGAAGGAGGTGGGAGGATGGAAAAAACCTCACTTTTTTTTTTTTTTATTCCATGAAATAAAATGGCATTTTAAAAATATGCTTGGGTGTGAAGGCTGTTTCTGTGGTTGCTTTTTTTATTAATGAAGATTTAATTTGACAATAAAATTTGATTGCTAAAAAAACTTGAGAGTCAGCCCAGGTCTCCAGGGCTCCCATATAGAAAATAGAATACTTAAGCAACTGCTACTGTCTTTTGCTTCTCAAAATCCTTAGCCCTGTAGATCCCAGACATGCCTTATAAACACCTTCAGTAGTTTTTAAATAACTGTACAATAGCCAGAAAAATAGCTAAGACCCAAAAGTGCCCCCTTGCTGAAAAACAACTATTTATAGTCAAAAGGCCTCTCGCTCTGTTGGCTAAAGGTATCACAGTGTTCTGTCAGCTCCTGCACGGGGCCTGTCTGAGCCCTGGGCACAGCATCTCTGCTGCTGATGTGGGAATGCTTCCAATGGGAGGGGAAAAGAAAAAAAATCCCCCAAACAATCCCCACAACAGGCTGTGCTGAGCGGGGATGGGGACAGGCTGCACTGGTGGCCCTGGTGGGTGGGTACTGATGGAGAAGGGGCTGCCAGGAGTCCCCCCCTTGGCAGAGGGTGGGACTGGATCTCCAGAGGTCTCTTCCAACCCAAAGCAGGATTCTGTATGGGAGGAATGAACTAGATCTAAAATTGTGGGTGGTTTGAGCTCCATTGCTGTTCTGCTTGGGGGTTTTGTTTTGCTTTGCACACCTTAAAAAAACCAGAGCAGGTCAAAGTGTTTCCCTGAAGCACAAAATGCTATCAAAGGTTTAGAAGATGAGGATCAAACACTTTTGCTTTTTAAGTGTACTTTTTTAGATGAGACGTGTTTTCTTTTTAGAACAATGGTTCTTGGTCATGAATTGCCTCCAGAGCAGTTGTTGGTCTGGGTGGAGGCAGTTACGTGAATATTATAGAAATTACTCTTTTGTAAAAAGGGCCTGAAATGAGGAAAGAAGTGTGAAAATGAAATTTAATCAAATTATAAATGTTTAGGAAATAAGCTGATGTGGGTAGCCCAGAGTATTCTCTATCTCCTCCAAAAAACTCCAGTGAGGAAGTGACTTTATAGCTGTTTCAAGTCACACATTCACTGAAAACTGCAGATTCTGTTGGGGGACAGTTTATTTTAGATGCTTCTCCAGAGAGTGGACTCATTATCCACCACAGTCTCACTGATTCCAATTAATTTTACCATGGCATGAATTAGGCTGCCTGATGCTTCTAGCACACCTGGGAAGGTGTGACCAGCCCTGGCCCCTCCCTCAGCTGGGGCTGCTGTGCCAGAGGGCCTGGAAGTGCCTCTTGTGAGGAAGAGGACCCTGCAGTGCACCCATCCCAAAAACACCTCCAGGAGTTCTCAGTTAAAGCACAACTCTCATTAACTCTAGGCAGCCCTGGTGGCTGGGATGTTTTGATGGGGGTTTTTTTGCCATTCTGTGTGTGGAATTGCAGCAGAGGTGGGAGGGGGGTCCTGATCCTTTGGGAATCAGCCTCGGAGGCTGCACAGAGCTTTCTCTGGCTGTGGGACACTGCAGGAGGAGCTGACTGCTTAAAGGAGAGCTCAGCCAGGAGTTCAACCAGCACTGACCTCCTCCTGGTTAACTGAAATATGCTCTTCTTTGGGATTTTGGTCCTTTGGAAAGCAGCAACACCAAAGTGAAGCTGGGAAGGGAAGTGGGACAAACACGTTATGGTGTGAGAGCAGTGAGTGCTTGGGTGGTTTCCAGCTGCTAGAAACCCCAGAGGTGGTTCAGATCCTTGCTTACACTGCTGCTAACTGTCCAGATATCCCTGTCAATAACATCCAGGTCCCCAGTGCAGGGACCTGCACGTGATCTTGTGCCTGGCAGGGAGCTTAGAGTGCTCAGAGTGCCCTTGCCCTGCCAGTCCCCTCTTAGAGCTTCTCTTGCTCAAAGAAAGACCTTTATCCAGAGTGAACACTAAAGAAAACACACTGTACAGAGAAATCTGGGTGAGGAGCCCCTCCCAGGGATGCAGGGGACAGTGTCCAGCTGTCCAGGCTCCTCCAGCAGCCACAGTGTTGGCCACTCTCTGCTGCCTGGGTGGGTGTCCAGAGCTGCCATCCCCTCTCCTGGGGCAGAACAGGCAGCAGGGCCACCCTGCTCCAGTCACAGCCTCCCTTTGCCCTCCTGTGACACCCAGGTGAGCTGTCCTTGCCAGTGATGGGATGAAAAGTGATTATCACAGAGGTGATGATGTGAAATTTTCCTATAGCCCTACCCCAGTGTGCACCAGTGCTGAGCTGCCTTGGAGCCCCCCCGTGCTTAGAATCCTGTTGTACCAACCAATTGTAACCTCTTTCAAAGGTAAGGGTTTATATTCATACATTAATATATTTATTTAAATACTCTTAATATTTACAGTGGCTGTTTCTGCTAAAAATCATGTTAATGGGCTGTGGGGAAAGGGGTGGAACACAAATACAGGAAGGTGACATTTTGGGTGAGGCATAAATCACAAAAGCAAAGGTGTCAGAATTTAGGCTTCCAGGGTATGCTGCTCCTGCTCTCTACTGCAGAAGTCCCCTAAATTCCCTTCATGGGGAAACCATGCGAGTTTCCTACATGGAAAATTATCATAACAGACATAACAGTTAAATCCTAACCTGAATTAGTTGTAAGAAAATAAAAGTACATCCTACTGCTACCAATATTAACTATGTCCTGTATATAGCGCCTTTAAATTGGAAAGTGCTTATAAATAATGAACTAACCCCCCCTGCGAGGTAGGTAAGTATTATTATCCCTATTTTACAGATGGGGAAACTGAGGCATTCGAGAGGCTGAGTGACTTGCCCAAGGTCACGGGGGAGGCAGAGGCAGAGCAGGGAGTGGAGCTGAGCTCCCTCCTGGCTCTGAACCTGCCCATGCTTCCTCTGAGGGGACACAGGTACAAACACAGGAGTATTTACATATTTACCAGCAAGTGAGCCATGTACAAATGCAGTTATCCAAAGAACCTGCATGGATATTTCAGTTAATTTCTTGTTTCTGAAGCAATTTAGGTAATCTCTGACCTGAGTACAAACACCTCCCAGCTCTATTAAATTCTTAACCCTGGGTGTTATTTGTTAAGTTTTTAATTGGTGATGATGCCCCATCCCTGGAAGTGTCCAAGGACAGGGCTTGGAGCAACCTGGCCTAGTGGAAGGTGTCCCTGCCCATGGCAGGGGGCTGGAACAAGAACTTTAAGGTCCCTTCCAACCTAAACCATTCCATAATTCCATGACCATTTGCAGGTGTGCTGCTTTAAAAAGCCAGGTGAAAATGACACTGGGATGGGAGGTGAGTAAAAATGCAACTTCAAGAGCAAGAAACCTAAGAAAGGGCAAATGGTTGAAAAATCTCTTATTCCTAACTCCAAACTCCTTGCATATATACAAGGGTCCTTCTTGAAGCCCACAGAATAAAGGCCAGGTGTGAAGCAGCTGAGCCAAGGAAAAGTTTAACTCCTCACAGGGGAAACTCAGGTGTTCCATCAGCTCCTACCCTGGCCCTTGCAGGGGGTCATTCACCGAGTTCTCTGAAGGAAAGAACTTTCACCAAAACACACTTTCATTTTTGAGCAATTGAAAGCAGAAAAATACTGGTGCAGTCCCAAATACTGTGCTGCAAGTGAATTAAGCAAAACCTGGGTTGGTTTTTTTTACCAAATGTATTTTTCATAAGGTACTTCAATTTCGCTCCCCTGAAGCTCCTGTTTTAGCATAATAATAATTCACCAGCTGCTCCAAAGTCTATTGCTATCAATAGGGATGCATAGATGCAATCAAAGAGAATTTTGCCTTTTGGGGGGACCAATTTGAGTTTTTCAAACTCCTGGACACGTGTATTAATCACAGCCAAATCAAATATTTGTGTTGAATTCCAGAGTCAGCTCAGACTCGCTCATAGAGGGGAGCAAGGAAGGATCTCAGGCACGAAACAAAGCCCAGGGGAGCCCCAGCCACGGGGCCATGAGAGCATCTCCCCTTCAGCCCAGCACTGGGGGCTCGCAGATCTCTCATCCACTGCCATGTGGCAGCTCCCAGCCCTGCCCTTTTGGGACCAGCAGGGGAACGTGACTCACACAGTCTGCAGGGAAGGGATTTTTGCATTTTTGGGGGCAGCACTGCTGAGTTAATTCCATCTCTTTATGCTGTTTGTACCCGGTAATGCATTCGAGTGACACCATGTGAGCGTCACCAGTGGCTGTGTGCTTGTTCTCACTGAACACTTCAAAGCCTTTCTGCTGTCCAAGGATATAAACCCAGTTTCTGGCCCAATTTCAAGTCCAGTTGATGTAATCTGCATAACTGTACTTGAATTGTTTTCATTCTTCCTCCTTACCCAGGAAATGCCACAAAGATTCCCTGGCCCCACGTCAAGCAGAGTTCACAGACTGCAGTGTGGGTTAGGTGAGGCATCAAAGGACTCGAGTTCACCCCCCTGCAGCAGCTCCTGATAATGTTTGTTTTTGCAGAAATGTGCTCAGTTTGGTTTCTTGACCTGTGGGGCTTTTATTGTGAGCCTTGCCTTGGTGGGCTCTGCCTGTGGCTCTCCCCTATCGATGGATTTGCTCCTCCAGCCAGGGGTGCCTGATTTCCTCAGGGAATGATCAGCAAGCTGCTCCCCACTCGGGTTTTGCAAGTCTCCTTGTGTACCACCAATGTCAGTTTGCTCAGCCTTCCATAAGGGAAGAGGAAATGCAGTTTCCAAAGACAACTCTAACCCTGCAATTAGTGTGAAAGCCCGAAATCTGTTGATACAAAAATGCCTTTCACTCTGCCTTAACTAACACACCCAGACACTTAAATATTTGGGGTTTTATGCTGCCTGCTGATAACAAGACTGCTGTCATTATAAGCAAGGAATACAGAAATGGCTTGGAGTCTCTGCTCCTTGCTGCTGATTCATCTCAACACCAGGGCTGCCCTGGAGCCACAGAGGTCTGCACTGAACACTCCCATGGGTTCAGGGTGTTGGCACCTCAGCTCTGCCCCAGGAGCTGCTGCAGCACTCACATTTCTCTCTGAGCTCCATTTGCTGGATGAAGCTGCACGAGTGCCCAAAGGAAAAACCCCACGAGGGGAGTTTTCCCTCACAAGAGGAGGGAGCCAGGTTTAAAACTCGGGCAGAGTATCCAGCTGCAGGTGCTCCAGCATCTCTCATCCCTCTGACCCTCCTCGCTGCCAGCAGAGCTCCTCGTGCCCCTCGCTGGTGAAACCTGACCTGCTCCAGTGGCAGGTGTAGATTTTCCAGCATTATGTTTCTCCAGAGGCAATTCACAAGCCAGTTCCCAGGTGAGGTGATTGATGGCAGCCACCCTGGGGAGATGCTGGAGCTCCATAACCCCATCCTGGGAGCAGAGCCCTGCAGGAGGGCAGGAATGAGGGCAGGAATGAAGCCATTCCCGAGCTCCTGGGCAGGACCTGCTCCCTCCAAGGAAGCAGCTGACCAAGAACAGCTCTGAGGTGGTGCTGAGTGCCAATCATCTGTGTTTCTTAGCAACACTGCAGAAGAAAGTTCAAGTATCCCATTGTTAAAAAATTAAAATAAAACCCCCTAAAAATCCCTGTTAAGAATTCAACCACCTTGCCCTTGATGGGGCTTTTCCCCCCCTCTGATGCTCCTTGGGACAGCAGCAGTGACAGTGCTAAGCCCTGTCCAGACACTCCCACAGCTGGGGAAATAAAAGACAATAAAAGATGCCACCTCCTGCCACACTCCTTTTTGTTGCACCTCAGAGAAGGACCTGCAGAGCTGCTCCACTTCTGCTGCAGCTGGGGCTGCTCTTGCTTAGGCTGCTTTTCAGACCTGCAGCTCAGGGGCCCAGGGAAGATGCCCTCCCTCAGGAGATGGATTTCCCCCTGACACCCACCAGAGAGGCAGCAAAAAGTGAATGCAACACTGGAAGTAAAATTAGGAATTGCAAAATAAGGGCTGGGTTTTGGTTCAGCCTATTAGAAACTACTCTGAGGTTTATATTTCAAGCAGCCAGGGTTGTTTTGGGTTGTTTTCTTTTCAGTTCATCTACACAGGAGTTGGAGGCAAGGCCAGGTGCTGGCTCCCACTGTCAGCCTAATTGGAAGGTCCTTCTGCTCCCCAAAAGGGAAATTAGGTAAATAAGCAAACATGTTAGCAACAAAAACATGTTCCAGGTGGATGATCAAAGGAGTCTCATATTCAGTAATAATTTACAATATTAATAGAGTGGCCTGAAAAAACAAGCACAATCAAAAGAAACAGAAGTCATGTCACTTAAAGAAAACAAAACCCAGTTATAGGTCGAAACTTTAAAGAATATTTTCAGTGTGATTCTCAGCCTCCTGCTGAACAGCTGCATGTGTTGATGAAGAACACTGAGCAGGATGCAGAGCCAATGGTGTTGGACAGCAGCACTGAAACCCAGCTGGGGTGGGATGATGATGGGAGCACTGGAGAAATCCTTTCCTCAGCCACCTGCATGCCTGAAGTCTGTGGGGTTTGGAGACTAAGACTGCATCCAAAGGGATTCCTGTGGTTTATGGCAGCCTTGTAAATGGTGAAACCATTCGTTTAGTATTAGTGAGTGTAAAAAAAGTAAATTAAAAAAGGTGCAGATGGCTATAAAATAGGCTATAACATAAGTAGGTTTACACTTTTTTTTCACCTGTGGACAGAAAGGAAACAGTGATGCTGAACCAGATGAGAGCAAACAATTACCAATACTTGGCTGAGTTTTCCAGTGAGAGTTAAGAGAGCTTTGCTCAGAGCCGAGTGGTAACATGATCCTCCTGCCCATCTTTCCACTGGTTTATAAACAAGTCACAGGCCTCTCCCCATGAATCAAACACATCCTCTGACGAGTCTATGAGTTTGGAGTTAGAGGAACAAATACTGGAAGCACAGTGAAGGGAACTGGTACAAACCACAGGGCACTCCTTGCTCTGTCCTGTAAGTCTCGTGTTCCCACTGTAGGCCACCTCATTGAGGTTAATTTCACTTTTGGAACAATTCTCTTCTCTCTCTCTGTCCATCGGAGAATATTTAATGTCTTTCCACATGTAGTGTGGCTGAATGATGCCGTCTGAAATGGTGTACATGGGCTCTGAGCTGGGCTCGGGGACGTGGCCGTTCATCTTGGAGAAGAGCAGGCCCAGCCTCTTGAAGGACTCCTTCTTGGAGCTGGAGAGTCTCTGCACTCTGTTCCCGTTTCGCACAAAGGAGCGCTTGCTGATCCCGTTGCTTTTTGGCTTCTCTTCCACCATGTTGATCCCAGACATGGTTTTAATCAGAGCAGACACGTTGAAGTCCTTTTTCTTGTTGGCTACATTGAAAGACACGCTCTTGGCTCTGGGTTTTTCTCCGGCACCGTCCTCATTTGTTTCATCCTTTTGGGACACCTCTGTGCTGCTGGTAGAGTAACTTCTCCTCTGGGGCTTCCTGTTGCCTAAGAGGTCAAGAACTTCATAGCGAAAACTCGAGATGTCCTGTTTTAATTCCTGGGGCAAGAGGAGACAGGAGTTACTCCCAGCAGCCTTATCTGACATGAAGGAATGACCACATTCCCTCGGGAGAGCTCAGTTGTGCCAGTGGCTGGTACCAAATCACACAAGAACATCACATCCACGTCCTGTGCCACACAAAAATGTGTTGGTAGTGCTGAGAACTGGGGACAAGGCTTTTGTCTCCAAAGGCTGGGGACTGGCCCTGTTGATCAACCCCCTCTGCCCACCCCCTGCACACCCCAAAAAGTCAGATAGAAGAGTTACAGAAGAGGGAAAACTGCTGAAATATGGCAGGAATCCTGGCTAGCTGATAGGCCCAACTCAACATTTGTTGGTGAGTGTTCTTAATATCCATCAACCCTAACCCATTCTTTGGCTCTATCTGCATTAAGATTGGGAATGTGATGCTGACTCAAATCACATATTTCATTCCTACTCTTTCCCAATGCTTTTGTCTGCATAGCACATTGTGTATTAAAATATGGGAGGTGGTCATATAGGAAGACACTCAATAATAACTGACTCTGCCCACAAAACCCCACAGGCCCATCAGACATATTCCCAGCTCCAGTCACAATCCTATTTCCACACATCACAAATCACCCTAACAAGTTAGTGCAAACTCTGCAAGTGGCTGTTTGAATTAATAAAACAAATTATTATTGAGGAATAATAAATTACCTTGAAGTTTTCTTCAGTTAAACCTTCGTTGGTTTTGGAAGTTCTTATCATTGCAGCGACGTATCTTTTCACAAGATTTCTTATCACTTCCTGGAATAGGAAACAATCCAAGTGATTCAATTGCTAGCTCAGCCCAAACTCTGTTCTTGCTGCATTTCCCTGAGCTTTTGCCAACAGCAGCTGTCCTGACTCTGCTGGCTAAAAACCACTCACCACTAGAAACAAAATGCTTCCTTTTAAGCAGAGCAAACCTTGGGAAGGGGTGATACAGCTTCCATCTTATGGATGCTCAGTTTTTAACTAAAGGCAAAGCAGTTGTTTTGTACTGGGGTTTGTAGATGTGCAAGGCAGGGAGAAAAAAAATTCTTGGAGTGTTCTCTCCAAGCAGTTCTTAGATGTGCTCTTTAATCTCAGCTGCCGAAAGGTTTTACAATTACCAATCTCATGTGTGCACACTGTGTATCGTGATGGGCTAAATTTGGCATTTGAAGGTGGTTTATCCAGTATTTGAAGCCAAGGAGGCCATGTTAGCAATAAATAATTTGAAGAACAGCCAGGACCCCATGGGTCAATGGACATTCACCTCAAACCGCATCTGCAGCTGCCTGAGTGTTCCCTAAGGGCAGAAGCTCCTTTAAGGACAGCTGCACCATCTGTGGGCAGTTCTGGAAGGGCCAAATCACACTGTCAGTGACTTCTCCAGGGACTCTCACTCCTCTGTGTCACCTGTCTGCTACATTCCATGTTTTTGGTTGGATGAGCTCCATTTTGCTCTGCTCATGTCCCTCCCTGATGGTTTCACAGAAGCAAACTGGTGCTTTGAGCTTGCACATTTATCTGTGCTAGCCAAAACACACCCAGGCTGTTTGTGCCTGTTGTGTGCAGGGAAGAGACTGCTCCAAACCTGCCCTGCATCTCCCCCCCTTCACAAACAAGTCTGAGCAACACCAAGCTGAAGATGGTGTCTGCAGCGAGGCTTTGCCGGGAGGTTTTTAAGAGATCCCAATGTCGCGGCCGTAAGCTGTGCTGTGAAGTCAGAAAGCACCATATGTCAGCTGTCAAAGGTGACTAATAATGTTAACCACCAATTTCTGATAAAAGTGCTCTTCAGAAAGCAGGAGATGTCTTAAGTAAGACAAATTACTAATGGCTTTTGGCAGTGGAGCCTAACGTGCCACCTAACATTTTGGAGAATTTTTTTCCTTCCAGTATGCTGGCATAATACATCACACAGAATTCAGGGGCTGAAGCTGGTGTTTTTAATGAAGTTTCATCCTTTTGTAGGTTGACTTTAATGAGTACTTGATGACAGGCAGGCTGAGAATAAACAAACCAGCAAGATTCAATAAAGGAATCATTCCTCCTTCCTGAGCTGTCCCAAACGAAAGAATATCCCAACCACAGTCTGAGTTAGGGGTGCTTTACAAAAAAGAGCGAGAGGAACAATTCAGGAGTGTAAAAATGCTGCAGAAATAGTTTTAATCAGGATGTCCTGATGGCAATGGGGATGTGACCTTGACTTCAGCAGCCACACTGATACCTGCAAGTTTTCCACTATTCCAGAGGGGCTGAAAGGCAAGGACAGATTTACTGAACCATCCACCTCCAACAAGGAAATGCTTTAATCCATGATAAGCTAAATCCTCTTAGAGGACCTACACTTATCAAAATATATTCTGGAAGCAAGCAAGAATTGAAGTATTGGAAAATGAGGAGGAGAAAGAAACAGCAAGCAAAAAGTTTATGTGCCCAAAACTTTACCTGGTAATGTTGATTCTGAATCAGGTTGTCAGCGTGACGTTCCTGGAAAGAGAAAGGCACAGGGGTGTCACCTGTCTGGTTCTGTCTTTAGAGCTCCCAGTGGCTCTGAGCAAATGTCTCAGGTTTAGCTGGGTGTGTATTCTATTGCCATCTGTCAGAGCTGGGGCAGGTATCTCTGTTCATGGGGCAGTTTTCTTTATCTCTCCCACAGCCAATCCTCCCTCCAGGAGATCTCTGCTGTCCATGGGCCAGTGAGTGTCCCTGCATGGCTGAGAAAATTCCAGCATCCCATGGGAGATGCTCTGCCCAGGGGAGGAGCCAAGCATTCCTACCTGGATCCAATCTGACCTTGGGAACACCACAGCAGCCTTTTCCCCCTGCATTCCCAGAGGAGCAGCTTTCTTCTCCTCTGCATTCCCAGAGGGAGCCCAGGCCCATCTCCAGCAGCCCTGGAGCTCCAGAGGAAAACTCCCCCCTTGTCCAGGATCCCTGCTCCAGCAGAGCCACAGCTGGCACTGCAGGAGGGCTGCAGCCACCCCTGAATGGCACTGCTGCCACCACCCTGACCCACAGGGGCCAGGGCCTGCTCTGACTCTGGCAGAAGTTTTTTTTTTGTTTGTGCTATGGCATTTGTATTTTAGTTTTCCTAGTAAAGAACTGTTATTCCTATTCCCATATCTTTGCCTGAGAGCGTCTTAATTTCAAAATCATAATAATTTGGAGGGAGGGGATTTACATTTTTCATTTCAGGGGAGGTTCCTGCCTTCCTTAGCAGACACCTGTCTTATCAAACCCAGACAGCAAGTTATGATCCAGCAACCCTCTGCTGATTCCCTTCGACCCTGAATATCCCCAACGCCCTCCAGAAACCAAGCACAAACCCATGAGCTGCTTACTGTGAATGTTTTGAGGTTTTCATGCCTCTTCTGTTCGTTGTCAGAGTCATCTCCTGGGCACAGCTGGTTGTGGATCCACTTGCAAAGGTACCAGACCGACTTGGGACTGGGGACAATGTTAAAAGGAGGGGGCAGAGTGGCGCCTTCGTCGAAGTAACTCATCCAGAGCTTCGTCCGCGCAAACTTCCACTCGATGTCCGCATGGTCCTGTGAGAGAAGGGTAGAGACCATCAGCAGCTGCAGGCAGGTGTTCCTGGAGCCAGGCTGAGGAGGGGAGGTGTGAGGGATTTCTCCAGCTGCAGGCAGAGCAGTCTCACTCCTTAGATCTCCCTCGCTGGGGGTGGGCGTAAAAAAATTGGTGTGAAATGTAGCTGGAGTGAACAAATACCAACCACTGAGAAACCAGAGGAGAGCAACACCCAGCAAGGAGAATTCCGTGTGCTAGAGGCCAGCTTTGTCCTTAAGAGGTTGTGCTTATTAGTTCACCAATGCAAGAAGCAAGAAAACACATTTCTTATTTTGCTCTTTGCTAGCAATTTTATTATCACAAACCACTGTTCCTCATGTCTGAATCCAATGAATTCTCATATTCTTCCCTGGGAAAAAGGTCTTCCATAGTGGTTTTTGATTTGTTTTTTATAGCCTCCATTAATTTTGCTCTTATAAGGAAATGGCACGTTTTATGTGTGCCGTATTTTACATCTTGCCTCTGCATTATCCTTACAGAAGCCAGGAGACATTTTACTCTGAGGCTGGTGGGTTTTTTGCATTTATATTATCACCATGATGGCTTGCTGGGCCCTAGTGTTTTTCATCCCAGCAAAGTGGAGGTGGGACGTTAACACCATCATTTTACAGCTGCACAGATAGACACAGGTCCATACAGTCCCCAGGAAAGGAATGCTGAGTTATGGAAGAGACTGACCTTACAGACTTCAGAATAGCTGGGTTTGGGGAGCAAAATTTAGTCAATTTTTAATAATGGTGGAGCCAATCCAGTAATACAGTACATATTCCCTCCAACACCAGGGCAGAGGCAGCTCCCTACAGCCAGAGGTGCTGCAGAGACCCAAAACAGATCTCGTGCTGCTTTGTGCTAGTTTTAAAGTTGAAAAAAATGCCACTGCTTTGTATGTTCTGCAGAAATTCTGGCAATCGGCAGAAAAGGGGGGGAAATAATTTGTGCTGAACACAGCTGACACCAGTAGGCTGAGCTGAAATGGTGTAGCTGGGTGTTGTTACGGCTGCAGAGCAGTGCTAAGCTGATGGTTGTGACATTTCAGCCGCTCGGCATTTGCGTGAACAGCGTCTGACACGAGATTAAACCAAAGCCACGGTGATTCAGGCTAAGAACAGCACAAGGTGGGAGAAAAGGACAATGCAGGACTTTAATTTTCTGAGGAGATTTCGGCGAGGCTGGAACAAGCAGATTATTGAGCGAGGGGTGCTGGGCTGCAGCTCTGGCAGGCAGGCACTGAAGTGTAGGACAGGGAGTTTAATAAAATATTGCTGAACATCATGCCCAAAGAATTACTACACTGGCTCTCTGGCCATGCTCCAGCGCCCTGACACAGGTAAAATATGCTCACATTTTGACAGTGAGGTGCAGCTGAACTCCATTTTGGTAATGTATTCAAATTATGTGCAGCCCTGGATTTAGAACGACTGTCTCAGTGGCCCGGGAGCACATTAATCTCTGCAGATGGTCTGAACCAGCCCAGAACATCATTGTCCCCTGGCAGTTTACCACAGGGGCTCTTTGCAAGCCATAGGGAAGCTCAGAGGTGCAGTCTGTCATGCCCCTTTTTCCTCAAACACCATCACACGCCATAAACAGGTGAACTGCAGCATTGCTGTGAAGTATCACGAGTTGATGCTGCTGGAAATGAAGTCCTGGGTAGTAAAAAAAAGTACTTTGCAGCAGTAGGAATAACTGCCACTATTAAAAAAAAAAAGAAAATAAAAGAAAATAAAAGAAAAAAAAAGGAGCAACTGCTGCTCATTTTTAGCTCATTTGTCTCTGCCTGCCAGCCCACAGGACAGCTCCTGCATATCAACTGCTCCCAGTTCCAGGCAGAGCTGCCTCAGTCCCTTCCAGAAGCAGGGCTGGCTGCTCCCTGCCCACACCTGAAAGCTCCCTCATGCCCATCTTTCCACCTGAGCCTTTCCAGGTCTGGGCAGCTTGAGCTGAAACAAGAGGAATGGAATCATTTATCATGGAAAAGCCCTCTGTCATCATGGAGATCATCAACTCCAACCATTCCCCAAGGCTACCACAGACCCCTGGCCCCAAGTGCTACATCCACACACCTTTTAAATCCCTCCAGGGATGGGGACCACACCACTGCCCTGGGCAGCCTGTGCCAGTGCTGGACAATTCTTTAGGAAAAGGAATTTCTCCTGATATCCAAGCTAAACCTCCCCTGCTCCTTACCAGGAAAAGCCCAGTGGCAGCTGCACGTTGCTGGTCTGAGCATCTACAGCATTTTGTAGGGGAAGAACTGCACGAGCCCAGGGTTGAATTTTACAGCCCTGCTGGGGTTGAGCAGGAACTACAAACCCGGCAGCACTGCCTGGGGCAGCTGGGGAGCTCTGGGCAAGGCAGGAACTGAAGGACAGTGCAAAGACTTATCTTGGATAGAGACGTATCTTTTAAGTTCATTGTCAACACAGGAGTAGGTGTGAATGTGCTGCCTTCCAACCCAGCATATTCTGGGATATTCTGTGATAAATCCACCCCTCCCCTCTACAAAAGTCCATCAAAGGCCCAGTGTCAGTGTAGGATCAGGAGTGGGGACTTGGCAGCAGTTTCCTTCAGCACATCATGAAAGGGCCCGTCCCGGGCAGATGCAGTTTGGCTGTGGATGTTGGATGCTGTTTGAAGAGGAAGGTAAGGCAAATCTCTGCCTTGGGGATTGCAAATTTGTTTCTGGGAAAGGAAGGAAAAGCTTAAAAAGCTTTTCTGCACAAAGTGGAGGGTTTTTTTTACTTTTTGTTCTTTCATTTTTAAAATAGCTGGATGGGACACTTCATCCCTGGAAGTGTCCCAGGCCAGCCTGGGCAGGGCTTGGAGCTCTCATGGAAGGTGCCCCTGCCCATGGCAGAGGGTTGGAAAAGGTGATCTCAACCCAAAGCATTCTGGATTCTGTGACTCCACGGGCTTTCCTAGGGCTGAGAGCTGTGAAGCTTAGCAAGGCTTTTCCCTTAGGAAGTTTTGAGGCTGGTCTGAACAAATCCCTGCTGGTCTGAGTGTGTCTGTGGGTGAGGCTGGGGGATGCTGCCTTCACCCCACCTGTATTTCTTCTTGTGCTGTCTCAGTCAACAAGTGCACTAGAACCTCTCTGAAAAGACAGACCAGACCCTCTGTACAAAGCTCAAAGTGTCTTTTCTCCCCTTCTCTGTTCTGCTGCTGTGAATTCCCCAGAGTCTGCAAACGCAGCCTGTCTCAATTATTCACCTTGATGTTTTGTGAACCTGAGCAAATCAGATGAGAGCTCCTGGCAGCAGTTTTGTGTTGGAAATACACAGCAAAGAGACACTTCAATTTTACTGACAATGTCTTTGTGTGCCAGAAAAACCACCATTTTCTTGGTTAGAGCTCTCCTTAGTGCTGTAAGCAATAAAATCCTCACACAAAGCTACAGCTCCCCAAACTCTCCTCCCTGTGTTGAGCACCAAAAAACCACTTCAGTATCTGTTCTGTACCCAGTTCAAAGCTGGAGCACCTGGGACTTACAGCCAGGACCTCAGTCCTTGCACTGGCTGGGAATGTAGCCCCACCAGGTTTGCTCCAGGTTTGGGGTGTTTCCCCAGTGACTGCTGGCCCCTGGGCAAGAGACATATTTTTGGGAGCTGAGTCTGAGCAGTGAGTACAGGATCCTCCCAGACCTGTGCTGTCTCACGCAGTGCTCTTAGATGACAACTCTTTGGTACCATTTATAATAAGCTAAAAGCCCACATGCACTAGCTTTGCCAGCATGACCTTGCTGCTTTAGGAATTTTAATCTAAGTTGGGATTTCACTGTCCTCTCTTTGAGAGCTTCTGTCTCTCTCACCCTTGTTCTCGTCACCATTTTCTTTCAAGCACTGCTCAGCATTTCAGCTATCAAACACTCCACACTTAAGAGGGCCGAGCCCTCAAGCTCAAAGAATACATGAACTCAAAGAACACAGGAACTCAAAGAACACAGGAACTCAAAGAATACAGGAACTCAAAGAAACCAGCACTCGGCTCTGCTGTGAGGAAAAAAACCTGTCTCACTTCCTAGCACTATGTGAATGTGTCATCCTGGCCACATAATCCTCTTGCAAATCTCTGCCATTTGAAGTGAGAATTAATCTCCCACAAAGATTTCCCTGTGGGATGGCTGAAGCCATTTCACTGTAGCAGTTGCAAATATTTTCTAATTCAGTCAAAGTGATGTATTCACAGATGTGCCAGATTTTAAATGATTACCTGCTACACTAATTATCCAGGGTAATTCAGACATTAATCTCCGTCCTTATCTCTGTGTAGAAAATGTGTTGTTTACAGTTTCTGAGATGTTTTCTATAAAGATTTCCATCACCCTCTCCTGGTTGGGCCATACAGGTTGGATCATACTTTGCCAATGGCAGCAGTGAGTCCTGAGCCAGGCAGCTCAGACCCTGCTGTCTGGGAAGATGCTGGCAGCTTTCTGCACGAGGTGGACAGCTCTGCCACAGGCTGCAGGTTCCTGAACCTCTCCATGAGTTATTCCAGCTCCCTCGTGCCTGGGAAGCTGGGGCAGGGAATCACTGGGAATTTCTCTGAGCACACAGGAGCTGAAGCACATCCCATGGAAAGCCTGTGCCAAGTCAAGGCACAGGAGTCCCATCTCCTGGCTCTGAACACCCCTGAGATAGCCTCGAGTTTTGGTTGGCTCAGGGCTGAGATGGGTTCTGGCCATCCTGTGGATTTTGCAGGTGAGGTTTGCTCTGGACCAGGCTGGTGCAGAGCTGTGGTTCAAACCCTCAGCTCCCGGGGCAGGGTTAGATATCAGGATAAATTCCTTTATTGTGAGGGTGGGCAGGCCCTGGCACAGGGTGCCCAGAGAGGCTGTGGCTGCCCCTGGATCCCTGGGAGTGCCCAAGGCCAGGCTGGACAGGGCTTGGAGCAGCCTGGGACAGTGGGAAGAGTCCCTGCCCATGGCAGGGGTGGAACAAGATGATCTTGAAGGTCCCTGCAAACCCAAATCATTCCATTCTATGAAATCTAATGCTAGGGGGATGGTGCTGCTCAGCAGCCAGGCATGCTGAGACTCTCAAACTTTTCCACTGTCAAACAATCCCAGGATGATCAGCTGCTCCAGCTCCTGTGTGCCACACAGAGGTGCCCAAGGGCTCCTGCTCCTTCCCCTGGGAGCTCCTGGGATGCAAATCCTCCCCACACCCACTTGGAAGGAACAACCTATAAAGATCTCCAGCATCACTCTGGCTGGCACAAAAAGGGCTGCGTGTGCCTTTCTTGTGTTTTATTGCACAACAGGCAGTGGGCTAAGCTGCAAATCAGGCTGCTGCCTGTCAGATGCAGATATAGATGGCTCTGACAATGCCCTGGGGACCAGGCTGTCTGGCTGTGGCTGAGTGCCTCTGAAGGAGGGTTGGGAAGCTTTCTAGTTGTGCCAGGAGTGCTGGCAGGAGCTGGAGTGATTTCTGCAGCAGGAGCAGCTCTCTGCTGCTGTCCCACCCCAGGAAGAGCCATCAGCAGCCCCACAGGATTAGGATGTGCCCAAGCTGTACTTTTCTCTAGGAAGGAAGGAGGAGATGGAACATTTACCTTGCAGGCTACTGAGTAAGGGAGGCTGGCTGCCTGAGAGGCACAGGAACTTCAAAGGTGCCTTTTTTGCTGTGTAATTAGCAGTGCTGCAAAGCCTAAGAGAAGTCATTAGACTCTATTCAATATATTTCTCTCTCCACGTGCCTCTTTATGGCTCTGTGCTAAACCCAGAGCAGGAAACTGCACAGAAAATATCTCAGGGCTGGCTTTAAGCAGGCTAGCACGAGAAAGATGCCCTTGTGTGTCCTGAACAGAAAGCACTGCAGAAAGAGGGTCAGGAGAAATTTAATCTTTACAGAACTCCACACAGGCAACTCTTGTGCTGTTTCAAAGCTGTTAATTTTGTAATATGTGTCAGGCAAACTGGAAATAACATCAGCAGAGCTCGGGGGTTTGGTGACAAGCTCAGAGAAGCAAGCAGCAAAATTCCAAGCAGGCTATTTGACGTAAATGGTGCTTAACATTTTTCAAAGAAAAGGATGTCACAGAAAGAAAAAGTCTGTGAGAAAATCAGGAAGCTACAAAGTCAATTAATGCATAGGTAATTCAGCTGCAGCTGGCAACAAATGGCTTTGCTTTCAAAGCTGGGGATGACATACTGAGGGGTAAGAACTTAATAGGATCAATCTCAAAAATAACACAAGAAAAATTACTAAAGGAGGACAATCTAGCATTAGGAAAAGCAATTAGAACAGTTAGGGGATGAGACAGCCAGAGAAGAGATGAAAGTACTGAGGAGCACAAGGCAAGTCCTGGGCAGCAGCTGCAGTGGCTCTGAGGAGGAGCAGTGCCCTGGGACAGCCAGCCCTTGGCAGAGGAAAATCAGGGAAAACACTCCTGGAGCACCCCCTGCAGCAGCAGGCAGGGCAGGTGGGTGCAGAGGGAGAGCAGCTCCCCAGGATGCAGCTCCAAGGGGGACACAGGGGGATTTTGGCTCCAGCACAGAAAAGGAGCACAGGCAGGTCGTGAGGAAATGCTCATAAATAAATACCAGCACTGGGAAACAAGGAAAGGGAATTCCTGGACCAGGATGCAGGTAACTGACTTCAGGCAAGAGCTACCCTTGTCTGGCAAAAGGCAGCAAGGCTCTTAGGGGAGGAAAGCAACCAGAGCACAAGGGAGAAAAAAGCTCAAATCCAAAGTTTTATATAGCAGATCAGCCATCACTGGGACTGTGAGCCTTAAGAACCGGAAAGCTGGGAAAGATCCCACATGGCAGAGCCTGTGAAAGAACACACTGTAATGGAGGAAGTTAGGAAAAATTTCCTTAATTTTGCAGTGTCCAAGGCACCCCACTTGGGAATGGCCAGTGCAATGTCAACAAGACACAGCACAGGACCTGCATTTTGTTATGAGTTGGATAAAGGACTCCATCTCTGGAGCACAGCCAGAGAGGCTCGGGAATTATGGAAATGGGGTTGGTTGCAATGGAAAAGAAAACCACAAGTGGCTTCTGAACACGCCAGGTCGGGCAGAGAGCAGGGACATTCCCTCCTGGGTGACAGCCCAGCAGACCTGTCACAGGAGCTGTGGCACTGGCCATCCCTGCCCAGAACCTTGGCTGCTTCTCCCAGCCCCAGGGAATCAGTTTGTTTGTACTTGCAAAATGCATGCTTTAGCATCTCTGCTATTTATAACTTCCATGTGCAGAAGATATTCATAATTAAAATTTTTATTATGGCTTGCAATGCACTGCATTCCACAATGTATTTAGGTTATTTTTACATATATAGATATATATCAAATACTTTTCATCTCCCAGCAGCATCTTGGATGGAAGCAGTGATAGCTAATGAGAAGGCCAGGGAATATTCTATTGGAGAAAACACAGAGAACTGGGGATTGTGCTGGTTTTATTGCAGTTAAATTATGGGAACTGACACCTTTTTGTTTCTGCAGTCATATTCCAGTTAAGTTCAGTTTTTATTTTAACAGTCAAATAAATCGGAGCAGTGGGAAGGTCATGCAGAGAAACAGCTCTCTAAAAGCCTCAGCAGGAAGATATCACCAAGGCTTTGTTCTTCCTGCCATCCATTCTCTCTCCTCCATCACTGCCTGATAAGAGCCTCTCTTCATGCTGAAGGTCAGAGAGATAAGGGGCATCTGTGCTGATAACGCTAACTACCTCCAGCCAGGTCAAACCAAGTAACTCTCACATGTCCTGGAGAACTGGAGGGCTGAGCAGGTAAGGATAACCCAAAGTGTTTGAGTGCTGATAACTCTGTTAGTGCTAAGGCAAAAAATAAACAAACTTAGCCTCATTTTTACTTGCCCTATTTCCAGAATATTGTCTTTGATTTTTTTCTGCATAGCCAGTCAGGCTGGGATTTGATCTTCAAAGGTCCTTTGCAACCCAAGCCATTCTAAGAGTCCATAAAGCTCTCATTGCTAAAGGTATCACATCTGCATTACACTTGGAGATACTGCTGGGCTCAAGAAAGTGCCTGTTCCTCTCTGAGCAACCATTCCTAAAGCTTAGGAATCAAACTCAGTTCTCTCTTTTGGCTTTAGGGCGCTCAATCTGTCAGCCCAGGCCACCTACTGCAGGTGGATGGGACCCCTGGATTCTCTGCTGGACACAGCCAGGATGATTCTCTGGCACAAACTTGCCCTGGAAGGAAGGAGCACTGCAGAATTCACCACTTTGCACTCTGTGTGCAAAGCACTTGGTCTGACCTTGCCTTCTCCAGCAGAGTTGCTGCAGGTGTACTTCAAAGGGGAAGGACAAACCACGGGGAGAGCCCAAAAACCAGCCTGTGAGTCACGGTGCCCTGCTGAGGACTGGAGCAGAACACTGTGAAACTGGGCTGGAGCAGCCTGGGGGGCTTGCAGGGGGATCTGGAGGTGCCAGACTTCACATCCCCAAATCTCCTCAGAATTCCCAAATCCCCTCAGAACCAAAGGCAAGGCTGCTGCTCCTCATGTCCCACTGCCTGCTCCTCGCAGGAACACAGCTCTGTGCATGCATTCAGGCACCAAACGCTTCAGTGTTCTGCTCTTTTATGACTGCCCATAAACTGCCTTTCCTCAGCAGAGCAGTGGGGCTGGATTATGTGTTTTACTGAGCCTGTAAAGGTCACAGCATCAGAGGGAGCAGCAGGTGCCCAACACCTCTGGAAGGCAGCCTGCTTGCACAGCCACTTAAATGCAGTGCCTGAGCTTAGGTGCCAAAAACTGAGTAATTGCTCAAAAATGTAAAAATCCCATGTCCTCACCATTTAAATACATCCTTGAGCCAAAGGGAAGGGACAGATTATAAATGTATGAGATTGCTCAAGTCTGTAAGTGAACCTTGAGGAGCTGTGCAGATAGCACTGACTCAGGAGAGAAGTCTCTGTTTTCTCCCCCAAAGAGCAGGGGCTGTAGCTGAGTGGCTACAGGGACCAGCAAACAGAAACAGGTTATTAATCATATCCCCACTTAATTAGGAGTGGTTGTGTGTATCCTCTTCCACCTATATGATCAGCATCAATTTATTTGCAAGATTGCAGCGTGTTGCAAAAGGAAATCTGTGAAGCACTGGCATCTAAAAAGTCATATTTCATAGAATTCTTAGTAATATAGCTGTTTCCATTGTTCAGTACCAGGGGAAAGCTCTTCCCAGATAAATCCCTTTTAGTATTTCACTGATTTTTCCTCAGTAATAGTCTTCCTTTATCTTTCACTTCTCCTCTTTTCTCCTGCCTTTCTAACAAGAGTCCCCTCGATGCAGAAGCACAAGATAATGCTAATTGAGCTTGTCAGGCCTAAATAAAAGATGGGATAATGCAGGGGCTGCAACCTATGTGGTTCCATCTGGATACTTCAACTTCTATCATGTAGCAAGAGCAAACCTTGCTGTGGCTCACACGTAATGGGCAGAGAGTTATTGACCTGTCAGGCAGGGCACTGGGGTGTTAACCACACCAAAAAACCCCAGAGCCCAGCCCTGAAAATTCCAAAAATAAATGCCAGCAAACTCCCTGGAATATCTTAAATCAGCCAGGGCTCATCTACAGATTGCAAGCTCTTCTTTTTTTTTTACCTAAGTGTAACTTTTCTGCCCTGAATAAGCCCCAAAATGGTTTGGTCACGGTGGTTCCTAGGGACACATAAACTCCTGTGGTTTCAAAGATTAAAAGCAACAGAAAGGCTGAACCTCCTGATTCTGCTGACAGTACTCACAGGAGAGGCAGGACTGGATGTTAGGATGGGGAACAAGCTTTGTCTGGTCTAAGAACAGAAGATGCAGGATGTGAAGCTGGAGCACATCGAGTGCCTCAATTCAGAGGCTCTGCAAACACCAGATGAATATTAACAATGTGATTCAAGTCCATGGGTTACATGTAATTAGGCCAAAGCCAGCAAAAAGACAAACAGTTCTACACCTTCAAATGAATCCTTTAGCTTGCTAACAAAAAGCAATTAAGCTGCCTGCCAGTCTGGAGCGAGACTCCAGGGCTAATTTCACACACAGGATGTATGGGAGCATCCCAACACACCACTGCTGAATATTTCCCTTCACTTTCCAATAAAAATCTGCTGGGAGTCCCCCCACACCCAGTCACAAGGTCCAGAGAGAGCACTAAGCCTTGGGAATCAATCCCTCTGCTCTAGAGGTGGGCTACAGCTCCTCAGGAGGGAACAGGGAGTGGGGGTCCAGCATTTCTTCACATGGATTGCACTCCATGGGAAATGGAACAGAAATCATGCAATCATGGAATGGTTTGGGTTGGGAGGGATCTTAGAGCTCATTCTACTCCAACCCTCTGCCATGGGGACACCTTCCACTCTCTCAGGGTGCTCTAAACCCCGTCCAGCCTGGCCTTGGGCACTGCCAGGGATCCAGGGGCAGCCACAGCTGCTCTGGGCACCCTGTGCCAGGGCCTGCCCACCCTGCCAGGGAAGGATTCCTTCCTTATGTCTGATCTAAATCCACCCTCCCTTAGCTCCGGCCATTCCCCCTTGTCCTGTCTGTCTGTCCAAGTGTCACTGAAGGCTCTGACTAAGTGCAGGAGAATTTCCCATTTCAATTAATTATCGCTGATCCACGGATGAGTTTGAGGAGTGCAGTAATTGAGATCTGGGTAATTAATTACAGTTGTGCTGTAGAATAAAGCAAAGGTGTGAGTGTGTCACTTGCACCTCAAACACAGCTTCTGCACGTGGGCAGTGACCAGCAGATGTGTGTGTTGGTCAGCAGGAGGCTCTGAGGGCCACAAAACTGAGGGGCAAAGAGGGGTACTTCCCTCGGCTGGCAAACCAAGGAAGAGCCATTTCATCCTCTTCCCAGAACCTGCTTGTTTCACTGCACCATAAAAAGCTTCAAGAAATATTGATCCCAGCTTGTACTGGCAACACAACAAGAGCGTAATTTCATTTCCCGCTGTATTACAGAGTTTAAAACTGACTGCTTAATTTCTAAGAAATTCAAATTAATGGCATTGAAATGGGCCTGGTGAGATGAACATTTCCTGATGCTTTAAAAGAGCTTAGTTCTGAGTCCAGATTTAGGAGCCAGCCTTACCTCTATAGGGGAACACCCACCACCCCAAAATCTGCCATATGCAGGGAGTGGGCAGCTGTTGCATTTCAAACTAAGTTTATTGATTCATAAAACTCCTCCTTAGCAAAACCACCAGGTAATAACTGCGCAGGTCATGCAAGCAGAGGAACATTTTCTGACAGTCCTAAGGGTCACAAATCACAGTGGGGAAGAGAATTTCTGCTGGTGTTGTGAATTAAACTGGGTAGCAATTATTGCCATGGTGCTGAGGGAGTTCAGCTGGTGCAGAAAAGTGGAGGAATCCGTGTGCTTTGCAGATGAAGAAAAGTTTGAAACTGCCACCTGGGGGAAATCCAAAGTTATCTTAGAAACAATGTAATAGGGAGCTGAAAAATCTTTATGTTTCTCTGTGCCTTAATTTTTAAGCTCTCTAGCCTTCAAAAACTGAGAAAATTCCATATCTAATATCCCTATACTTATAGTCAAAGTTTTATTTATTTTTTTAGCTGCACGTGCCATTTCTGTTTAGTGTACAGCTTTTGTTTTGCTATGCAAAATATTTCTTTTCTTCATTTTCATCCTTAACTACTTGTGTTAATCCACTCCATTTAATTTCATCATCTGAAACTGCACCCTGAGGTTGGTGCCCAATGCCCTCATTCCTCCAACCCAAACACTGGCAACTAAGTTCCAATTTAGACATACACTACTCTCAGAGACACACTTAAAACTTTTTTTTTTTTAT
The DNA here is from genome assembly GCA_013399945.1 of Ploceus nigricollis. Classification (NCBI taxonomy): domain Eukaryota; kingdom Metazoa; phylum Chordata; class Aves; order Passeriformes; family Ploceidae; genus Ploceus; species Ploceus nigricollis. The sequence goes on along the minus strand of VXBC01002537.1, from coordinate 530,199 downwards.
TTTAAAGACTGCAGCCTTTTGCAGGAACAGCTGTCTGAGATGAGCTAGCTCGAAATAACAGACATAACCAACTAACAGGAGGATACAAAATACAATATACAGAACAATTTTGTAACTTTTATACTCGGGGATGAAGTCATTATTCCAACATCACACACGGACACTGCGTTACACACTCCAGGCTGCAACACCTTCACACATGGGAGTTAGAGGGAATTTTTCTCAGGCTCACTCTGGTGTAAGTAATCCCTGAGGTATTAAGCATCTTTGTACTTTTATCCTGGAACATCTGCAAGCTGTGAGGGCTCACATCTCTCTTTAATGTGGCAGTGGGTGCGGAGCTGTCGTGCACCATTTATCACCCTAACTCACCTCCAGCTCTGCCCACCAGCTCACAGCCCGTGGTTTCCATCCTGCACAGCCCTTGGCTGCTGTTCTTCCACTGATATTGCTCCTGCTGCTGCACAGTCAGAGCTCTTGGTGCAGTTCCAGTGACTAATCCTTGCCTGACTCCCCAGAATATCCTGGGTGTGGCCACAAGGAACAGGCTTTCAAAAAATACCTGTTAATTCTCTGCAACCTGTACCTGCACCCGAGGGCACCCCCAGGGCCAAAATGCACCTGCACCCTCGGGAACACCAACTATCCCACTTATTTTGAAAAAATTAGCATCTAGCAGGAGGATTGTATGACTTGATGAGAAACAGCCCATCACACAAAGTGTCCTCATCACCCACTCAGTTACTTTCTGGCACTTAAAAATGATGCAGCCACCTGGCTACTCTCACATCATTCCCTTGTCCTTCCTCTTGTGATTGTGACAAATTCCTCTTCCCTGGTGGTATTTCTGTCACGTCTGGAAGGTATTGAGATGAGGGAGCTGGCAGTGCATAACATCCCATTGCATCCTGTGCTGCTTGTATAAAACATTCTGATCTTCCCATATTGAAACAGCACGGAAGGGATGGAAATTTGGGGGATTGCATTTGGATTTTGTTTGCTTTCTTGGTGAAAGATGGTGTCTGCCATAACCAAACTATGGTTTGGCAAAGGAGAAAAATGGGCTGTCTGAAAATAATCGATAATGAAACTGCTTCAGGGCACTCCTGGAAGTGTGTATTTATTGAAGTCTGAAACAGCTGAGGAAAAAAACCAACAAAATTATGGCAGAAAAGTTCTTCCTTCTCTGAGTCAAGAACCACTTGAAGCAGAGGTTTTACTCTCTGCTTGCCTTGCTCTGCCCTCCACAGACACCGGTGCTTCCATGCTGTGTGCCTGCAGTGCCTAATTAAGCACCAAGCCCTAATCCCCAGACTGGGGAGACAAAATGAAGGGCCAAGGAGGAGCAGCCCAGATTCTCCTTTCTCAAACCTCACAGCAGAAACTCACGTGTGAGTATAGGAGAAAAGCTGACCTGGAAAACAACTGCTACAAATGCATGAAGTGTATTTGTCCCTGCAGGAGAGGAGGGGAGAAAACCTGTTTGCATTGCAGCAGTGCCTGGGGCTCATTAACAAATGAGATTAATGAAGATGTCCTCAGCACTCCACTGCAGGGGAGTTAGCAGGCAGAGATGCACTCTCATCTCATCCCCCACTGTTTTACTGCTCTGCAGTGATGCTCGTGGCACAGGATTCCCTGCTGGTGCAGGAGAAGACCTCCACCCCACCCCCAAGGACTCCTTTCCCCTCCTTTCCTGGAATGCTGTCATTCCATGTGTCTCCAATGTAATATAAATACCAGGGGGAAGAAATGCCCAGTCTAGCACCCAGCCTGCTGTGATTCAGCAGGGGGTGAACCTCATTACAGGAGGTTAATTAACACCCCACATTTGTAAAGCTCAACATTTATTAATGACTTGTGTTCTTCGGGGGAGAGATTAACTGATGTTTGCCCTGAGAAGACACATGAAGGAAATTTGTCTCTGAGAGAAAGCATGCAGAAATGCAGCCTGCAGAGCCAAGCTGCACGCACTGCATGGCAGAGATGGGAAGTGCCTGCCTCTTGCCTTCCCAGGAAATGTCACTGCTCCCGGTATCAACTGCAGCCAGACAGTTTAAGTGACAGCAAAGTCTCCTGTAGCATTTCCAGTGTCATTTTCCTGAGCGGGGGCTCGTGCTGCTCGCTGAACTCCATGCTTTGCCTCGCTTATCTGGAGAGTTCAGTCCTCTAGCCCCGGGTCTGTCAAGGGCAGACTTTCTGATGGGGCCAGTCCTCGCTGCCAGCTGCTCCAGACACAAAACCATTAACACAACAGCCCTCTCTGGACCCTTCTCTTCAGTTAATTGTTATGATGGGTCCCTCTGATTCATGTGGGATTGTGTGTAATGTGTCATTGCATCACTCGAATTATTCAGGGGAAAGAATGATGAGTGGTTTGTGGCCCAGTGAATAGCAAATACTGCTATTCTTGTGCCAGTCTTAGGCTTGGGCTTTGTCTTAGTGACAAGCCTGTTCGATGACAATAAAGGAAAGGGAATTGGAAAAAATGGCCAAGGAGAGAATCTTTGTTTTCTGTCCCTCATTGCAGTCTCTCTGGAATGTGAGGAGTAGCAGTGAACAAAGAGAAAGCACTTGAAGCATTGAAACAGACTGATAAATGCCTTTGTGATAAACTGCTTTTCTGCTCATCTGGAAGGTCAGTGGTCCAGTTTTTCTCATACTTTTTACTATGATAAAGATCAGATGTCCAAAAGAATCAGCAATTTGAGGGGTCTGTGCTCAGTTTGACCAAGTGAATTTAGGAGCCACTTGAATCAGCAGATAATCAACACCAATTGTGGAACCTGTTCAAGAAAACAACTCAATACTCCTCTCTGTGCTTTAGCCAGGAAAGGAGCTCACCCACACATTTCCCCAGAGATTTGTCCAGGAATTTGGAAATGGAAATAGTAGGAGAACTGCTTCTGGTTCTGTTTTTGCTCTGGTTTATCTTCTAGAATAAGACAAGAGTCACCCAAAGCAGAGGAGGAAGCCTCTACTCTACCTGTACCGAGTGACCAGCCAGGGACACAAACAGCTCCCCCCACTCCTGTTTTGTTCCCAGATGATGCAGCAGCTCATCACCTCACTGTCTCCAAACCTATCATGTTAGTGGTCAGAATGGAGAGTAAGTGCCCACTGGTTTATCTGAAGTCCTGTGCACACAAGATTTTGCTTCCTTCCATACTGTTCCTGACCTAAAGAGCCTTAAAATGCAGAGCCACGCTGCTTTAGCTTTCAGTCTGTTGACAAATTTAATCATCAAGGTACAGATTGGCTTTTGGGTACACAGAATGAGATTACAGTGGAGAAAACAGTTTTGAACATTCAAATGAAAGTTCAGTTTGATAAGGGCTCTACAGCCCCGAGCTGCTTCAGCTCAGATCCATCCTGCACTGGGATTACTCAGGAATCTCAGATGGTTATACAGCCAGGAGACTCTGGTATTACAGATGGACATGATCTAATTTCAAGTGGGAAGACTGTGGAAAAAGAAATTGCAGGACTGGGCTCCTGACACACACAGTTTCACATGGGAAAACAGAAATTGGATAAAAAAATACATCACAACACCCACCCCCCAAGTTATAACCAAACATCAGGAAGCAGTGGGAAGGTTTCCCTTTATACACCCAAGGTGGTCAGCAAGGTTACTCCACAGGAGGAGACAGGGGCAGATCACAGCCCATGAGCCTTTTCCAGCTAAGAAGCTTTACAAACAGAGCAAAACCTCCTCTGCAGGCATGATTCAGGCTGGTGAGCAGAAATCCCAGCTACCTGCTGGCAGAAACTGGGGGCAGCAGTCTCCAGCCTCCCAGAAGGGACCCACTTGCTGCAAGTCAGACAAATGAGGCACACGGGGAGAAACACCAGCAAAAAGAGAAGGGGTAACTCACAGCAATGAGCTGGTAGGAGTTGTTCATCATGGCTATGAGCATGTTCAGCAGCACGACGAGGGAGATGACGTTGTAGGTCCCAAACATCGTGGCCCCAACAAATTCTGTGAACTCGTGTCTGGCTTTCACGTTGGTGACGTAGAGATTCAGCAGCCCAAACACAGACCAGAAGAGTGACTGGAGGGTCTCGAAAAGTCTGCAAAGAAAGACAAATTTTTAGCTGGCTACCTGATGCTGGGGGGTGGAAAATGATCTTCTCCCACACACATATTAGGAGACACCACAGAGCAGACACTCAGCACAGCCTTTTATCCCTCCCTGGGGGCAGCCTGTGCTCAGCCACAGTGACCCACCAGCCAATGCATGTGAGAGCTGTCCCATCAACAGCATTTGCTGTCTGTCCAAGAGCCCAGTCCACATCCTTGTGAGATGCAGTGAGCACAACTTCCCCAAGGAACCCAAGGCTCCCTTTCCCACTCCGCACACTTGCAAAGAACAGCCACAATATATTCCATTTAATTAAAATTGCCATGCTGCGATGCTGCTGCTATCTATAAACTCTCCTGTTTAATCAGTGCCTGCATCATTAACATGTCTGCAGGATAAATGCTCAGGGAACCCATCCCCAAGTGCAGCGTGACTGCAGGGTTAACAGTGCACAACAAGGCACCACGAGGTGGGAGATGGCAGAAATCACAGCACTTGTACCTTTGGCTCTAATTTGCAGTGCTCTGTTTGGAATACACCTGCCCAAAATGCTGCTCTGTTTGGAATACACCTGCCCAAAGTGCTGCTCAGTTTGGAATAGACCTGCCCAAAATGCTGCTCTGTTTGCAGTGCACCTGCCCAAAGTGCTGGTGGCTCTGAGTGGTTGGAGCAGCAGCTCCCACCCACCATGGGCAGAGTCCCTGGCAAACCCTGCAACCACTGCTCAGTCATGACTCAGATGAAAGAGAGTCATCACATTAATTCAGCTCAAGAGTTTCTCTTCTTCTGAAGGCTTCCTTCCATAGATGAACTAGACCCAACCCCACTGAGCTGATGAGATCATCCCAGGTCTCTCTCTGCCTCAGCCACAGACGAGTGACCTTTCACAGTCACGTCAGACACGTAATCAGCAACCTAAGTCATTGCTCTATTTGGGCATCTTTGTTTTGGCTTTCCAAAATATGGCATTTATATCATCCAAAAATGACATTTATATGCCTGTTTAAGAGTTTCCATTTTGGCCTGAGGTCAGCAGATGTTTTCAAATGTGACTGCTAGACAAATCAATATGAATAATTCAGATGTTTTACTTGACATAGCAGGAATCTGTTCTCCCATAATCTCCAGGCATTTGTTCACATGTATCCCCATGCCTTATATGAGGTTTTAGTTTATACTTTGTGGATGTACTTTATGTTTTTCACTGGCCAAAATCATAAAGATGCTTTAAAGCAAAAAACTCTTTCCCAAAGCTCAGGTTGGTTGTTAGGCTTATTAAATACTGAGGTATTAACCAAAGAATGCCAAGCATTTCTTTACTAGAAGTGGTGGAGTGTTAGCTGTCTTTTAAAATATCTGTAATACTTTTACTATTAACAGTAGAAATACTACTTGGGCTGTAGGTACAAGAGAGACAGAGGTTCCAATCGTTAAACTGAAATCAGTTCTAGAAGTGATCAGTGCATTGTTCTGGATGCACAGTATTACCCAGGTGTGTAATCTGGGCCCAGACTAAAGCAAACATTCTCATGTGGGCATGTAGTGCCCTTGACAAAGACACCAAGTGGTTCCTGCAGCTCTGCAGAGCAGTGAGGCTCAGCTGTGTGTCCTCAGTGTTTAATGACAGGACAGGTCCCCTTTTCACACTCCATGTTTCGTGGGGGCTCACACTACTTTGGAGAAGCAGCTATAAAGAAATAGAATTTTGGAAGTTGTGATTGAGAGGCTCTCATGTCCTGCTGAGTGTGTTTTGAATCCTAATCCAACAGAAGAATTCTTAAAGCTCCACCACTCTCCATGGTGGCTTAGAGAGAGCAAGTGCCCCCTTTGCCACAGGGGAATGGCAGCGTGACCCTCCAGAGAGAAGGACACACAGCAGGCAGGGAGATGTGACTTCCTCCACCTCTTCCTCTCTTCCTCACTCTCCTCTCCCTCCTTCAGTTGCCAGCATCACAGCTATAAACATATTTTCCAATCATCTGCCTAAGCAGCAGGCACTCTGCTTTCTGAGGGATGGCAAGGCCAAAGCAGAAAACCTTAAATTATTCATTGCTTCCCCTCGTTGCTGTCACAAAGGAATATTACTTCTCCATGATCTGTGTGTGCAATGCAGAAAATCTCCTCGCCAAGAAAATGCTAAAGCCACCCTTTGAGGGCAGTAGGAAATAATGTGCCAGTAAATAGGTGTCACACTTGACACAAGCTGCACACTCACGAGGGGCGTCCTCTTTGCTCCCCTTGCAGAATTAGAGCTCATGGTGTGAGCCCAGGAATGCTGGTGGGAACCAAAGTGCACTGATCCAAAGCTTTGCAGATTTATTCCTTCATAAGGAATGAGCCATGAGCAAAGTCAGGGTCCCCAGCTCTGGCTGGACTGGCTCCAGCCTCCTTTGCTTCCCCCCCAATCCAGTATTTGCATCTTCAGCTGCTCCTTCCCAGCCACTGCCCCATGCTGTGCATCTGCTCCCCAGCCAAATGTCAGCTTGTGCTGGGGGTGTTAATAAAGACCATTTAAACTTTTCAGAACACGTTAAATAAATTTCTTAAGCGAGCCTCAAACAAAAAGTACCTGCAGAGTGTTCTGTCCCCTGCCAGGAGACCTCACTCCTAATGGATCCCCTCCCACTGTGATTTTGTTTTACACAAACCTCTGCCACAAAGGCTGAGCCCCCTCAATTTCCTTTCTGTGCTACATTCCCTTGGCAGGGGGTTTGAATGAATGTTAGGGTGGCAGAAATTGTGGTTTGTATTTAAGCTGATCTACACACTTTCTTCTAAGTGATTCTGGTATAATTTTTAGCTCCCAAGACATTACACCTTCTTACAGACTTCAGGATGGTTGGTTGGTTGCTTGCTTTGTTTTTTTTTTTTTTTTCTCCTGCTGGCCCAATGTTCTTTTTCTTCAGTCAAATCCTGCTGTTGCTTCTCCACTTACGTGACACAATGAAATCTGTAAAAAAACCGGTGTGCAGTGGTGGCAGGCCCAAACCAGAATGCAGAACTGAACACATCTGTTCACCACAGCTCCAGAGAAAGGCAGGATTTGGTACTGGATTTTGTGGGCTTGACCCTTCCTGAGGTAGAATTTACCCCTTAACACACACTGTGCTTGCCAAGCTTTCCTCCCTCTGGCTGCTGCATCAATATGGACGCAGATCAAGGAATACATTTGTTATTTAATTCCTTTGCCAGGGCAGCACGACACATTTCTGGGGCATGTGAGGCAACTGAAACAGAAAAAGGTCTGAAATCTTTAATTCTGTTTCTCATTAGCATAGTGCAGGTCCATTCACTTCCCTCAGACAGAGATGGGTTTCATGAGAAAATTAATCCAGCCTGTGGTGTTCCTGCTCTGCAGTGGGAAATGGCACATGTCTGCTCTACCAGGTCATGCTGCTCTTGCAGGATGGGCTCTATCCCATGACAATTCCATATTCCTTTTAGGAGAGAGCCCACAGGACAATGCTGGAACCTCTCCTCTCCCAGCCAAGTCATGTGGCCTCAGGCATCATCTGTTTTTGATAACAGCGCAAACACGCCCCAAATCCTTTCTTAACCCCAAACCTTCAGCTGACAGAGGGAGGAGAATTATTGGGCATCATGACAAGTTTTATTTAATTTAGCATAAAGTGGTGGACAACAGTTTTGTTTTGCTTGTTTGCAGGGTGTGGGCCTTTTTCTAGACCGTGCTTTATTTATTTCTCCTGCCATTGTGAGTTAAGTACTGTGCAAGCAGCAAGAACAATCGGGTGGGGGTTGATTATTATAATTATTTCTACTATTAGTAATTAAAACAAATACATCAGCATGACAATTCATGTCATTTTTCAGCATGTGCTCTCTCTTTCAGCTCTGCCAGCTGTCCTCACAGCAATTTCCATGCCAGCATCTCAGTAAAGTACCAGCATTCCCAGCAAAAAAAGGTTCTGATGGGATTTTAGTCGGCAAGGAAATCAGAGAAGCCTGCAACATCATGTATCCATAAAAATGGTCTAGGTGAGACTGTTGTTGTTGCTGTGCCACATTATTTATTAATCCCTGTTTTTAACAGGTTGATCCCTTATTTTCTTCATTTATTCATGTTCCCCTACTTTCTTCAGTAATTAGGCAAAACAATTACTGTGGCAAAAGGACGCTTCCTTTCTCAAATCTACTGAAATTGTGCACAGTCATAGTAAGATCTAAGTTGCAGGATCACGTAGGGAAACTCCTTGGTCCAGAACTAAAAGGTCTCCCAGTGCCAGACCTAAGTGAGTCTTTGTGACAGCAAAGCTCAGCACAATGTCTGCCCCACTTAACTCCCACCTTTCCTGCAGAGCCAACCACCTCACCTGGTACTTGCAAATGAATAAATAAAGGCTCTGTCAGTGCAGTGACAGGCAGCAGGCAAAGGCAGGGGACACAGGGGACAGGGGGAGCAGCCTTGGAAGCAGAAAGGAGAGGATGTCTTACGTGGAGAAGGCATTGTTCTGTTTCTCACATCGGATCCCCTTGCAGTTGTTGGGTTCCTCCGAGGCACTGGTCTCATAATAAAAATAAAGCTGGTTCAGTCCATTGGCAAAAGCCAGAAGCACCAGGCAGTAGATAAAAAGGAATTTGAGGATGTCCAGCAGCATGCGCCCCAGAGAAATCTGCAGGGGTCCCAGGTGCGAGTTGGCTGTAAACAGGGAGATGAGGCGCAGGGAGCTGAGGATGTTGGATATTGCAAACAGGGCTTCTGCAATCAGGGTCGGGTGCCACATCTCCCACTCCTCCCTCGGGCGAGAGCCGTTGTACTGGCAGGAAGGAAGGAAGAACAAGGGTATAAAAGTGAGCTGTGTTGTAGTGACTCTGAGGTAACTGCGAGGTCACACCCACTGATCCAACCCTTCCCAGGTAAATCCTAACCAGGTGCTGTGGCACAGAAAGGGCTTGTAACCCCTTACACCTCAGCTGCTGTCAGACTCACAGGTGGGATTCAGGACTGAAGCTGACTTGATTAGGGCAGAGATGAAGGTTTAATGATGTTTTTTAATGAATTCTGCCTACTACATTATGACCCCCTGATGGTGAGAGATGTGGGACCAGGTTTTCTTTAGAGGCTTTGGGTATGTTGGCTGTTCTTAGCCTAAACTGAAAAATTAGGATTTTTAAAAATTTGTTTTACTTTTGAGTTCACAGTGTGTGGGTTCCTTATGCCCATGGGTTCATACACAACCTCCTTCTCTTTCAACATTTAAAGGGGTTCAGATTTTAGCAGGTTCCAGATGTAAATTTCCAATTACTTTTGTTTCTTCTTCCTCCTAAATATGACTGCACATTAAAAACTCTGCACATTCCAGGAACAATGGGAGGGAGGGAGAAGGAAGGGAAGCAGAAAAGCAGTGAACTATTGGATGCTTTCCTTCCCACGTAATCTCAAAAAAAGAGCCAGCAGCCCAGAACCAAAAGGCTTTTTTCGTATTAATTTTCTTATTAGTTAATTTGTCATGGCAATTTTAGGAGAGTTGCTAAAGCAGAGGTCTTAATTACAGCTGAAACACTGGGTACAGTTGAGTGCATCAATTACAACATTAACTGGGTTTGTAATGTAGCTGTAAAAGCAGAAGCATTTTCTGAGCAAAGTGCGGCCAGATGCGAGCAGGTAACACAAAAGAGCTGGTTCTGTAAAATGTAACTGCTCTGGTTCTGTGAAATGTGAAATGTAACTGCTCTGGTTCTGTGAAATGTGAAATGTAACTGCTCTGGCCTAATGACAGTGGCACAGAGAATGGAGTCAAAGACATTTAACATCAAGGAATAATTGTCCTTTTAACATTTGTCTCCGCTCATTTAGCATGCATAAAAAGGCAGAACTGCACTCAGAATAACACAGCTAAAACCATAACCAGCGCGTTCAGGGCTCCTAAAATAATTCTGGTACCTTTGAAAAGGAAATGGTACCAATATCACACTGACAGACAAGATTGCAGAGACCTTCTGTTTAAATCTGAAGGTCCAATACACAAGCTCCCAATTTTTTCAAGGGCTCAGCAAAAAGCAGGTTGATATTTCAAACTCTCGCTCTGTATGAAGGAGATGAGACATGATACAAAGGCATTTCAGCATGACCTCGGGTTGCTTCTGACATTTCCAAACTGTTCTTTATTACATGAACATCGTGGCCTGAGCCTGTTAANGCAGATTTGCACAGTTATTCCCAATTCTCTTCTGCAGGCTGGCTGGACACAGCAGCCCAGGGCTCTCTGCTAAAGTTTAGCACAGACTGCACATAAAGGTATGGGGAAAATAACTTTTTAAAAGGTATTAATATTTTTAAAATATTGCTTTAAAAAGAGGTGTGGGACACTCTTCTGTGTCCCACAGCTCTTTCTGAAGCAGTATTTACATCATTAAGGTCATATTTTGGTCCTTTATGAACTGATGGTATCTCCTTGCTTGACAAATAGAATCTTCAGAGCATCCTGGCATCACAGGTAACAGAAAACAGCAGATTTCAGAGCTACCTAATGAAGCTGAGTATCTGGGAAGGCTGGAGTAGTTTGGTTTGGTGTCTGTTCAAAAGATGAAACACAGCAGAGATGTACACAGAACAGTACAAATAAATTACACCATGCTGTCACATTTACCCTTCCTCATTACACGATAATTCAATGCAGCAAATGAAAACTGATTAAGAAAGTACTTCTACCCTATAATTAGCCTGAAGATTCCATTGGTATCAGACAATATTAGAGCCAGGTCTTGGAACCAGTCAAATCAAGGGAAAAAAAAATGTCTTCATGTAAAAACAAGGATGGAAAGCATTTAGTGTCAGTATGCAATTTATTTTTTCTGATATTTGGCAGAAAGTTAAATGTCCATGTAATCCTTTGAAGTTCTAAGAAGTGTTAGAATGTGGTATATTGGCATATATCCCAGCCTCTTCCAGCTCAGGGCTGTTCTATAAATAACAAATCATGTTGCAAAATGTTTTGAAGCCATTATCAACATTATAAACGTTCACACTGTGGAGCACACTGCAAGCCCTGAGCGACACAGGGCAGAGGGAACTTCAGTGCCCACGGGTTTCAGGAGATTTTCTGCACCTCTCACAACTGTCTGGCACTGGCCCTCATCAGGAGCTGACCTGAGATGGGCCAGGTTTAACCCAAGAGGGTTTGATCTGAGCTCCAACAGATCTATTCCTGCCAGCCCTCCTTTGTGTGCTGGCCCAGGGGGGTTTGTGGTTGACTGCACGTTTCTGTGGCTCTTACAGGGAACACAACCAGAGCTGCACCTCCTCTGCACCTGTGCTTTGGCTGCGAGTTTAAATCCCAGTGTGTGACTGCACAAACCCGTGGATGCACAGCTCCTCTAGTAATTAGTGTGTGAGGAAGAAGCAGATTGGTAATATTTTAAGTTTCGTCCGTGCATTTTACCATTTCCAGCTTTTTTTTTTTTTTTTTTTTTTGTATTGCTTGTGGTTTAAAGACCAACCTCTCAAGTCTGTAATTTCCTCCCTCGTTCTGAATGTTGGGAGAATAAAAGACATAATCTGTTCCTGCTTTGATGCTGTTACAGAGCTGCCTCTTCAGAGAGCAGCAACCAGCTTAAAAGCTTTTCTCTTTGAAAATCTGACTCACCAGGACTGCAGCCTTCAGGATTTAACAAAGGCCCCATAGCAGGGCTGTTTGCATTTTGGAGTCAATGGGCTTGGTGAAATTTCCTCTTCTCTCCCCCTCTGCCTGCTGGGCAGGACTAAACAAGGTTGCTCTGGGGAACTGCTTGTCCTGGTTATTGGGAGCTGGGCTGCCAGAAGTGGAGACCTTGCAAAACTGGGAAGAGCAGGAGTGGCCAGGGAGCAGATCCCAGTTACTTGATTTACACCTGAGTAATTTCACTGACTGCAGTGAAGCTGCTGCTGATTCATACCAAGGGAAGAAGTAGGCCAAGCACGAAGCTCCTGCTGAAGCCAAAGAGAGCTGTTGCATAAGGAATTTTACTTTTGTGTCTTGTCTTTGAAAAAGGAAGACAGAAGGAAAGTGCTTCAGGCCATCCCCTGACTTCAAACCCTGTGCATATGCTAATTTGGAGCATCAGAAGTTTATAAATGTGGAAGGTGCTTTTGAGGATGAGCTCTGATGTGGGCTCTCACCACAAATGGAACATGACAGGGAAGAACCTACAGGGTGTTAAAGCCCCAGCTTGCTTCTTTGTCATTTCCCTGCCCATGGGTTACATAGTGAGGAGTAAATTGACCCCTTTGTATCAGATTATCAGAGAGAAGCCTCCTAATAACAGTCTTGTTCTTCTCAGTAGACCTGTCACAAACTTTTGATTACTGATCTCCACATCTGCAGGGCTACACATTATAAAGCTTGGCTCTAGAAGTTTTCAGGTAACCCTGTTCTTGTTTTCCCTTCACCATTTTATTTAAAAGCCGTGTTTTCACTATGCATTGTTGAAGGATGTCCAGTGCCAGCACAGAAAACAAAGTGCTTTGGCAACTGAGTAGCTACAAAAGGCACAGAAAGTGGAGAAATTTCTCCCCAGTGCCCAAACAATCCATTTAACTTTTAATCAAAGAGTCAGAATGAGCAGGATGTTCATTCTCCAAACAAAATAGCTTTCCAGGTGAATTTTCAAAACTGGACTGCTTGAAAAGCTGCTATTTTCTTTGCTTTGTGATTTTGATTTGAACAGTTTGTACCCTGTGTACTACAGCTCTCACCAGCACATTACAAATTCCCTCTCCCAAGTTACTGTACCTTGACATAGGCAACAATTTTAAGGGAGATAGTTGCAAGATAGAGGGAGTTCATTGCAAAATCCATCAGATTCCACCAGTCATGTACATACTCATTGAATCCACCATCCCACATTTCCTTGATTTCTCCCCAGATGAAACCTGTAGAAAGAAAGGGAGTTCATTGCCATGACAGGGCATTATTTGCCATTAAAACTCTGTGTATATACCTATGATGTAACACCAGACAATTTGAAATTAACAGCTTGGAAAAAATGCCTCATCCCTCCTGCCTTCTACAAAGTACAATGCTGCTGATTATGAGACATTTTACAAGTCTGTGGGGAATGCAGTTTGAAGAGAGCTGAAAAAGACCTTGGTTTCCTACCCAGGGCTCCAGATATGCACATGAGGAGACTGCCTGAAACACATGTTATTTATAACCAGGACGAGTGAATTGGCTCAGCTGAAATTTGTTCTACGTGAATAAACTCTTCAAGCAGCTGTATTTGGTATAGTTTCTAATAGATTGTCTGCTCTCACAGACACCCTGAGCAATTCAAGGCTCTTTTGGACAGCACTGATTTTCCCTGACTTTCTCTAGCAGCACCAGAACCAGCTCCTGCATGCCAGCACAGCTCCTCCCTGACCTGGAAATATCACCCCAAAGAAGGAGGAAGCAGATCCATTCTCTGCTCAGGCACTGTATTGATGCATCTTGCTGTAGAAGAAGCCCACAGGGATTATTTGTGAGGAAAGGTAAGACTCAGCAGGAACCAGGGCACTGCAGCCTGGCAGTGACTCACCTCATGTCAGATATGGCTGTGGGGTTTGTGAGCTGTTTGTTCCCAAGGATACGGCCAGAGCCCATCATGTCAACCCTGAAATGCCTTCTGGTGATCATTTTTGGCACTTGCTAATGCTCACTATACCTCCTTGCAGCCGAGAGGCTGAAGGGCAGCTTCTGAAATTCATCACCAGACTGCTAAACCCACCTGACACAGTTCTGATTATAAGTAACTTCTGTGTCCTTTCTTGTAGGACTGTTTAAGTATTCCTGAAAGCCTATGGCATCAAAAAGCAAATGGCAGCTCCTTCATGCCCTGGATGCTTCTGAAAAATGTCTTTAGAGCCCCAGGTATTTTGAATTACCCACTTGACATAATCCTTGAATGAAAACCAGAAATGTGTGAAGAGGAAACAAAACAAAACAAAGCAAAGTACACCTCCAGGTGCATTATCAATGTAATTACCCAAACTGCTGCCCCTGCCTAACCAGAGGATATTGCAGGGCTCACTGATGTGCTGCTTGCAGCTCAACTCTAAGGACCTGGCCGTTCAATCTGAAGAGCAGCAAAGTTGCAATGAACTGCTGCACGCCCCCACATATCAATCTGAGCTGCTCAGCTGCCAGCCAGCAGGTCACTGGCCACACAAGCATAATGTCAGGGCCAGCCAGGTAATCCTGTTACAGCTGCCTCCAGGTCTTTGCATGCACGCAAACCCATAAAATAAAATAAATCAATGGAGAGGAGCCTGTTGAAGAACTCATACACTGTATTTATAGTGAGTTATCGTTGCTGGTTACTATAGCTACAGCAATGCTGTGTGTGCCTGTTCTCTCTCCTTCTATAGTGGAAAATATTTTGTAAGTAATAACCTTTAATCTGGTGAAACTGTTCTAATTTCTCTATTTAATAAACAGTCATACAATATCTCTATTTATCTGAAACAAAGGAGCTCAAGAACAGACAGCTGTAAGAAAGGCTTTTTGAAAGGATTGTGCTTTTGAAAGGTTTTTTTAAATGGATTATCCTTCTTTGATCTGCAAATCAGTTTTACTGAAATGCCTACCACTTCCCTCAATTTTAACCATGAATTTAAAGATAAAGTGAAGATATGACCTAAGCTCAGAAAAGACATTTAAGCCCCTAAGCTTACTCTGAAGTTTCTACCAACACCTGCATTTCAGTGCATAAATCAGCTTCATCAGATAATGAGGCTGGTGGTGGAGCTGTGCAAGGAGCACAGTGCCCTGGGTCACCATCCAAAGTGATTTGTGAACATGTCTGCAACTCTTACTTTCCTTCCTTGTTTTCCATCAGCAGCTTTGGGTTTGGCACAGGAGCAGCTGGGTTTGTTCAGCACAGAGCCAGCCTGACCCAGAGCCACCACAGAAACAAGGAGCAGTGTCCTGCTGTCACCAGGAGAGGGGAGCCAGCAGGTGTGGGAAAGCAGGGGAGCCAGAAAGGTGTGGGAAAGCAGGAGAAAGGTGTGGAAACCACTGCCCATGAGCAAAGTGCCTGGTGACATTCCCAGCTCCCAGGGGTGCCACATGCTGGTGGCACAGCGAGGGACATGGGAGCTGAACCAGGGGAGGGATCAGGATCCTGATGGAGCTCACAGGTTTCCACTGCTGCTGTGCTGGAACTCACTTTGGAAGGGTAAATAGTCCTCTCATCAAAAATGCATCCATCTGGCTTCTTTGTTCTTCTCCACTTCATCCCATTGCACTGCCTCACCTGAACATCCCTCAGCACACAGACACCTCCTCCTCTCCCCAGCTCTGCCTGCCCAAGCCTCACATGGAACTTCCAGAAAATCAACTCTTCTTCTCCTGCTGATATCAGAGCACTTGATGCTGATGTAGTCAGTGATTATCAGCAGAGAGTGAGGCTTATCTTCCCTCTCCTGCATTCCTGCAGCTGATCTGGGAGGAATAAGCCAGGCTGGTCCCTGTGCTGCCTCCAGGAGCAGGTCAGGGAGCAGGGAGAGCAGAGCCAGGCTCTGGGCACTGCCTGTCCCTGCAGCAGGCACAGCACAGAGGCAACAGCAGCAGCAGGGACACTGTGTGTGACCCAGGAGCTCATTCCCAACCTGCTCCTCTCACCGGGCTGGGGGAGGCAGGAGGGAGCTGCCTGTGCCCAGGGCACTCGGGTCACGTCCAGAGGCACATCAGCTGCACAGAACAGCAGAGCAGCCCCGGGCCAACAGGAGCTGCTGCTCCACAAGGAGCCCAGCTGCTCTGTGCAGCTTCTGGAGCTGGCTGCCAAATCTCTTCACATGCTGGGCCTGGGGATGGGTCCCCACACAGTTGCCATGGGTGCAAGTCAGGCCCTGTAGCTCAGCATTCCTGGGTGTGGGATTGATGGGATGTACCTAGAACCCAGGGCAGGACTGGGTGTGGGATTTACCGAGAACCCAGGGCAGGATTGGTTGTGGGATTTATGGTATGTTCCTAGAACCCAGGGCAGGATCAGATGTGGGATTTACCCAGAACCCAGGGCAGGATTGGGTGTGGGATTTATGGGATGTACCTAGAACCCAGGGCAGGATTGGTTGTGGGATTTACAGGATCAGGTGTGGGATTTACCCAGAACCCAGGGCAGGATTAGGTGTGGATTTACAGGATCAGGTGTGGGATTTACCTAGAACCCAGGGCAGGATCATCCACTCCACGATGGTGGGAGGTGGCCCCTGCATGTGGAGGTCGGTCCTGACGATGTGCTGCGACGCCAGCAGGAGCATGAACAGGAAGGTCAGGTAGGAGCCAGTGTGGCAGATAAACTTGATAAATGGCTTTTTAATGAACAGTCCCAGCCTGCTCTTGGGTGCAATCAGGTACGCCACGGACAGCACGGGGAACAGCAGTCCAATGGTGACACAGGTCAGGAGTTTCACTGCCCAGTGTTTCCTCCTCCATCCTGGAAAGCCGTCGTACCAAAGCGTTGCTAGTAGCTGCTGGCAGTTTGGCTGAGCAACAAACTGGGGAGGAAGAAATAAAGAAAAATTATTAAATTATTACTGACTGGTACTCCACGTGCACTCCCCCTCACTTATGTGTTAGAGCCCCCACAGACCCTCAGATTACGTCTGGGGTCAGCTATGGGCTGGAAAAGCTTATTTTGGAGATAAAGGGGAAAAAAGGAGGGAAGTTTCACTCTTCTTTTTTCTATGTAGGATTTAAGATTCCTTCTCATGGGAGAAATTTTTTCCACTTGCAGCATCCTTCTGCAGATCAGCCACTCACCACGCACGCAGCCTCGTGCAAAAGCAGCACCACGAGAATTACTACAAGCTGTTTCTCTCCCCATGTGCTGGAGCACGTTCCTTTTCAGAATGTTTCAGGTTCCGACCGCCTGGAACAAGTCACTGTCAGCATCTTAAAGAAGTGACTAAAGGATGAGGCAGGAGGGAAAAGGTGCAAAGCTCTGAGAGTGTGTGTGAGAGGGAGAACGTCTCCCAGAGTGTGGGGAGTGCTGCAATGTGTGTGTGTGGGCTGGGCTGGCATGAGACAGCCAACAGCAGCGTGAGGTGTGGCCAGGTGACAGCTGGTGGGCAGCAGGACAGCACATTTGGAACCCTGCCTGGCTGTTCAGCAAGAGAGCAGCTGTAAAACGCAAGGGATTAAGCAGAGGCCAAAAGGAATTTAAGTGACGTTTGACAGTTCACTTTCACTCTGTAAAAAACAGCATTGTGATGGTGATTTAGTGCATCTCACCCACACCACACCACACATGCTCAGGGTGCAACTCCTTCAGGCTGCTCTCATCCCAAACAACCTTTGGGATTCCAAGCCAAGCCATGATATTTCTGCTCAGTGCCAGAGGACTTCATGTTCCTGATTATACCTGGACAGCCCCATGGTTTTCAAGGATTTCCAGACCAGAACTAACCAGAGATGTCTGCAATGCCAAGACAACTCTGTTTTTCTTCAAAAATCTTTACCCCACACCCAAATCTTTTAAATACACCACAAAAACTGCCCGGTATTGGGAGGACTTCTAAGCACAGTTCTCAGAGTGCTCTAAACAAGCAGAGCACTGTCATTGCCATGTCCAAAATGACTAAACCAAGGTCAAACAAAAGGACAAATTAGTTGCTCGTTCTGATGAAGTAATTCACTTCTGAAAGTATTTTTAGATTTTGGTAATATATTTTATGTGTCTTAACAGGCTGTTTACATCAGAATCAGACCATTTTTGGACTGGGTAGTTCAAATCTATGGAATGACCCAAACTAGCACTGGAAATAAGATCTCCAAGGGAACTATCTGGCATTTATGAAGCTGGATTTTGATGTGTTATTACAACAATAAAC
Source organism: Ploceus nigricollis (assembly GCA_013399945.1). NCBI lineage: Eukaryota > Metazoa > Chordata > Aves > Passeriformes > Ploceidae > Ploceus > Ploceus nigricollis. The sequence continues at coordinate 512,307 of VXBC01002537.1, read as the reverse complement.
TTCTGATGACTTCTGCATTGGCACATAACTGAAGACATTCTGCTCCAGAGGGCTTGGGAAAATAATATCAGAAGAGTGTGTGATTTGGAATCAACCAGCACATGCAGCAGCTGAAAATGGGCTGTAGCTCATGGGGTGATGGTCTCCAGAAAAAGCCAAGACATGTTGCTTGCAGTGATGAGAAAATATTATTGTAAAATTCCATATATGGGGGCAATGATCATAGAGTCAGAGAATCCCAGAATGGTTTGGGTTGGGAGGGCCCTTAAAGCTCATCTTATTTCCACCCCCTTCCACTGTCTCAGATTGCTCCAGGCCTGGCCTTGGCCACTTGCAGGGATCCAGGGGCAGCCACAGCTCTCTGGGCAGGTAAGAGAAACAATTCCACAGAAACTGGAAAACTGCCAAGCAGCAATTGGTGTTTGGCTGTGTTTTAACTCTGATTTCAGAAGGGTCAGCGCTTTGTGTTTAAAACCTGGAAGAAACAGAAAGTTACATTGCTCTGTTTTCTCAAGATCCCGCTCAGGAGCTGTTACTGGATGTGTTCTGCAGTGACTCACAGGGCAAGAGATGCTGCTGCTTCTCTGAGATGAGGCACAACTTCTTCTTTTTTTTAATTTTTTTTTGAGGGAGAAAATGTTATAAACACATTTTCTCTTTATCACATATGATAGAAGGCTCTGAGGGGAGAATAAAACTGTTTTTCCCTTGAGTCAAAGTCAAAGTCATTTGAGAAATCAAATGACTGTATGTTCCTCTGGTTGCTGTGCAACTTGCAAGCATCTTAAAAGTGCCTCTTCTCTGCCTAATAGCTCATTTCTAAAATCTGCTTTCTCAGTTGTATCTGATGTTAGTTCTTCAAATGGAGACAAATTCACACATCATGAAAGAGCAGCTTTAAAGAGCAGATTGGCAAAAGGGAATGGAAATGGAAAAAGCCATTAAATTTTCCAATCAAGCTGGTCCCAACCTCAATGAAAATTGCCCAAGGGAAATTTAAGCACACCACACAAAGAGACTCCCTAATGTCATAAACCACCAAATGCTGTGTTTATTAAAGGTAAGGCCAAGCACTTACCAAAGTTGACTTTTACTAACTTGTATTAGTCCAACTTATTAATCACAGATTTAAAATCAGTAAGCACTGATGCTTTTATCTCCAGTAGTACAGTTGGCTGAAAAACAAAATTTCCAGTGTGCAGAAACATTGGAATTCTGAATTATAATGAAGAAGCAAACCAAGCCACTGGTGTGCTGCCTAAAGAATTTATTGGTTTTTGGTGAGTTTGCTTCTAGGTGTTGTTAATTAAACTAAACCCCCAAATTCATTGACCAGACTAAACCATTGAATGTTCAACTTATTAAAGATTGTCTAGGAGTCATAAGGCTAAATCAATGCACATAAAATACAAAAATATATTCTTTCAGGCGTGAAGTACCCTGAAACTCTGATAATATTGTGGAACTTTTGTTATCCTCCATAATTTCAAATTTCTCCATAAAGTTAAGGAAATTTCTACTTTGCAAATAGCAGAGCAGAGAACTGGAAAAGCAACTTGACATCTTCAACACTACTTTTACCAAGGCTTTTCCTGAGCAAAAGTTAATTTTCCATGTAAGTAACCCCAAATGTGTTTTCTCACATTTTTGCAAAGCCTTTCATGTGCCACAGCCTGAAATAGTGCCTGTGTATATCACAGCCTTTTATCATTTCACATGAATGTACCGTGCGTGACAGGATTTGGCGTCAGTTAAAGTTTCTGCACAACAAAAAGCAGGAAAAAACCTGCATTTTGTCCCAGTTTTGTGGATGGGCCAGAGTCACAGGCAGATGCACTGCACCAGAAGCTCTGCTAAGAGAACATATGACTATCAAACACTATTTCTCCAACACTTGACAAGCATTTTATACAAGGACTGCTGCATTACAGGAGCCTCCAGTCTCTACCACAAACAGCAGCACAAGACATCACCCCACAGACAGGATGGAGAATGTTCTGACAGCTGCATCAGTGAAAAGAAATGTCACCAAGAGGTGGCATTTATGCTCAGTTCAGTGAATGCAGGAACTGAACATCTGATGCTGTGTAGGGCTTGACTGGGGCAGAGTTAATTTTCCTCACAGCAGCTGGGTTTGGTTTTGTGCTGGGAACAGGGTTGATAACCCAGGGATGTTTGAGTTATCCCTGAGCAGGGATTGCAACAGCCAGGGCCTGTCCTGCTCCTCACCCCCACCAGTGAGGAGCTGGGGGGACACAGCCAGGACAGCTGATCCCAGCTGAGCCCAGGGATATCCCAGACCTCATGGCATCACCCTCAGCACATAAAGCTGAGGCAGAAGGAGGAAGGGGGGACATTCTGAGTTTGTCTTCCCCAGTCACTGTTACAGTGATGGAGCCCTGGGGATGGCTGAACTCCTGCCTGCCCATGGGACATGGTGAATGAATTCCTGGTTTTGCTTTGCCTGCACACATGGCTTTTGCTGCACCTGTTTCAACTGTCTTTATCTCAGCCCACGGGTTTTCTCACTTTTCTCTTCCCATTCTCTCCCTCATCCCACCGGCAGGAGTGGGCGAGTGGCTCCTGGGGCTGAGCTGCTGGCTGGGGTTAAATCACCACAGAAGCACCAAAGCACCAAAGCACCAAAGCACTGTCCAGGGCAGTCCCCACCTGCAGATGCATTTCTGGAGGAGCTAATCCCAAAAACAATCTCCTTGTCCGTTACCTGTTGAGCAGAACCTGTCCCTAGCTGAAGGTACAATTCACAGAGAGATAAAATGCAACTCAGAGTCCCTCCTTGTGAGCACAACACCCCTGTGACACCCGTGAACAAGGTGCTCAGTCTCCTGGCTTTTGAAAATGGGGATAAATATTTTTTCCTTTCCAAGAAATGAGATCAGCAACTCCAGTCATAGTTGGGAAGCACTCTAGAGATTACTGCAGAACAAAGTCTTTTATATTCTCTTCTTCATCTCTCAGCCTTGCCAGGGTCTTTGTGTAACATTTGGCTTGCAGGTGGATTGTGCTATTAGAGAATTTCATTTTCAATGTTCATCACGCTCATTGCCACCTAATCCTATACCAAGGGGGATATTTTTAAGGGGAAAAAAAGCAACTGCTGGATGGAGTGTCTTTTCCTTAATAACTAATCTTTACTGATATTTTTAAGTCACCTAAATTCCACTTCTCAGGAATTAAATGTTTTCTGCATGCTGTCAAACACAGAAATTATGTTCCACCCCCCTTCCCTCATCTATGGGGAAATCCCTGATCTCTCGCAGTCATAAGTAATTTAGGATCAGACACAGATGGGTTGAGATGTGAATGCCTCAGGGAGCAACTGAAATAGCTCCCTGATAGACATCACAGGGGCTGAGCACAGCATCCCTCTGCCTTTATTCTGATTATCATGACTGCTGCCAACAGCCTCTTGTTTGGAGTTTGCTGGAGTTCTTGTCTGTGCTCTTGCTGCGGATGGCGAGGGCGAATCCTCTTCATAGATGAATAACCACTAATTTGGAACTGCAGAGCTCTGTCTTAATAAGCAGGACTGAGTTCTTCTATCAGTCAGCTCCAGCAGCTCCCACAGAGGTCACCAGTGAGAGCCAAACTCGGCATGGGAGCCATGAAATGACCTTTGGCTCCTGCCAAAGGTCAGACCTCACCAACATCACTGCAGCCCAGAGCATCTCGGACCTGCAAGGCCACTGGGTAATACTGCATGGTGCTGCCCTCCACAATTAAAGCTATTTAGGCTTTGGAAAGGCAGATTTTCTCAGGAACAGAGCTAGGTTTTGCAGCCTGTGTGCAGTGTCTGACACAGCAGCATATCTTGGAGAGGTCTGTGAAGAATGCAGATTCCCTGTGAATCCCTGTCTCCCATGAAAAGGAGAAATGCCATTGCCATTCTCCTCTCAAGCAGCACCACACGTTTCCGGGGCCACACCAACCCCTCTGCCTCTGTTTTTACCAAGAACAAGATCTTCTGAGGAAGAATGAAAATGTGGTGGTTGCAGCAGGCTGATTGCTCTTCAGGGAAATTCCAGTGGGCAACAGTCAAAGAGCCTCATTTCTAAATTAGCCCAAGACAGGAGAGAGAAACTCTGTGTGGCCTAATTTGATGCCTGCAGCAGAGAGCCAGTGAGCCCTGTGAGACCACATATTCCAGAGAAGAAATGCCAGCCTCCTCAAGTTTGCAGTGTTGCAAACAGTGAGATGAATAAGAAAACCCTCTTTTGTAGCACATTTCTTTTTAAAGTTCAACCTTGTTAATGACTGCAAAGTTATTTACATTCTGCTGCCGAAGTGCGAGCTGCAGAGGGTAAACACCTAATGGCTGTTCATCCTGTTAATTAAGTACTTTCTGCAAGAGGAAAAAAAAAAAAGGAGAAATGAGACAAAGAAGTTGGAGGGGGGGCTGTGTAATGTGGGGGAAAGGGACTACACAACTCAACATTCCTCATCAGACACTTCCAAGACATAACAGTTTTTTTGCAGGATGAATATCCTATCAAAACCACAGCTGTGAGTAGCAGCAGTGAAGCACTGATGGAAATCCAAATGGCAGCATTCCTGCCATGAAGGAGATCACACAGCTGAGCTGGACCAGCCCTTCAAGGAAACCAGGTGCTACCCAAACTGCTCAAACCCTCAGCTGGTGAATAAAACAAACTCCAGATCCTCCACAGATGAACATATGGCCTCAAATTAGACAGGAATTTAGTTTAATCTGTTCTTAAAATATTTTAAATTATGATGACACATGAATCTCAACTAAAGGTCTCCTATCCATAATAGATCTCTCTGGTGGTAGCAGACATGAACTCAGCTTAAGTGTTAGCAATTGGAAATTCAGCAGTAAGGTCAATGCTGACAAAAGGAAAAAGTGAATAACCTCTAAAACCCTGCCAGTGTTCCATCAAAATTCATGGGTTTAACACCTTCAAGTTGGATTGGCTTCAATATTTAAATTAAAAGGTCCCACATATCCTAGGACAAAGACAGATGCTTGCAAATTCTGGATACCAACCCGTGGAAGAAGCAATTTTAAAGTCCTTAAGCTTGAAATTAAATCCATCTCTACCCCGAGTGCTTAAATGTGTGTTTAGCTGTAGGTTTGTATTTATGGCCTGTGTCAGCAGGAATTGGGTGCATTAAGTTCTGCTCTGAACCAAGGCAAGGTGCTGAAGGCTGCTCCTGGAGCAGACACCCCAGCAGAACAGGTTCCTCTGGGCCAGACCTGAGCAGGAGCCCAACAGAATCACAACTTTTCAGTATTTACTCAAGCAGACAGCAGGCTATAGTTGATAAATAAATTCCTGAGGGATGTACCCCAGCAAACATCCCAGGATATAGTTCTCTTAAAAAGATGCAGGAGGTCTGGACTGGGTTTCCAAAGGCAGAGTGCTGAAGTGCTGAGTGGGAGCAATGCAGCCCACAGGGAGTTAATTCACAACACATACCTGGACCCCAAGAGCTGGACAGGGGATATCAGACACAGAAACACTGGAAAAAGACTAAAAACTGTTTAGAGACAAATCTATCAGCATTTCCTGAGTGCTCTTTCAGGCAGCACTTCAGGAGTTACAGATTTTGGCAGTGAATACTGGGAGCTCTCAGGGGCTATAGCAGAAGTGGGGAAGGTATTGACTTTTAAGTAAAAGGCTGGGCTCATTCTCTCTAGTGGATTACTAACATTTACATTAAATAAGTGATAAGTAAAGCAAACATGAAAATTTTAAAAGTAATTTACGAGTATTTTTAAATACATACCTACTTTACCCGATTAGTGTTAATAAAAAGTCCCAAAATTAGTTTTCCTTTGCTTCCTTTCTGACCTGAGACACATTTACACTGAAACTGTGTAATTTTGGATTCCTTTTCCTTTCCGCCTCACCTCCTCCTGAATGAGTAAATTTATTCCAATATCCACAAAAGAGCAGACTAGCACACTACAAACATTTCTCACCTCCTTGGGAACCCCCAAAGGCTACCCCAGCTTCTGGGTTGTATCACCCTGGCAGAACATACTCTTTGCTGAGGGAAGTTTGCTCAGCCAGCTGGGGTTTGGAGAGAATAAGAACAAAAACTGCAGTCACAGCTTTTAAATGTCAGTCTGCACAAGAGCTCAGTTTGGGGGGTGCCATGACAAACCCATCAATTCATCTCACTTCTCCTGGAGCCACCTGTGAGGTGGTGACTGAGAACAGTCACCACTGAGATGGTGACGGACCTGATTTATACATGAGGTGAGAGGAGTGTGCAATGTCAGTTCTCTTCTGAAAGGAGCTTCATAACTTGCTTCTCTAAGCCACAGGAGTGAAGTTGAAATTCCCAGAAATCAGGTAAATAACAACCATCGCTTCTATATCCAAACGAGAGAATCCGTGCCCACAGTTTTCCCCCAGAGTTTAATACTTCAGTGTGTCATTCAAAGTGTGAAATAACATGATTTACTCTTATCCACTGACATAAAGCTGACTCTAAATACACTTCAGCCCTTCAGTTGTGGGCACACTGAACACCTGGCTGTTACAACACACAAGACATCACTTGTCCTCTCCAGTTCCTGTTGTCTATAGAAAGCCCATCAATCATGTCCTGTACTTTGGCTTTGGCTTCCCAAGCCTCTTCTCTGGCTGGCAAGAAGACTGATGGGAAACATGAAGTTTAGGGAGCTGTCAAACTCACTAAATCACTCTTGAACACTGTTAAAACAGTGGTGACTTCTTTAGCTTTCAACATATTTCCCATCTTTGTCCAGGAGATCATTAAGTAAGGGGCACAAGACACCAAAAATGACTTAAAGAATGATCCTGGCATTTTCTGCCCACTACACATCACCACAATGCAATCCAAATCCTTGTCCTTGACCTACTTACCAGTCTTAGGGTGCTTTTTCAAATTGGTGCATGACAAGATTAGTCAGAGATGATTTTGCTGTCAAAAGACAGTGTTCTGCAGTTCTGTTCCGTGACAGCTGCAGAATGTGGCTAACCTTCATCAAGCGAGAACATTTCGGCGTTACGTGAACGATGTACCAAATAATGCTGCTCCCTCAAATAAACATTCCAGTCCACTGTGTCAAACCACTGAACCATCAGCCCTCTGAATATTATTTCTTCTTCCAAGTTCAGAGAGGAGTTAAGATTTAAGTGCCACTTGTCCTAATTTTTGTAACACGATGATGCAGCTGTACAGGTTAGATTTCTGTGACAATTTCCCAAACTGAACAAAGAGATCTGGCAACTGCACGAGCCTGTAGAGGAGGGGCTCTGAGTCATGCACCACCAGTGATCAGCAGGGATGGCTGATGGCTGATGGGATTTTAAGGGTGCAAATACAGACAAATCTCCCCACCTGCCACCCCAAATTCTGTCTCTGAGGCTGCTGATAACAGCTCAGTTAGTGCCACTTTCACAGAAGATCTTCCAAGGTAGTCAAGTGCTGCTGGGATGGAGTTTGAGAGAAGACACCTTCATTTAGCACAGACCACTGCTCACACACCAGATGGGAACACTGCTGCAGACAACAATGAACAAATAAAAGGGATGCTGTTGGAAAAGGGAAGGTCACATTTGGACATACAGTGCTTTTGAAATCCCCAAACTTATGTTCAGGTTTGTGGCACAGGACAGACCATGCCATCCTCACCATGGAACACATTGAGAAATATGAGTGTTCCAGACCACTAGAAACCAAGAAAAGCTTCCACAGGGAGCAGCTCTGCTTCCCTCACCTAGTCCTAATAAAGATCTTTTCACAATCTGATTTCCTTCTAGAAATCTGGAAGTAAAAGCCTCTTTATTACTCTTCTGAGCTGTGCAGGCTCAAGCAAGAGTTTTCATTGTGCCTTTAAAGAGCACAATACAAATATTCAGCCCTCTATCATTATTCCTCCAGGCAGTATGGCAAAAAACCAGACAAACCCACAGGAGAATAACTGAGCTTTTCCTGCGAGCAAAGAAAGATCTGTGGCCATCCATCAAGATACCTGAATGGCTTTCAAATCAGGTAAACAAGGTGCAGGCAAGGAGCTTTGATTTTCACAGACCTCACACTTCATTCTTCATGCATCTCTGATATTTTTATAAGCTCTTTTTATACATTAAGTGAAGTGCCCTCAGAAATTTCCCAGGTTTATGCATGCTCCCTGGAGAGGGATGCTGTGCTTCTGACTGCAGCCACACAGTTGACAAGAGTCAAGACACAGCGGAAAAATATGCGGCATGGCAGGAATGATTATTCATTCACTTCAGAACTGCATCTCAGGAGGTGCTTGTCTATGTAAATGTCCTGGAAAAAAAATAAAAAAAGGACTGAAGCTGTTGAAGCTTCATCCTGAAGAGAAAAACGGCGAAGAGCACTGTTTTTAAATTAGAAAAGCAAACAGTTCTACTTCTGTCCTTTCCTGCCATTGATTAGAGCACAGTGAGGAAGAGATATGGAGGTTAAGGCTTTTTGAGAAGGAATTTCTCTGTGCACTCCTTTGATCTAATTCTGTGGAAGTGCTAAGCAGTAGAGTCATAGATAAAACAATGGTTTTTTTCTGAGTGCCTTGCATTGTGTAGACTTGTTACAGACACATAAACTAAACCTGCCCAGCTATTTGCCAGCACCAGAAAAACACATTAAAACCCCCGCTACTGTGATGTTCCACTTCATTTTGGAGATGGGAATGACCTGTGATGGAGAGCAGGAAAGCAGGAATAAGCTGAATGTGTATTGCTGTTCCTGTGGCTCAGCAGAATGTCAAATATGAGCAGAAATCTGCCCTTTTAGACCTGACTCACTGCTACACTATGGATGTTTTACATTATTGGCAAAGGAAAAAAAACTTAAAGGACATCAAAAATTTTTTGCATGCTGCCTCTGCTCTGATTCCCTAAACCAGCCACATACCCTGAATACACAACTGTGCTTTACAAGACTGGCAAGATCCTAGGAGATGAGTTTCCTCTATCTTTTCTTAGAAATGCAAACAAATTAACAAATGCAGAGCTAATTTGGTGCCAGGAGAGCACAGTGAAGACTGATCCTCAACAGCTGAGCTGCGCCTTTTCCTATCAGGCCCTCAGTACCCTTTCTCCTTCCAAAATTAGTCATGAATAAAAGAACTAGAAAAGGAATAATATGAAGACAAATGCCACACACTACAGAGCGTTTATGAAAAGCCTGCTGGTCTCTTAGACCTTAATTACTGTGATCCTTGGGAAATAATTTCTTTAACAGTGGACTGAGAGAACTGATGTGTCCGTGCTGGGTCTAACTCATCGTGTTCCACAGTGTCTTGTGCTGTCCTCATTTTTTCCTCAGATTTTGTGACTGCCATGCAAACAGATATCACAACTATTAAGTCCTTCCCATCTCCTAGAGAAATGATCACAGTAAGTTGAAACTGAGTACACAACCATTCTACACTTCACATGAGAAGGGAGAGGGAGCTTGAGAACATTGCACAGCATGTTTTTACCATTTACTGCCATAAAATATACTACAAACCTACCTTAGGGCACCTTTTAATCTTTCCTGTGTAATTGATTTCTTTTTTTTTTTCTCCCTTCTGTGTAAATAGTCATTTACCTTCTAGGATTTACGGGCTTATTAAAAACAAACAGGAAAAGCAACAAATTTATTCTCCATTGTTTTGGCCCTCGTCCAAAGAAGAACAGTCTTCTTCCTCATGAGAAACACGTTTCTCAGTTTATAAAATATTTAGCATGTGTCAGGTTTGGGAGTAATCAAAACTTGTACCTTCCAAGGGGTTTTTTGTGGAAAAAAACCCCAACAAAAAATAATGGGAGATTTTTCTAGCCTTTGTAAAGACAAACCCCATGATCTCTTCACCCATTTCCCCTTGACAGCTTCTCTGAGAAGAGTCTTGAAGTTGACTTTATCTGCCTGATTAAGCTGAAATGGAATAATTTCATATTTTGGGGAGACATTTTCAGGTTCATTTCACTCAAAAAGAAAAAAGCTGCAGGAAATTTGTCTGGAATCAATATGAAATTACACATTCTTTGTGCTGAATATAAAGAATTAAAAACTGTAGTAACAACTGACACCCCAGAAAACACCCAAAGTCCATGTTGGATTCTTCTCTTAGGCTACCAGAGATTTGACTTTTATCTTTGTCAATGTTAAGGTGTAAAAAGCTTCTCCATCCAATCCAACCCCATTTAATGTTAAGACATAAAAAGCTTCAGCAGAACAAGATGATCTACTTTTAAAAGTCTGTTGGTTTTCTCTGCAGAACCGTCTTCCATGAAAACCAAACTTGCTTCTATTTTCCTTCCTGTCCCCACAAAAATCCTCTCAGTCTGATACTCTTCAGTCAGGATTAAAAAACACTTCTCAGTGTCTCCCTGGCAAAGGTTCCTACTCATTTTTTCAGAAGCTGCCAAGGATGTTTGTATCTTGCTTGATGTTTTGTGTTGTGCTAATTACCACGATAAGATGGCCTAATTATTATGGTAAGAAAACCCCAGCCACCCTGCAGGATGCTTCAGGGTTTTGTGAATAACCAGGTGGGATGGTTATTCACAAAATGGGCTCAGCAGCTGCTTTCCCTCCTCATTCATTCTGCCCCTGCCCACCAGTATTCCACCTGAAAACAGCACTGACTTTAGCTGGCAGCACAGAGCGTATTTGCTATCATTTTTAGGCTGGAACTGTCATGAATATGTCACAAAACATGGGATTTGTCCATATGCTTGGAATTCAGTCAAATACGCCTAAAAAAAAAAAATATAAAAACTGTCAAGAAAGCAGGCAACGATTAAAAAATTTAAAATAAAAAAAGCTTCATGACTGTTCAGCACTACGTTTCAAACACAGTGAGCTGCTTCAGACTTGCAGCTTCTGAACACAAGATAAGAGCAGGTACAGATTTACACCTGGATGTCACCAGGACACAGTGGGACCAGCAGTGACCTGCACACAGCAATGCTGGGGTGACCTGGAGCTTGTGGCTGCAGAGCCTGGGCCTGCCAGGCCAGTGGAAAACCAGAAGCAGAATCCCTGCTCCTTCTTAGATTCAATGAACATTGACCTGATTACCTGGGTTGCCCTTCTCTAGAGTAACTCTTCACTATTTGTCCATGTCCCTAGAGCACTTGTGGTGTTACCCAACCCTGTCACGGAGCAAAAAACAACCTGACATGACACCAGTGAGCTGACATTCCCCTAGAGCAGCCCAGCAACAGCAGGGAGTTGCCAAGTGCTGGATCCCTGGAAGTTTGAGGCTTTGGCTCCAGCATATTGCATCGAGGGGCTGGCAGTGGGGGGCACAACATGAAAGGAAATCTGCATCTTTCACCTCTTGGCTGTTTGTACCTCAGATGCCACGTGCAGCCCTTCAGGGAGGTGAAATGGATCACACCATGCTGGGTCAGTGTTGGATGTGGGGAAAACAGTGACAAGAGGAATGTGGCAGGATCTTCTGCCACTCAGGTGACCCTCCAGACACAGAAGAATGTAATGCACATTGAAATTCAGTTCCTCAACCAAGCAACTAAATTCCTCCTTCAGATAACCTGGAACATCGCCGGCCAACAGCAATACATCATCTCCTAAATTCTGTCTGGATTTGGAAAGAGAAAGGAAATCCAGAGCCAACTAATGAAACTGCTGTCAGCATTCTCCTGGGGTTTGTGGCCTTTATTGAATCAACTTATAAATCTGTGGATTTGCAGGGCTTCTGAAAGGCTCTGTGCCCTTTAGCTGAAGTATGGCTTCCCTCTCTGGAATTTCGGGCAGGAGTTTGAATTTCTGGGAATTGCTTCTCAGTTCCTAAAACAGAGATGGGTCGAGGACTGAGGATCAAGAGGTGTCACAGGTGTGAAGAAATAGTTGCACCACATGAGTGTTTTCACTAGACTGCTGGTAACTTGGAGACCTGGGACTCTGAGAGTGCCCCCAACCTCTCCTGCTCTCTTTAGCTGCTGTCTCATCTCTGGCCCTTTCGAGTTAGTGCTGAATAAGTGCTTGGAAGTGCTTGGTGGCTGCAGGAAGTGAATTGTGTGCTGTATTATTTCCTGCACTCCATGAGGGAGCCAGTCTTCAGGAGCCAGGCAACCCCTTCTAGCTTTGGGTTCCTGTACAAAAGCAGCCACTGGGAAAAGTTTTCAGAGCGAGCAGACCTGGAAATGTCTGGAGGCTGTTCTTTGCAGGGGCACAATGAGGTGGGATTCAAGTAGCTTTGAGACAGAAATTATTGGTGCTGTAGAAGCCACAGCCCACTGCAGCAAGTCCCAGCCCTGTTGCCCTCGACTGTCATCAGATTCATACTGTCACCAAGGTGCCCTGAGCCTCCTGGTTTGGGACTAATCCCTGTGCACATCAAAAGATCCCACCTGAGAGCCAGCACTGAACAAACCCACAGCAACTCGAGAAATGAATTATTGTACCCAATACCTTCACATTTAGGTGACTCTTACCTCTTTCTGGTGATACTTTATTGCTACCTTTAGCTTTGCCAAATCGTGACATTTTTGGGGATCCAGCTCTTCGCTCTGATCATCCCTGTGATTGAGAATGATCTCCAGCTCCCGGGAACTCCGTGCTTGATCCAAAAGGTCCTTAGCAAAACGCTTGCACTGCTGTGAAAGCTCTTCATACTCAGCCTTGAACTCATTTTCCACCTTGCTCAGCTCCTTCAGCTCCCAGCCCAGCCGGAAGGCGGTCAGGATGGGATCCTCGCTCGATAAGGCAATCAACGAAGGGCTGGCTAAGGCTTTGTAGATGTTCAGCCTCGACCTGGAATGCCTCAGGCTGTCCACCTCGGAGCTGGAGACACATTCCACACAGTTGCACCTGATCTGGTGCGGGCGTGGGATTGTCACCCGTCTTTGGACAAGCAGTTTGATGATCTCGTAGTTGTTGGTGTGAGCCGCCAGCATGATGGGGGTGATGTCCGGAGTGAACTCTGAAAACTGGGTGTCCATCATCAGGGTTGGAACCTGCATGGAGGGATAAACCACGAGGGAAAAAGTCACATCTCACGTGGAGCAGCAGAATTTAGAAGTCCCTCATTCATACTTTGGGAGTAATGTCATAACAAAATGGGTTTTATGGCTCCCTCTGTGCTTTAAATGCTGCTGTAGGCAGGCTTATCCACACACTGCTATTCTGGCAAAACCATCTGCCCCACAAATCCTGCAAATCTGCCTTCTGACCACTTGTTCCCAGTCTGGTGTAAAAGTCAGCCCCATCTCCATCCAAATGCTTTATATGTGAATCTGGTCTGAAATGGGTATTGGCTCTAACATCAAATGGAAAAAAAAAGAAAAAAAGGGAGTGTTGGGAGGGGGAAAAAAAGGAGGAAAAAAGGCTCAGGTAATTACACAAAAAGACATAAAGGTCTAGAAAAGAGTGAACACTGAATAGATTTCCATAACTACCATTATTTGCACTATATATTTGCATCAGCAGACCAAGAACCTGCTTGTAGCAGGTCCTGTATACACCAAAGCCTGGTCTGCAGTTGGGCAAAACTCTTCTTCACTTTTGCAGACTGTTTTTATTTGAAAATATTTTTCAGTGTAAGGATACATTACATAACTGCCCTCAGAATAGACTTGTAGTTTTTTTTAAAAACGGATTTGAAAAAAATTAAATGTAAAATTAATGAGCCATAGTCCACTACAAATAAGCCACTCCAGGGTGTGCATTATCCAGCTACTGCTGCACTTCTCAAAAGATGAGCTTAATGCACACCCTGTTGTGTCTTATTACTATATGCAGAGTGTAAAATTAGATGGGAATGCTGTTACATGCAAGCACCCAGTGTGTTTCCATTTGCAGGCAGGCAGCTCTCTTTGTTGTGTGTTAATCACTACCCAACACTCTGTTCTCCCCGTGCCCACCACTCCTGCCCTGGCACATCCTGCTGCTCCAGGGGGCACGGCTGGGCTGGGGAACAGTGGGTCTGCTCCCTTTGCAAATATCAAAGATGCCTTGGAGGAACTGCTGCCAAAGAGTCCTAATGGCAGGAAACACTCCTGAACCTGCCTAAATCCAAGAGCAAAGCAGTGATGGAGGTGTGTAAGGCAAGAAATAGGGTATTTAAGAATCCTATATAGAATAAGAATAGGATACACCTAAGGCTGGTGATGAGACCTCCAGCCTCAGAATCTCAGTTTCCTGGGAGTTAAGAGCCTGTAGAGCACTAAAGAGCCAAAGCTGGTCAATAAATCCTTACAGGTAACAGCGGGACAGGGACTGCTCACGACACGCTCCCAAAGGTGCTCACCACACTGAGATGCAGGGTCAGTGACAGGAGCAGGGCTCACTGGGTGGCTGCAGGCATTTTGGGGAACCAGCCTGCTCCCCTGGATGTGGCACATGAGGAGTTAAATCCCTGGCAACCAGCAGACACACAGGTGTGGAGAGGCTTTGCTAAGCAGGCTGGTCCCCACAGAGGCAGGAGGGAGAGAAAACAGTCCTGAGGATTTGCTGTGGGTCATGGAGGGCTTGGTGTCTCTTGGCAAGGTTGGATAAATGTATTTTAAAATATCCAGTAACAAATGGCTGAAAGCAGCTCTCTGTGTAAGGTCTTGCACTCTCTTCCTTTCCCTTTGCTTAGCTTGTTTAGGTAGTTTCTTAAATGTCAAGAGAAAGGTGTGGGGTTTTCTTTTTTTCTCTTTCTTAGAAGCTTTTTTTTTTTTTAAGACCTGATGCTTGACTATAACTGCATTTATCTTTCCTCCTGCCCTTTTTCAATCAGTGACTGGCTGCTGTATTCAGAGCCTGTGCCTCAAAGGAAGAAAGCTTTTCCTCTCTATCACTTCTATTACTGTCAAGTTAAATCTTGTTTTTCTATATGGAAGTTATTATACCCAGGGCTGCAAAAAGGATTTTCAGCTTTACACAGATGAGGAATTCATGTTGCTCAGAATATGAAATGGGCACTCGAGGAGAAGGTAGTGATGTTACAGGTGGGGATAGTGCTAATCTTGTCTGCTCCAGAGGCTTTCTAAATATGGATCTTTCCAAATATGGGGCACTCAGAATGGCTTTCCCAGGTTTGGGATGGAATGAAGTGATCTCTCATCCCTTGTTCTGGCTCAGACCTCGAGCCCTCACCCCCAAAACAGAGCAGTGCCCCGTGAGGACTGGAGCAGTGGTAGGGAAGGTGTGTTCTCCTGGGCAGCTCACAGTACTTTAAATTCAGGGATAAAGAGGGAAATGGTGGTGCAGGGACACAGAGGCTCCCGAGGAGCAGATCAGTGCAAGGGCTGCAGTCACAGGAGCTGGAGTTGTTTCTGAGCAGCAAAGCAAACCAGCACAACACAGAACAGGGACAGGGGGACCAGGGGCTGCTGCGGCCTCTTTTCTGTGTCTGCCTGACCCAAAGGCCATGGACTGGCCCAAAATTGCCTGTCTTGTGATAAATATTTTTGTTGTCTTCTCACACGGTGTTTTTTGATAACCTGCATCATAAACTATCTATTTTAAAGCTGTGGCTATGCAAAGCTTTTGCTTAAGGGCTGTGTTCTGTCACTGGAGGGGCAGCAGAGATTACAACAGCTCTGATGTTCCTCCTGTGATGCTCTGCCCAGTTGAGTTCATGTTTAGATCAGCTTCTCCTGTGTCTTGGGTTAACCTGCAGTGATGGAAGCAGAAGAGGAATAATTTATTCCACCCCAAGGGCTCTGCTGAGCTCTTCCAGGGTTACTTTCATTAAATGACCTGAAAAACAAAATTCTTTTCCATTAACCTCATCAGCTGACAGCAGCTGCTAACCCAAGTCCTTCAGAACCTTAGTGCCACCACCTGCACAGGAGCAAACGCCTTGTCTGCATTTCATCTTGGTTCTTTTCATTTGAGAAATTAATGCTACTGTTAACAACAAGTGACTGAATGCTTGTTATCATCTGCCTAGAATTAATCCTCATAAGGTGGCCTGCTTACCCCTGTACCACTGCTGCTCTGAAAGATGCTGCAGCGAGTGAAAAATCCCCTTTATTTGAAAAGGAGGGTGAAGAAACAAGCTTAATTCATTAAAGGAGAAGGATTAGCTCACATAAAAGCGCTGTTCAGTACAGCTAAGCTCTCCTCTGAATGGAAAAGTAAGTTTTCCAGCAAAATAGTGCACTGCTGGAAAGGAGCTCTGGATAGAAAGAGAGCAGGAGTCTCAGCTGTTAGTCAGGAGCACAGTGTAAGAGGAATTAAACTACAGAAGGGAAAAAAAAAGAAAGAAGCTGGCACTGAAGATCTGTTGGCCTTGTTGTAGGTCTTTTAGGAGTTTTACTCTGAATTTAATCTAGTTTGGTATCTGGATCTATCTAGTCCCTGGAGCAGCTCCTCTGGTTTAGAGCTGGATAAAAGCTCAAGTGCTCCAAGACAGCTCAGCAATGTGAACCACGCTGCAATAAATGGGAAAACTAAGGACATGCAGCCCAAAAACATTCTCCTCAGCCAAACTAACAGACGAATGGAAATGTACCTTTTGCCTTTTATGGATAACAGTATTTTGTCTGTAAATAACTCACAGTGCTTTTACCTGTAACATTTGGAATTGCCCTGTTTTCAAGCCATCTGCATTTCATAAACTATCATCTCCCCTGGCTCAGTGCAATAAATTGCAAGTATAACCATGATAAACTGTAAATACATTAATCTGCATTATTTTCAGCTTGTATAACTTTTTGACTCAGCTGTGTTTTATAGAAGATCTTCTGATTGCAAACTTGTGCAAGCCTCACTGGAAAGCTACCAATATAATACAGCTTTCTTGTAAGCTCCCTTTAGGCACTGGAAGCACCCTTATGTGGGACCTGGGAAGGTGGTACATGGCTGCACAAATTTCAGCATTTATTTTAGGTGATACAGTGGTGTGGGCTTCACTAACTCAGCATCTAAACCAGAGATGCCTTGAGAGATGTCTGGTATCAGAGTGATGCCAGTATTTATATTAATAGGGAGTTTGTGGTTTTTTTCTCTCAAGAGCAATTCATTGACTGAAATGATGCAATTTGGTTAATGAAATATAATGAAGAACACAAACTGCTACCTAAAAAAGTAATGTAGTTTAAGGGCTTTTGTACTGGTTATTCACAATCTTTGTAACTTTGGCAGATGGCACACATTGTTGTAGATGTACTTATGGGCAAACTCTGCTGTTATTGAAGTGGTTATTCCACTGGTTCCAATACAGCTGTCCCAGAACATCCAGCTGAAGAAAAGGCTCTTCCTGGTCTAAAATCTCCTCAGTGACTTACAAATGTTCCTGTAAAGCCAAATAAAATCTCTGCTCCTCAGACTGATACTGCAAAACAGTGAAAATTAGTAGCTTTTAGTGCCTTGTAGCAAGCCAAATGCTGATACAAGGTTACCAGATGGTGCACATTAACACTAAAATAGGTATCTCTGAATAAAAAAAGGCATGCTAGAATCACAGAACTGCTAATAATTGTTAATTAATATAATCCATGAAAGAATGTGAAAAAGTAGATCTGTGATATGTGTATAACCAAATATCCTTCTCTACAACCAGTAAACAGAAGTAAAATACGGATAGACCCGCTCTAGATTCTTCCAGTTTTAATTTGGCTTCTTAGCCATGTGTTTAAAAATGGAGGTAGGCCCAAGGGATTAGTTCTCAGAGCTGGACTGAAACCCAGTGCACTTGACAGTGGCAGAACTGCATCAGAGCTTGTGCTCAGCCATGTGTGTAGGAAATGCAGCACAGCCAGAAAGATTGTCAAAAGATGTCACCATTTGTGGCTGATGCTACATAATAACTTCTGCTGGGGATTAAAAAAAAAGAGGGACTGGGAGAGGAGCCTTCGGGAGGAAAGAGTTTTGCAAATATGCATTTTAATGGCCCGTGACAAGTTCCTGCAGCCAGAGACCCCTCTCTGTGTGTCCCTCTCTGTGTGTGTGTCCCTCTCTGTGTGTGTGTCCCTCTCTGTGTGTGTGTGTCCCTCTGTGTGTGTGTG
>VXBC01002537.1:455419-494108 GCA_013399945.1 Ploceus nigricollis | reverse complement strand
CCCTCTCTCTCTGTGTGTGTCCCTCTGTGTGTGTGTCCCTCTGTGTGTGTCTCTCCTGAGCCCTCTCCTTTCCCTGAGTGTGCAGGAGACGAGATGAGGCCCTTGATGATGGAATGAAGGAAGAGTGCAGTCACTGTGGCTGACTCTGCGAGTCACAGAGGGACACTGACAAGAGCTACCTCGTGTTTGAACCCCCTGTGCTGAGCTGGAGTGCAGCCTGAGCTCGCTCTGCCCCGATGTCCCGTGCCTCGATGCACTTCAGAGCCACTGACTCCAGCAGGGAGCTGGGCTGGGAGTGCCTACCCCTGCTCAGAGTGCGGAGGAGCTGCAGCCTCTCCTGGCCACGGCTTCTCCTCTGTGTAGGAATGTTTTACAAGCCTGTTGTAGTCCTAATTTATCACTATTATGTGATGTTATCTCCAGGGAGCCGTGGCTCCATCTTACACCTGCATGGTCTGGGGCTCACTGGGTGGGGACACTTTTCCAAGTAGAACAAACACGGCACAAAAGTTCAGGACTGTCACAAATCCAGACAATAATGAAGGTGCTGAAGTGGCACAAGTGACATGGGGACCTGGCTCACAGTGTGTTATGGTCTACCAAAAATGCAATATTATGGATCTTCCCAAACTGCAGAGATTCCCTGGCTGCTTGCTGGAGCTTTTTCCTGAGACTGTGACACCAACACAGGTGTAAGTCCAGAATTACTGACATGGGAGTGAACTGAATTATCTCCTCAAGACTGGACAGGCAGACTAGTTGGCATATTCCTGATGGTTGGGGTTTTTTCCCCTCATTTGGAAACACAAAATGCTGTTTGTTTGGGCTTTTTCCACTCTTCTTCATTACCATTTTAAGAGTTACTGTGTGATAGGAGCAGCTGTTCTGAGTAAAAGTTATTAGGGTTTATTCTTTATTTTTGATGCTGTTTTTAAGCTTTGAAACTAATTTTATTAAAGAGCTTGCTTAATCCAGTGCTTAAATTTCTTAAGTACTCTAAAGACCTTGGAATATTGCTGCATCTGAGATATTTTTTCATTTTATGGATAAGCTTTCCCCTGACCCCAAACACAACTGAAACAAAGACAGCCCATGGTTATCTGGAAATTTGCAGGCTCTGTCTTCAAGGTAATCTTTATTTTATTACGGTTATTATTTTCCTAATATTTTTCAGGCTTTATTCTGGGAGGGAGAGCTGTCCAGCTTTTTGATTCATTGTCCTTGGTCTCTGTATTATCTATTCTTAGTGGTAACAAGGACAAGATGTGCTAATATAGGTTAATAATCATGCTATCTACAGCCTTTTATATCATCTTTGTACATAAAACATCCCTTCTTCCTGTAATTTATCACCTTGTGTGGATGAGAGATGTTTCATTAGGTTTAGGTGAGGTAATGTGTTGCTGACAGGGCTTGAAGAGGGAGGGCTTTTTCCTTGGGTTGCGTTCATATTCAATCACATTCCTTTAGAAAAAAAATTAAATCAGATTGGATCATGAGACAGTGTCAGGGAGAGGAGTGAGTTACTGCAGCTGGCGCCAGCCCAGCGCTGCCTGATGGTGCACAAAACACACCCTGATGCTCACAGACCAGGAGGTTCATTATTCCCCATTTTGACTACTAAGCTGTGCTTTTGATGATGCCTCAGGTTTGAGCTTTTATATTTTTCACATTCTGAGCTGCTTTAGTGTGCAGTTCTGAGCTTCATATTATGGGATGGTGAGCTTTCTGCACAGAGCAGGGAGACAAAACAATTCCTTCTCCAGCTGGGGACCAAGGACAAATGATCCAAATCTCAGGCCCAAGAGCACAAACAACGTGGGCTGAAGAGAGAAAAACAAGAAGGATGGGACTTTGTGGGCTAAAGCTGTAACTGGACAATTAACTCCAATATGCAAA
Organism: Ploceus nigricollis; assembly: GCA_013399945.1. Lineage (NCBI taxonomy): Eukaryota > Metazoa > Chordata > Aves > Passeriformes > Ploceidae > Ploceus > Ploceus nigricollis. The sequence continues at coordinate 492,209 of VXBC01002537.1, read as the reverse complement.
TGGAGCAGAACTTATAAAAGTGTGAGACCCCGTGACTGGTTGTGCATTTTGTGACCATTTTGGTTCATCTTGGGTGCAGCCCTGGCTGGGCTCTTGTGCTGCCCAAGGTGCATCCATTGAGGCCTTCTAATAAATCTCTATTTTATTCTTTAGCTCTGTCCAGCCTCTGCTCTAGGTCAGCCTTCACAAGGCATCATTGGCACTCTTGTTTTACCAACCAAGAAGATGCTGTGGCTTCTGAAAAGACCCCAGAGTTTTCAACAGCAAAGAAATGACAACCCAGACAGGTGGCAGGGGCTTGTATGAGAGAGAAAAAAAAATCTGTGTGGTTGTGATCTTCCTTTATTCCCACTCAGGCAGTGACTTCCTCTGATATTCCCAGCGCTAGGAAGTGGAAAGCCTCTGGGTAATGCTGTGCCCCTGCACTGCTTCATCATCTCCTGCCTGAGGAGTACTTAGAGCACACCAGCCCTCTCTCACTGCCATGAACTAAGCACCAAGGATTCTCATGGCCCTGAGCCTCTCAGCAGTTTTCCAGCATCCTCCCAAGGCAATGACAGAGCAAAGACCTTGGTTCACAGCATTCCCTCGCTGCAGCAATTCAGAGACAAGAAACATTGCTCCCAGTCAATGCCTCTTTGATATCCCACCACCACTGCCACCCAAGTGCTGCCCCAACAGGCTGTATTTTGTCATGGGATAGCAAAGTACTGCTCATACAGGGATAAACAAGCCATAAATGTGACTTTGCCAGCCCAGCACAGCTCTATTCAACAGCCAGGTAAGGCTGAGGGACTCCTGCTAAGCTGCCCTGCAGTTCTTCACAGATCTTTATAGATCCCAGAGCTTTGTTTTGCAGGAGCCTGTAATTTGTTACATTCACTTTTCCCACAGAGAGAAGCTTCCCTTGGAAAAAATGTGTTATAACTATTGCACCAGGAAGAGTCTCCCACAAATCTGTATCAGGGAATCTAAACAGCCAGTCCAGCTTCTGGGTGTGGGGTTTCAGACAGAGGAGAGGCAAACACGTGTTGGGTGGTGTCAGGGGATGCTGTAATGGGGGCTTAGGAGCAAAGGGAGGTGGGAACAGTAGGCACATTCATGGATGCTGGGTAGATAACATGGATTTTTGCAACTAAGCTCCTTAATCAACAGATCTACAGAGAGCCCAGAAGTTCACTTGTGTAGCAGCACAAACAGGATTTTTTTTGCCCTATAACAGTTCATCCACCCAGCTGAGTCCTGAGAACCCATCACACCTGACTGAAAATTCACTGTACAGTGTGCCCAGAGCAGGCAAGTGTAAGAACACTCCTACAGATCAGTAAAGACAATTCTCTGGGAAGCATCTTGGGTAATTCCTGACTTCTCACCTGTCTGTATGTTCAATTATGAGCATGGCATGTTTGTACACGCTGTGATGCAGTTCTTGGCTTGTCCCTCATCAGCATCCTAGGAAATAATAACAGACTTTATGTCGACCCAGGAGAAGGAGCCAGTGCCTTATTGCCACTGTCAGAAATCTGGTATCTGTCACTGCCTTCATCTTGATGCTACTTACTGAGGCCAGCAGATATTTCACCCTGTTCTTTTTCACCTAGATTTAAGATTACCTAGGGACTGAGGCAATGGGGAGGGAGGAAAAAATTTCACAATTAAATGAAATCATTAGCTGAAGTGATCTTTGATTTCTCTGTTGTTTAGTTTAATTAGATGGAATTCATTTCGAAGGCAGCCACCAGTGTCAAAGGCATGTTAACTATAACTGTGAATTACTACTGCATCAATAAAAATAATGAAAAGCTTGGGTGCTAATGGAGCCATTAGGCTTTGAAGCTGCTTCTCTGTTTTCAGACATGATCCTTCTTCCTTATTGCTCCTTTCAAATATTCCCACACTGAGAACTTGTGGCCGAATTTTTCTTAACTGGTTCTGTTCTTCAGAACCTGCTCTTGCTCAGGAGTGTTTCTAACCAGGTTCACCCTTTCCTTTTCACTTTGGACCCCTCCTATTAACGTGGAAATGACTGGTTTGAGTCACACCCATCAGCCTGTTCCCCTCTGTGTTCCAGAGCTCCACAGCCACAATTCAGAACTGCCACAGAGCTCCTTGATACAGACGCCTGCTCCTAAGCCTCTCCTCTTTCTAATTGCCTGCATAATCTAGATTTTATATTGTGAGATTCTTGAGAACTGAACTGTTTCTTTTGACTTAAACAGTCCCATCAGTGGTAGCCCAGGGCTGGCAATGAGCTTGTACCAGCAAGTCCAAAATCAAGGGCTGTCAGTGGTAAGGGCTAAACTTTACACTGATTTCTGTACACAGGACAAAAACCCTGTGTGAGTAGAGAAATTAAACTAAATCACATTGTCTCAAGAAAGTTACTAGATCTGGGCAACAATAAAATGGTTTAATGCAACCTTTATTTTCTATTTCACAAAAGGCTGTCTCTACGCTGTTCATCTGTGGGATCTGAACAAAGATTAAGGTGGATTTTCACTCATCAGCTCACCTAAAAGAGGATTTTTGAGGTCAAATTTTAGATTCACTAACACTATCCAGTGTAGCAATCTTCTACCAATCTGATGATGAGCAACTAAGACTGAAAACTTGCCTTTTATTCTCTATAGTTTCCTCTTCATAACTATACTCTTCCCAAGGCTGTACCTGCAAACTCCTTCTTCTGGAATACATATGGATCACATTGATTCAGAAGGCCTTTGGACCATCAGAACAAACCAAATCACAGCCATAAACCCTAAGACCCTTTTTTTATTATTATTATTCTCATTATTAAGGAATTGCATTTGTAGCCCCATCTGTGAACCAGCTTAATTTGGAGCCATCTGCCACGAGAGCAAATTGCTAAGTTTGCCAGATAGCAGAGAGATGCTGGTACCCTCCTTATGTAAACAGCTGATGTCAGCTCTGATTGTTGTGAAGAAAACAGCCACCGTGGAGGTGCTTACGGACCTGGAGTAATTCAGATGACTGATTACAGCTCCTTAGAGAAGGAAGAGGGCTCAGCAGGCAGCACAGACCGTGTCTGGTGTGCTGCAAGCACAGCCCCGGCAGGAGGGCAGAGAGGCAGGCGAGATCTGAGAGCTGTGACGCACCTTCAGGGGGCTGCTGCCACCTCTCCACACAATTCACACAAGCAGCTCGAAAAAATGGGCCCCTGAACGCCTCATCTGGAAAATTTGTACTGATTTCAACAGGTTTCCAAGTGTCAGGAAACACAGCTATTACTGGTAAATTGAGGGTGAATCAAACAAGGGGGGAAATGGGAGTTTTCAGACATGAATTTCCTGCTCTTTGCTGGCGAAGGTTAGGTGCAGCCTTCAGCTCAGCTGAAAACATAACCCACTGTATTGATGTTTGTATAGTAAAAAAACCACATCTGATAGCACTTTTAGGGGAAAAAAACCAGCAAAACTCAAAATGATCAAATAGGTTGAGAGACAGAAGATTTTACAGGGAAGGAGAATTCATTCAACAGGCTTCATATCTACGTTCCCTTGCTTGTACAGTAGTTCTGAATTAAGAAAAAAAACTATAATTTAAAGTTCCCTGTTAATTTCAACCCCACAGGATGCCAGCCAGATCTCTGTTTTTGCTGTGTGCCTTGTTTTGCCATTGCATTTACTGGACCTATCCCATGCACAGAAAACTTTGCATTTTAACATTTCCACCCCCAGAAAGAAAAGCCTGGCCCAAAGTCCATACTGGATCTGCAGTTGCTAATTTTTGCTATTTCAAACCAATCCCTGCTCTTTCTGTTGGTTATTCAGTAGTTTGTTGTCTTGTTTAACTAACATGACATTCATCACTCAGGATGGATTGCCATGCCAAGTACACCTATATTCCTCCTCTGCCACTATGCAGTACAACATCAGCCTCTGCACTGCCCAGAAAATCAAACAATAACTATCACAGCACCAGATTAGGCTCACTTTTATTTCCTGGAAAATGCATGTTTGCTGACTACAATCCTCAGCAGGAAAAGCAATACTTGCACACCCTCCAGGTTCCAGGAATATTAGTTTGTTTTGTTGTTCCTCTTAATATTCATGAATAGGTTGCTTGATTTCCAAATGCCTGCCATGAGTTTGGGAAAAAACAAGCTATGCTATGGTTTAAGTGATCAGCTGTGTGACTGGTCAAAGAGAGCTATGGTTTATTAAAAAGCTTTGAGAAGTAATTGGAGTAAATTATGTAACCCTTGGAAATTTTAAGTTAACCTGTAAAAATCACAAAATTAGGGAAGATCTTTGGTTACTGAAAAGGAGGATGGGTTGTTCAAGCCTGGGCTGTACTCTCTGCTGGGAGTGAAGCACATCAGAACATCTCTATGCTCTTTCCATGGCTGCACCATGATGACTTTCTCACTGACCCCAAAATCTCCCACAGCCAACCACATCTTTCAAAACAGCTGTAAGTTCATTAGCATTACCCTGCCTGTGACTGGTGAAACCTCCTCCCCAGCTCCACCAGCAGACTCACAGCTCAGGACCCAAAACCATGGCTCTAAGTTCACAGAATTCACAGAATCACCAGGCTGGAAGAGACCTCCAAGATCATCGAGTCCAACCCAGCCCCAGCACCTCAACTCAACCCTGGCACCCAGTGCCACATCCAGGCTTTGTTAAACACACCCAGGGATGGTGACTCCACCACCTCCCTGGGCAGCCATTCCAGAACTTTGTCACTCTTTCTGTAAAAACTTTTCCCTGATATCCAACCTGTATTTCCCTTGGTGCAGCTTGAGGCTGTGTGCTCTGGTTCTGTCAGTGCTGCCTGGAGAAAGAGCCCAACCCCACCTGAGCACAGCCACCTTTCAGGAGCTGTGGAGAGTGATGAGATCACCCCTGAGTCTCCTTTTCTCCAGGCTGAGCACCCCCAGCTCCCTCAGTGGTTCCTCACAGGGTTTGTGTTCCCAGCCCCTCTCCAGCCTCATTGCCCCCTCTGGACGTGCTCGAGTGTCCCAAGGTCCTTCCCAAACTGAGGGGCCAGGGCTGGACACAGCACTCGAGGTGAGACCTCACCAGTGCCCAGCACAGGGGAAGGATGAGCTCCCTGCTCCTGCTGGCCACACCATCCCTTGTTGTCTGGACTGGGCAGCACGGATTTGAGGAGAAATGCCAAGATCTTAAAATAGCCCACAAACCTCGCTTGGAGATAAACCTAAAAAGAAACACATCTACTCGAGCACATCACTGCTAATCTCTGCTGTGCTCTGCAGCATCCTCCGGAGCGAGGTGGCTCTCCAGGCTCCCCATGTAAACAGAGCAATTTGCTCCTCCGCCGAGCCCCGGCTGCAGCGGGTTGTTATAGTTACTGGCTGTGACTTACCCCTGCCATTGTCACAGCATTCGCAGTAAATGGCGCTTAAACAGCAGTCTAGCAAAGGTTTGCAGAAAAATGACTCATAAAAATTCACTTAATAACAGGATCCGAGCCTCTGCGCCGCCCAGCCCCTTCATCCATTCCCCCCCGGCCCTTACATCATCAACGAGACCCTGACTCTCTGACATAAGGAGCACAGCAAAGGTCACTACGTGTGTTTGAAAGGTTTTTAACTTCTGCTCCCTGAAAAGGTCATCGTGCAGGTGGAAAAGCAGAGCTCTTTCCCTCGGGCAGCTCTCAGAGCCAGATCTGGAGCTCTCCTCTTGGAGACTCTGTGGCTGCTGAGTGATCCTGCCTTGGCAGGTCCAGCCTGCGAGAGGCCACGGCTTTCTGCCCTGTTTTGGGTGTCTCTTTTCCTAACCACGTCCAGCCACGGTAACTCCACAAGAGGCTGGAACAAGGCAGCTGTAAGAGTTGCTGTCAGGATTGTGGCACGGTGATAAGGCTGAAGATACACACCCATGAAATGGATTATGCTGAATGATGCTGCTCAGCTGCTTTTGAGATGCAAAGACAACAATTAACCGGGCTGACGTGAACAGACGCAAATAGGAACAGCTCTTCGTGCCCGGCAGCCAGAGAGAGACACCAGGCTCAGGAGAGAGGCAAATAACCTGCTCAGAGGCAGGCAGCAGGAAAAGGGAACCAACAGGTTCTCCCAGAGCTCAGGTTCAGGTGAATGAACATTCAGTACGGAGCAATCAGAGGATGCTGCTCCTGCACCTCTGCCCAGAGTGCAGCAGAGACAGCCAGCCCCTGATGGCAAGCAGGTGCCACACACGAGCCAAGAAGCTGTCCCCACACAGGCTTGTGCAGGCAAACTGAACCCTCTGTACATTTAATTAACAGATTATACTAAACCTAATATATAAGTGCAGTGATACCATCTTACAAATTTCTCAGACAGAAACCCTTCTATGAGGTGCAATTTTTTTTGTTACTACTGGAACAAAAAAACCGGGGTTTCTACATGTTTTAGAACATCTAAGTAGCTGATGAGGACAAAGCTGTGCTAATCTGCTTTATCGGGTGCTTTTTGTGAAAGCAATTAGGTGTGGGGCTCCCAAAGGACCTTCTGAGAAAGGGTCCAGCAAGGACAATTAATGAATATATATTGATACTGCTGTGGAATTAGCATCAGGAGCTTGTGCTCAGAAACCCCTCCTGTAACAGCTTTGTGGTTTGACAAAATAACCAACTTTGGCCCAGCTTGTCCTATCACTACACATGAAATGAACGTTCATCACCATCACTGCATGAGCAGTCAGTGAAAGAGCTGAAAGGGAAGTCCAGTCCTGCAGCCCTCTACCAGCAAACACTTCCTGCAGTCTCCAGAAGAACCTGAACCCCAGCCAGGGAAGTTAATCCGAGTTTGTTCACAGAATCTTGCACCAAGCCAGTGCTAGTTTAAAATACACTGACGAAATCTGCTCTTGTAACAAACCTTGTAAATAAAGCTGAAACTGGCACTGCATCTCTTCTCCCCCACACATGCTCTCCTCCAAGTTGTAAACCCTGCAGCAGATACAATTCTAGCTACAGAAGGAGAGCTGGCACAGAGATAATGAAAAATGGAGCAGGCCTACTATGAAATGGATCACTGAACTGGAGACTCTGGAGCTGAATTTCAGCTGTAATGCACCAACCTCATTTCATGGACCTCTGTCTGTGTCCAGTTAAACCAGCAGGGCTGGGGATTTGAGGGGACACAAGTTTTGGTATTCAAGGGATGTTACAGAAATCCACCTGAATCCCATCACTTGCTTTCCATGACATTTGAGTAGAAACTTGTCATCAGCCTGCTATAATCAGTGGCAATTCCTCATGCTGTTAAAAAACTATTCTGTTCTGCTTTCTGTCCTGTTGAGCTGCAGGATGCTCAAATTTCTAGAAGACCAAGGGAAAAATGGCTCATTCTTAATGGATGGTCTGTATTTTGCTACTTATATTTAGTCAGACTAAAACTCAGTACTAACAGTTCAATTTTTAGGTCAGATAGAGGAGTTTCGTTATCTCTCTAGTTTTTAAACCACACATTAGAATCACATTGCTATAAGTATGCACAATGCTGCCATTTCTAAATAATAAGCTGAGCACTCTTGAATTCTGTCAGGGTTGATCCTGATTGTTTGCTTTGGCTACATAAATTCACTATTGAAAAACTACGTGCTAAGGGGCCTATGCATTGAAAACATTTTCTTCCATGATTGACTGGTATTAATCTTTCACACGCAGAGGGATGTGTTCCCTTCAAAGGGAGGCTTGATGTATAAGGATTATCCAAGTTTTGGATGTTCCTTTCTAAGCAGTGAATGCACAAAAATTATCAGTGGTCAGCAATGTACATAAATTGTTCTAGTTATTGGCAGTAGTGCTTACAAATGAAAAGAAGAAAACCAGTTGGTGACAATAGGTGACACGTGAAGTGACAGGATTCAGACTTGGTGGTTTTTCCATAAGAGCCTTACATAACTCAGGGATGGCTTTGCAGCTAAGGATCCTTCATACAAGTCACTGCTGTAAGTTATGTCCTGCCTCAGCATTTCTGCCCTGGAGCTCTCTGGAGAGGGAGACCAAGATGATCTGTCTGCACTACAGCAAAGGACAGAACCCCAGCAGACTGTTTGCTTGCTTGCAGTTGTAAATAAGCTTGTGTGCTTTCAGGATTTACTTATGAAAAGCAATTCCACTTAATATCAGCACAACAGTGTGGCAATAGTTCATATTTACAGATTGTAATATAATTTCAGAGAGCCACAAATTCCTTTAGAAAGTGCTCATCTATAAATCACCCTATAAATCAGTGTGTCCAAAAACACTGTGGGGCTGGAAAGAACACTGAGTGAAAGAGAAAAAACTGAGTGTTTAAGTCAGGCAGAACATGTTTGCTCAGGCTGGAGAATTACCATCCAAACAGCACTGCCCAGGTCTGCTCTGGGCATTTAAAGCCATGGACCAACACCAAGGACTTTGCTGTGAGCAGCAGCACTTTCCTAAGGCAGGATAACAGCTCAAAACTGAACGGGAACACTCAACCAACCTGTTTTTCACCACTGGGCTTCCTGTAATTGAGCAGCAGCTCCACAGCTCCCACCACCTCCTTCCGTATGGCGTAGAGCAGAGCATCCCCCACGTAGACGCTGTGGCTCAGCAGCAGCTCCATGATCTCCAGGTTCTCATTCTCTATGGCTATTAGGAGGGCACTGCGACCCAGAGGATCCATACAGTTAATGTTGATGTTGTAGTAGATCTCTGCCTCCTGCAAGGCATGTTTCACGCTGGCATAGTCCCCCTTCTCCACAGCACTGAGGTAGGCTTTCTCTTCCGACGAGAGCTCTGCCTCCGCTCGCACGATCTGGAGTGGGATGCGGTCTCGGTACGGGGAGAAGTTGACCTTTTTGTAGTATAGCTGGGCCATGGTTCATAGTGACCAGGCAACCTGTGAGGGAGGAGAACCACGCATCAGTGACAGCACAGCCCCCCAGGGGACAAACTTCCAAAGGGCCATCACGAGAAAAGCTCCCTGTCCCCTTTTTAAGATGTTGTAGTCTTAACACCCCCTGAGCAACCCCACCTTAAAGGACTACCTGAAAGCATAAAGGTGGCACCACCACTCACAATGACAGAGACTCAGTATAATTTTTCATCTTGTTTAAACACTACCAATGCCATTGATGTCTTTTTTCTGGTCAGAAGCACGATCTTGATGTTCATGGGTAATTATCACATGCAAATAGGTGGATTTCTCATCTTTGCTTTATTTCCCACTCAAAGTTCCTTTTATTTCCTCCTTTTCCAGGGCTAAGCCAGATCCTCAGCATCTCTGAACTGTCAGTGATGGGAGCTGCTGATTTACACCCTCCTCTTTACAGTAATAGATTCATTTTGAACATTTTTGCTGCTGCTTCTCTGCTTCTGTCTCTTAAAACAGTCTTTTATTCTTCTTTAGTGTTTACTCTGCGACTAGGTCACGGTTTTATTTTTAAAGCTCGCATGTTTTTAAACATTTTTTCTCACTCTTCTCATTTATAAATAGGACCTAAAGACAGGCTGATGTAGAAAGCTCCCACCCTTGCTCTCTGAAGGCAGTGATGTTGTTTTGTGGTGTAGGAAAATAAGAAGTAAATCCTGCCTTGGAAAAAGTGCAGCAAACTGAATGAATTGAGGTTCCTTCCCACGCCTCAAAGATCCCAGCAGGTGACTGGAGTCACAGGAAACATGGGCTGGGTATTCACAGGTAAGGAAAAAAGGAACCAGGCTTGGCTTTGACAAACGACACCAGGCCAGCACCAGGGGCCACCAGCAGCTATAACTAATTGGGTGACTTATTCCATCTCCTTGCCCAAAGTTCAACAGCTTCCTGCAGCAAATTAGCTGGAGTTTTGGTCCATTGTAGTGCCCTATCGTGGGGGAAAAGGAGGTGCTGATAAAAGATGATGAGGAGGAGGCTGTGGTGGCTGCAGAGAGGACCTGGGGCTCTGCAGGTGCCACCCGAGGCAGCCGCAGAGCCCGGCTGCATTTCTGCCTTTCCAGAGTGGGTGGATCTGAGCTCCAGCCCAGCTGACACTGCAGAACAGTGGGTGGCTGTAGCAGACAGCAAAGCTGCATCTGAGAACTTCCTGGGGAGCCAGGGATCTGTACCAGCCGCTTTGGCACCTCGGGGAATGTGCTCGCTCAAGATCCCCGCTCTCCTCCAAGTGCCAGAGAAGTTTGTGTTTGTTACATACCCAGAGATGCTGGCACAGTGCTCAGCTGTGGCTGTGTCTCTCCGCACAGGCAGAACCACAGAATCCAGTGGTTCAACCTCAAGACACACACAAAGGCACTGGAGGCAAAAGGACCCATAAACTGAGTAGAAACCATAAATATATTTGCTGATTTTCTACAGGAACATTATGCCACTGAAGCTTTTAGAACTAAGGAAGAATCTCAGTGACTCAGAAGCTTCAAGTTTCAATAAACTGCATGTAGAACCAACTCCTCTGATTTTGAAAAGCAGCAAGGATCACAGGTAATTTTCAAATTTTGTTTTTGAAAACGTTATTCCTCTGGGATCCAGCTCATTCCCACTGAAACACTGACAGGAGACAGAAGGATGCAGCATAGGACTGGTAACAACTAAGGACCAAAGAGATCTTTGGGAAAGTAAGGAGAAAGCCAAATGGGAAGGGAAATGCTGTCCTTGTGTGACAGTCTGGCTGATGGGAGCAGGGAACACCAACCAGTGGGACTGGTGCCAGAGGACAGTAGTCACCATGTAAAGGTCTCCTGGGGGAATCTGTTGGCTCCAAAAAACATGAGGGATTCTGGCAACAACTGCTGCTTCTAAAGTGGAATTGGATATTTTTCACTGCTCTTTAGTTTAATTGGACGTTTTGTAGATGGTGAGTAACATTTGCAATGAGTTATAACAAATGTCACCTTATGAAACACCATGCCAGCATTGGATCCCTTTCCTTCCCAACAGTTTTGTAGAAAGAAAAGAAAGCTTCAAGCATCTTAACTCCTCAGTGAGATCTCATCTCCCAGTAGAACCCCAGTCCAAAGAAAGCTAATAATGTTACTACCTCAAGCATATAGGAAGCTGCAATAAAACCAAACAGGAAAGACTCACAGAATTAATGATCTTCCTGAATTCCTCTCATGCCAACACCTGCATAGCCTGACTAACACATGCTGCTGACTGGGTTTGGAAATAATAGCAGGCAGGAGTAAAAGAAAATAATAAAAATGTGTGCCTGGAGTTCATGGAAGATTTCAGCAAAAGCTTTATCTGTTGAGCTGCCCCTCAGCCAGAGATCCAGCACAATTTACAGATGGACCCTCCAAACCCCACGTCTTTGTCAATCAAAATGATTTAACAAAATTATTAACAAACCTGTGGGTGGAATGAATGAGCACAAGATCCCTGCTCTAGCTGTCACCTCTCAGCACCCGCAGGCTCCCACGGGCAGCATCTCATGGTGAAGCAGACAATTCTGGTAGGCCCTACACACTCCTGTTTCCCAGACTGGTCCTGTCTCCTGCTTAACAGTCCAAAATTGCAAAAATATTGATGCAATCCAGGTAAGAGAAGGGGAAGGCAATGCATAGGTGCTGCCTAGAGAGAAGCAGCAGTGACACTCCTGAAAGGTAGCAAAAATAGAAACACAGTCACACTAAAATTTTGGAATCAGTGCAGAGAGCCTGAAAACATGTGTTTTCCATATGAATTCTCTTCACAGAGAGGCATTTTCTGCTACTTGGGTTACTATTTGGGGCAAGGAAAATTCTTCCAGCCTATGCTTGACTGCAGATGCCTCAGACAATATGCAGTGACTGGCTAATGCAGTGGTGATACCTGCACCAGAAACAGGTGGAGAGAAACAGGAGAACCAAAGCAAGAGAAATCTAACAAACTACTCAAGATACAGGCAGGAGGACTTAGCATTCAGTTTGGACTCTATCACCTCTGTCCAGCAGATGATAGAATTATCATCTCTCATCTCCTCCCTGAATTATTAGTCCAAATCTCCAAGCCTTTTCAGCCTGGCACAAGAAATCAGCGTTTTAGCCCCGGAAAAGCAGCCATACCTGGCAGGAACAGCTGGCCTGGTTTGGGGAAGGAAAGTTTCTGGCCTTTTGCCACTAAAAATTCCATGGGTTGTTCGCTACAAAAAGTTTTTAGAGTCTGTTAGGAGTTGAGCCATCCCTCAGTTGCCACTTTACACAGAGCACACGCTCCCACACAGCCCTGTCTCAGGGGAGTCAGAGTGACCTGGATGAAATGGGATGAGTAGAACTGAAGGGGAGGCAGCCAGAGCCAGTTTACAGCCATGTATCACTAGGCCCATTACAAAACAGGACCTTCCTGGATTTCATTTGCTTTGATCATCATCATGAAGCTGATTCAGAGGTGGAAAAGCACTGTTGTTCCTGATGGCTGAGCTCTCTCTGTAACAGAGGCAGCAGAGACTCAGGGGGTATTTAATTTAGCTGCCAGCTGATGTGAGCATCTGACAGCCAGAGGAACTGATCAAACACAGACCTTGGACACGAGACCACCAGCAAAGAGTTACCTTTCCCACTTGCTGGGACTCTGTATCACACCTGAGAGCAGCCAGCAAAGCCCCCCACCTGGCAGGCTGCTCAGAGCACGGCTGGGTGTTCCCTCACACCAACAAAGCTCCGTGTGTGCCTTGAAATGCCACTGCACCTCCTGCCTCAGACCTGAGAAGGGTTTATGTGCTGCAAAAGCCACCTGCGTTTTCCACCTGTATCAGTCCCATCAAAGAACTGATCCCTTGCAACACATCTTGCTTTACTGCTTCCCCCCATCCTTGTTGCCAAGGCTGTTTTCTTCCTTTTAGTGTTTCAGGGAGAGCATTTTCCTCATTTTGCAATTCTAATCTGGACTCCAGGTCTGGAAATCACGGCCCGTAACTGCGAAAATGGCCTGACTTTCATCGTGCTCACACACTGCCTGCTCAGTACTATTGATCTTTTTAGAAAAGGTTATAAACCTGAGCTATGAAATAGTCCAGAAGGGCCACTTAGGTAAATAATATTGCATGTAGTTAATGGACCAATTGAATTTGTGATTGGATCCTTCTTTTAAGTGCTCTAGATCTTATTTACTAACAATGCCTGGCTGAGCACAGTATGAGGAAATAAAACTGACTTTGTAACGTTCTGTAATTCCCTTCCCTCTACAAAGATACCCCCTTGTTCCAGAAAATTGCTTTTTCCATGGAGTTCAGTGGGAACCAGATTACAACCCTAAGTCTCACTGCCTCCCGTGACATCTCTCACCACCAGAAGCAGAAATTTTTCCTGATGCCTTTAAATGCAGAGAGCCATGACTGAATAAATGTATGACCTCAGACGTGTTTTAAAATTATAAAATTGCAGTGACCTTCTGGTTCTATGGCTGTGTAAATTCCTTTTAGCTAAAGCCCCATGATCTCAGAAAGTTTATATCCAGCTCATAAGTTATATAAAATATATCACTGACTGGAGTAAGTGCTGTCCAAAACTTGCAGGGCCAGAGTACAACACAAAAATGAGAAAGTGACAGCTAATAAAATTGGGGATGAGTAATCCACTTTCACTGCCCAACATGAGAGAAAGGAAGAGCACTAATAGCATATGTGGTAAAAATGCAAGGCTGCAGTGGTCCGTGATTCACAGTGGAGATATGTCCTTAGAAGACGCAGAGAAAAATTCCCTGTGAAGTGTTTTTCACTCATCACCACTCCAAGCCTAGTTAAGAACACATCAATTCCCTGGGGTACAGCACAGAACCTCCTACCCCAGAAGTGTCCATAAAGAAAGACAACCTCAAACTTCAGATCAGAAAGTTTACAGACGCCAGAAGAAAATTCTTTGCCAGTAACGCAAAATGTCACAATTTGACTCAAGTCCCGACTGCAAATCTTAACTTCCTGGGGAGGGTGACAATTATCAAAGATATAAATGTTTGATTTGGAAAGGACAACTCTTTGGTAGAAGTCTCTTCCGCTGCATAATCAATTGATGAGTCATGAGCAACCGCATATGGGGATATATATACGTGTTTTTATATGTGTGTATGTGCTATATATATGTGTGTGTGTGTGTGTATATATATATATAATATAAGCTCCTTGCTGGAAGCTTCAGCTGTGTCCACTTGCAAAGGCACTGAGGATTCACCGGCCTCACTCTGTTCAAAGATGAGCAAGAAGCTCCCTTTGCAGAAGGATGTTCCCCTCTACATCTCCTCTGCCAGGCAGAGCGTAATTCACTGATGGAGAATTTGGGCCGCAGACAGCCAGGCCTGACCAGAAGTCTCAAATGCTTAGGGCTCCCTGAAGCCTCCTGCATGTCCAGGGATAGGTTCTGTGTGTTTTGATCCAGCCCAGGGATGGGATGCAGATGGAGATTTGCCCAGCGCTGGCGCACAGGCGTTTCACACGGCATTGATGGGGTGTTAACGATGCTAAAATTTGAGCTGATCCTCAGCCACGCTGGGCTGGAAACGGGGAGAGCAGTTCTGCAATAAAAACCAGCTGCAAACCAGATTTCCCTCCAGCACAGCCAGAGGAGTTATCCCTGCACCTGGGAGAAGGAAGCAGAGGTGCAGGAGCTGCAAAGCAAGACACAACTTTGGGAAGGATGACAGAAAAAGCCTCTGGTGTAGAGCCAAATGCAAAGCTCCTCTTTGGGATACAGCAGGAGAGGGAAGTACTGACCCAGCCATGGAATATTTCAGTGTTACCTCAACAGAAATCAGTCTGGGCTACTTAAATGATTAAAATTACTTCCTAGTAATGGAATGGCTGCAGAACATGCTTTTAGCTATGATTATAATAAAGCATTTACAGTCTGCAATTCTCTCACTTCTTTCCACACAGCCATCGCGCAGGAGGTAATAAATAAAAATGTACCATTGTGAGAAGATTAAAAAAAAATAAGCCCTGGAATATATTCATAGTACATATCTTTACAAATGCAGGCAGAACAGAAAGCTCATTTTGTCTGTCTGACGTCACTGCTCTGTCCCCTACTTGTTTGAGATGGGCTATGTATTCATTTTCCACAAAAAAGAGATGTCAACTGAACTGAGAAATACTGTCAAGCACGCTGCCCTGTTGTCTTATCTGTTAATGCAGCACTAATGTAGCATGGCATCATTATCATCTCCAGGCTCTGTGTCCACTGCTTCTGTGCCTGCTGCTTGTAATCTCTGCCTGCTGCAGCTATTGAACAAGAGATTTTTTTTTGTTTTGTTCTTTTGCTTGTTCCCACTCTGGCTCATCATTTCTGCAATCAGCAAGATAATCTGGGAGCATCGTGTCGGGGAGAGCAGTGAGGACTGTCAGACCTGCCTCAGCCTGGCTGGAAGTGCAAGTGAACCACTCAGGTAGGAGGGAAAAGTCCAGATGATGGTACAGCGGCCAGAGAGGGGAAAAGGCAGTGGCAGCGAGCTCTGAACTACCAACAGCAACAGTCTGGGCTCTTTTTCTCATCTGGCAATGAATGGATTTACCAGTGGCTATCAGTTCCCATTTCTGAAGAAGCTCTGCTGGTCTGTTTTCACTGGCACCTGTGTAAAAATAGAGTCAGACCCAGCCCGTGGAGCACCCATCACCTGCAGCCCCTGCTCTGAGCCTCCAGGGTTCCTGTGCTGCAGGAACTCTGCCTCTGGCTCCATTTTGGGTTTGTTCCCAATTCTGTCATTCAAACCTGACTGGAGGTTCTTGGAAGGAAGAGGCAAATTCGTGTGCTCAATTCTCAAATGAATGTTTCCCAGTTGCAAAAAAAGGGCTTTTTTAGACAATACTACATTTGCCTGCAGCACCTTTTGGATATGAAAAAGTGCAAAACACGTGAATTCTCTTTCCTGAGTTAAATTCTAAACCGTGGTAAATACGGAGGGATTAAAAGCCAAATTCATTGCATCTGTAGAACACTGGGGACAGGAAGACAAGGAATCTGTACCCCATGGAGAGCAAGCACACCACTTTCACAGCTGTCTGAACAAATGGGGCCAAAGAGAGCGCAATGGGTGGGCAAGGAGCTCACCCTGCTCCCATGAGGGTGCTGGTGCCTGGCAGTCACTGTGTGCCTGCACTCTGTGGGAAGGGAACTAACTTCTAGACATTTCCCTGTTCTAAAACCTTCACAGGAGAAAATAAGATTCTTTTTAGGGGCTTCCAGACAGAGGAAGAAAAATCCGAAAATTCCAAATATCTGAAGCAGTTAGAGCAGGTGACTGATTTAAATACAGCACAGCTTGGTGTGGGGAGATTCCATCTCCTTCAGCAGCTGCAGACAATGCAGCTCACTGTCCCCTTTCCATGCAGCTTCCTCACCACGTTGGATCCTGCCTAGTTCAGGCACGCCTCACCACCAAATCCCACAGTCTGAGCCACCCAGATGGTTGTAGAGCTGAGAAAGAGAAACATTTCCAGGAGCAAAAGGTCTCTCTGAATGGATTTTCGAAGGATAGAGACTGAGCATTACGATTGCAGGGCAGCCAGAGTTTGTCTCAGTCATGGTTTTGCACAAGTCAGCCCTGGTCATCACATCCTTCACAGTCCCTGGACAAAACAACTGCCTCAGCTTCATGGGGAGGTGGAAATGCCATCCAGAAAAGAGAAATGTTCATAGAAAGCAAGTGTGAGCGAGCTCCTCCTGACAGTGATAATAAACAGAAGAGTCTGCAGATAAATAAAGAAGCAAAGCCAAATCCTAGTTCATTAAGATAGCTCAGGAAAGAGCCTAGAACTGCAGACTGGACAGTTTTTGAAGACCTACAGGAAGGCTGCAGGCAGTAAAAACACATTCATTTTAAGTAGAAAAATGTTGCTCTCAAGAGTACTAAGCAGGCAAATCCAAAAGACACCAAAAATGCTGCACAGACATCAAGCAGCTTGGGAGAGGAGTAACACTGTTAGACTGCTTCTAAGTGAAGGGATGCATAGAATCAGGTTTTTGCTTCCATTAATGCCCTAAACGGTTCCTAAATAACAACTGCAGTATAAAACTTGCTTATTCAACCTCCAGATCATTCCATGAAAGTCAGAGATTTGGGTCAGAGATTTGTAGGAGTAACCACGTTATTCCTTAATCTTTGCCATACTTATTGTGCCCTTTGGCTACCAACAATAATAACACCCTGATCTTTGGAGCCACAGACCTAGAAGTCCTTTCTAAAGGACAGACAGCATTCATCCTCATGTTGTATGGACTGGAAATCTGCAGCAAAACAGAAGTTATTTGTTTCATCCTTGTGACAGCAAGTGGTAACTGGGCAGGATACCCCGTAAATACAGATACACATATATATTCTATACCTAGAGCTTAACAGGTGTAACAGTTCTTTGGTGCCTGTTGAGACAAGCCCACTGCCAGAGAGATCTGGAGCGCAGCAAGTGATGAAAGTGATGATAAAAACTACAAATGTCCCATATTACCAGGGGAAAACCTTATTTTAAATATTCCACAGGGCTACTCTGTCACACATTGAAAAATCTGCAGGACAGTTGTGGCAAGCACATATTTCTCTCTCTCAGGATTTTATTATAGAGAGAGAAATATGTGCTTGCCACAGACAGTATCTTGGAAATCAGTTCTTGGCCTTCCTAAGGGGAACTCCTCACATGGGCATAGGATGCCTTTTTCCCCCCAGGGCCTTGTCTGCAGTACATCTTAATGTCACTGCTTTTTTCTTTTTGTATTTCCCTTCATCAAGATACTTTTCTAAAATTTTCTCCCATTTTCTTCTGCATTTAATTTTACAGTTTGCTGCCCTGTTCAGTTGATTCAAGACACCTCAGCTCTCAAGAGACACCTGAGGTGAGGCTCATCAGTTTCTTTTCAGAAGAATTTTATTTTATATGCTCTGGGGTTCAGGCTCAGCTACAGTATAACTGCAGGGGGTTCATGTTTAAATTGAGCTGCATTCCTTTGGCTGCAGGAGTGGGCCTAGGCAAAGGAAATGCACAAATCCATAAATAAGGCTTGGCACGATTTCCCTGCTCTACTTAATGCCGACATTTACAAGCTCTGTTTTCCCAAACCCCTCGCTTCCAAATTCCTGCACCTGCTAATTTGTTAATTCTGTTTTCACTGAGTTTAGACTTATGTATTCTTAATTATGCTAATGAAGAATAAACTACTTAAAATATTAACGTTTTGCAAACCTTAAAAAGAAAACAGTTAACAAATACCTTGTCCCTGGGGTCTGTCTTTACTGTTGGATTCACAGACCAGTCCAAGGCATTACTTTTTCTCTTGAAGAGATGTCCTGTCCTCCCTTTCTCCTTTCTCCTCCCTCCCAGGTCTCTTCTGATACAGCCTCACTTTCTCCTTTTCAGTCTGACCTCTGGTGGGAGGGAGAACTCGCAGTTCAATTAAAATCACCCCCAAGGTGGTCATTACCTCCGATGTCTCCACCAGTTTTCTTTTTCTCTCTTGATGTTGATCTCTCCCCTCCAAGGCTCTGTAAAGGCTCCTTGCCCTGCTCCCTTCCAGCCATCCTCACAACCAGTGTCTGGAGCATGCTGGGAGTTCCTGGGGTGCCACAGAGCTCTGTCCCCTCCTGTCCTCTGTGCATCCCTCAGGTACCTCTGCCAGGCAGGAGAGTTACAGTTCTGGCAGAGGAATGAGGCAGGAGACAAGGTGTGCTCCCTGCAAGGCAGGAGCTGAGCTCTCCTCCTCATGTGTCACATTGAGCCCTTTTCTGACCCAGAGATGGGGCATCTGAGAGGAGTTTTAAAAACTTTCATTCCATTTTCAGTCTCATGAGAAGGGTGAGACAATACAGATGTTATAATTCACGCCATCACAATCAGAAGCCAACTATTTCCTAATTACAATACACCGTGTTTCTTGGCCTATCAGCTTTTGCCACAGCATACTGCAAATACCTTAAAGCTAATAATCTAAAATTACTCCTCGTGGGTCCTAATACAATACATCTTCCATACTTCTACTTCTCCAAAGTATCTAGTCTTTTTTGTAAGGCCATCCTTTGAAACTTTTCTCTAGCTCCATTTCTCTCTCAACAATGCCTGTCCTATTCCCTGGCATTCTAAGTCAGCATTTCTTATCTCAAAGTTTGCCTATGGATGCACACTATGTGAGCCTTCTGTCAGACCCTGAGAACTCTCTACAGATCCATTTCCCACATTCGTGCACCCACAATTCCACCAATTCTCCTTTGCTCTCCCTGAACATTGCTTTGCACACCTGCTTTACACTTTCCTGGCTTCTACCTAAACCAAAGGTCAGATCATGGCAGCCATGCACCAAAATTGTGATTTACTGCACAAAAAAGGGATGGTGAGCACTGAACCTGCAAAGAGGAAAGCTGACTAATTGCCTCATTTCCCAAACAAGCACTGCCTGCAGAACGTCCCTGGCTGCCTGGGGTTTCTTCCTATCTGTGCACTCCTGATAAAAGCTGTGCTTTTTATGCTGCCAGTCTTTCCTGAATGTCTGCGTGGAGCTGCTAAATCGCAGATTACAACGTGTAGGATATCGTTCTCACCATCTCCCTGACAAGGCAGCATTGTTTCTTACAGGACAGATGGCTCACAAGATACTGATCTCTGCCAAGGGAGCAGCACTGCACTGTCTGCAAAGTGCTTCTGAAGTGACTCTGAAAGCAACTGTTTTGGCATTAAGATTGAGATTGAGGATAAACCACACCAAGGAGCAGGCCATGTGAGCAGCATCACTCTCAGCAGTGTATCAAGGAGCTGTTTCACCCCAGGAGAGCAGCTTTCCCCAGGGTTGTGTGCTCCCCTAACTGCTCACAGTCTGCACGACTAGACTAGATTGCAGTCATGCCATGCTTGTCACTTCCCTGGGAGTCTAGCCACACTTGCTGGGGTTTATTTTCAGCCCTCAGCTTTGGGAGTTCAATAATTATATGAGAATGTGTTCTTCTGGGGGGAAAAAAAAAAAAAAAAAAGTTTCTAGCCTCTGGGGTGTGAAGTAAAGAGTGTGAGTCACAGAGTGAACTTCATTGATGCAGAAACAGACAGAAAGTGTCCCAAATTCTCTGGGTTTAAAAATCTCCTAACTTTAAGCCAAAGTTTGCAGATTTGAGATGTGGGACAGAGAGGGGAGAAATGGGCCTTGGAGCCCATAGACTTGGCAGAATAAGAATCACAGAAACACAGAGTCATAGAACATCCTGAGCTGGAAGGGACCCACAAAGATCAACCAGTCCAACTCCTGGCCCTGCACAGACACCCCAAAAATCCCACCCTGTGCATCCCTGAGAGCGCTGTCCAAACACTCTTTGAGCTCTGTCAGGCTTGGGGCCATGACCATTTCCTGGGAGCTGCATTTGGGGATGCCAGATCTTCTCTGCAGGCTGCTGCACCTCCTCTCAAGTCCCTTCCTGGCTGGGAAAAAACCCCATTATGATCCTTGCAGCAAGGGATGTGTCTGTGCTCTGCTCTGGTAGCAGGTCAGGGTGACAGTGGCACTTTGTGCACTGACTCAAGCCCACACACTTCAGGGATTGCCTGCTCTGCTATTTATAAAGCTAAAAGGGTGTTATCACTCAGCCAGCACAGTGCAGAGCATCACTGGTGTTCTCCATGGAGGCAGTTTTGTAAGTCCATTAGATCATTCCAGCTAAATATCATCCACCTTGCTCACATGCAGTGACAGAGGATCCCTTTGACTCAATCCAATAAAGCAGCCACCAATTTAACACCGCTTTTGGCAGAGGAGAAATGCATTTCTGTACAGGCCTACTTAACAGCCAAAGCCTGCTGAAGCTTCTCTGCTGCAAGACACCTCTGTTACTGCCATGCTGAGCTTAAAATCAGCTGTAAAATATGCTGCACACTGGAGAACTTTGTTTAAGCACAGGCATAAGTGTGGCTACAGACAGAACTGCAAACAGAGTGGCTATCACCAGACAGGTACTATTTCCAAAAGGCTCTCCCCCTGCAAATCCCTGCCCACAGACACATCTGGTTAGGGAGCCCTGACAAATAGGAAGCACCATCACCCCCATTTTCTAAGCAAAGCAGGAGACACTTCCAACTTTTGAGAGAATATCCAGGGCAGGAAAGAACCTCATTCCACTCCACACCTTAACCACTGACTGACAGCTGAGCCCCTTGTGGAAGACTGCAGTGCAGAGTGAGACCTCCCTGCTGATGTTTTGCCTCAAACAAGGCACTGGAGCAGCAGATGTGCAGTGATGATGCACTGCTGGTCTCTTCTGACAAGCACTGTTCTTTCGAATCCTCATTTTCTTTTGGTTTCCTCTTGCTTCTTCATCTGACATCTTCCATCTTCTATGGCTCTGAAGGATCTGAAAATTCAGGTATCTGGTGCTTAGACAGCTACAGGAGATAGCAGACAGCCTGGAAAGGAACAAAGGGTTTGAACAGTCCCATCTATCTCAGTGAGGGATTTAATCCTGGGGCACAACCACTGCTGGTGACAATTCCAATCCTTATACAGCAGAGGAGATGGAAAGTTACCAGTTTGCATTACTTTCCTTTTTAGCATCCTTATTATCCTTTTTATTTCCATGCCTGAGTGGTGTCTGAAGACACCCCCACCTATTTTGCCCCACCTAAATGGAGCTACATAAATTAAACTTGTGCAAGAAGTGAGCTGTGATTAAGGTGTTCAGAACAGGCAGAGGATTTAAGGAACTCTGCAGACTGCTGGAGAGAATGTGTCTGACCACTGCAGATGTCAGACATCACTCAGACATGGTTTCACCTGGGGTGTGTTACTTTTCCAGCTTTTGCTTGCTCAGGCTGACCCCACTCCTGGACTCTGAACCACCTCCTGCTGTGAACACAGTGTTCAGGACATAATCCTCCCTTCCCAGAGCTGTTTCCAGAGCTGTTTCCAGCTCTCAGCACTGACTGGGGGCAGAAGTGTCAGGCTGAGATCCCCCTGCACAGCCACCTGAGCCTGTCTGCGCTCCTCCACAGCTCCCAGCAGGACTGGGGAAAGCAGCCAGAACCACATCAGCCCAGCTCCCCACAGATCATCAGGTCCATGGCAAAACAAGCAGAATTAATGTGCAGGAAATGAGATTGGTGCCCAGCTCTGCCCTGACTTTGGTTTCTCACCCCAGTGATGTGAAGAGCCTGGTGTTCCACCAGAACGGAGTCTGTTAGGAAGCACACCCCATCACATGTGGCAAAATCATCTGTGGGTGGCATCCCTGAGGTGCCTGAGAGCTTCTCTGGGGTTGAAAAGTAATCAGGACTCTCACTGGGACACTCAGCAGCAGCATTTGATCCATCCCACAGCTCCATCCCAGTGACTGGGGATTGTTCCACTGCCTTTCTGGGCAAGCAGCTTTTCACTGCTGCATTTCTGTTTGCTCCTCTCATCTGGTTTTGGGTGTGTGGCACCACTGGTGCCTGCAAGCAAGCACAACCTGCTCTTGGTTGCTGTGACAGGAACTTGTTCTGTTCCTAGAATTCATTTTTTTGCTTCTTCCTATTTTCAATAAATTTCACTGCACAGCTCTCCTCTTCAATGTCAGCACTCTTCTTTCCAGATACAGAAAAGCAGATAAAGTGTCTGATTAAAAAACAGATACAAAGGGCTAAACCCAGCTTGTATAACAAGCAACTGGCAGAGATAATGAATGAAGAGCTGGGGATTTTTTCCCTTACTCTTTCAATGGACACTGGCATAATGAGCATGTACAGCTCCATAATTTCAAGCTCTACGGTTAGTTTTACACATTTCCTTGTTCATGTAATTAGCTGTTAGCATTCTTGAACATTATCCATTAAATTTTATTACCCACAATCTAGTTTTCATAGAAGAACAGCAAAAATTGCTGCAGAAATAATATCCATGGAAGACATGTTACATGCACAAGGGAAAATTGGGACTTCCCTCAAATTCTGAGCTGTTCCTAGACAGACTGCATGACTGATTAAAATACTGAGTCTGATCTTGCTTCTGTCACAAATCTAAAATTAATTATTTGACTCTTTAGGATTACCCTGCATCCCTGCTAGCTTAATTACATACAGGACTTAATTTGGATTCACCAAAAGTATTCAGGTTCACAATTTCCTCAAAACCTAATTTTTCAGTTCTCTTTCTGTAACTGTGCTAAAGGAATGGGTTTGTATTTAGTAGCTAGTTACCTCTATAAGCATGAAAAAAACCAAACCAAAACTAATTTTTTCCTCTGATGAACTAAGGCCAAATTCTTCTCAAAGCACTGAGGTTATATTCCCTGGGTCCTGTGCTTTGAAGTGCCATGAGGGACCTGGTTTTTGCTTAGTGTTACAGTACTTGCAGCCTGTCTAAATTTCCTCACCTTCTTCAGCCTGCTTCTCTGAGATTTCCATCCCCTGCTCATTAATTACCTTTGCCAGCTCAGCTCTCCAGTGGGAAGCCAGATTCAGCACCAACTTTCCTGTCTTCTCCAGCACTCTGAGGAGCCCTTGCATTGTTTTCTTAGCTGGATCTTGCTGCCAGTGATGATCTCTTTTGAATTCTGTCTTAAATGCATTAGGCCAAATTTTCTATTTGTTTTCTTCACCTACCTTTGGCCCAGGTCTGACTCCTTCCTCCCTCTCTTAGGCCAAAAGATTTAGCTGGGGCTGTGTTCTGTCCCCATCTGTCAGAGCTGGGGCAGGTATCTCTGTTCATGGGGCAGTTTTCTTTATCTCTCCCACAGCCAATCCTCCCTCCAGGAGATCTCTGCTGTCCATGGCCACTGAGTGTCCCTGCATGGCTGAGANTTAATTTCAAATTTATAATAATTCTGAGAGAGGGGGTTTGCATTTTCCATTTCAGGGGAGGCTCCTGCCTTCCCTAAGCAGACACCTGTCTGTTCAAACCAAGACACTCCCAGAACTGCAGTTCAGGTCCACCTTTCCTGATTTCTGATCAAAACACAGAGGAGTGGATTTTACCAGCTGCAAGCACCTCTGGGGAGCACAAACACTGCTCTCCTGGGCAGCCCCTGCAGCCAGGCCCTGCAGAACAGAGCCAAACAGCCACGTTCTCCCCAGCTTTCACACAGGCAAGCATGGAGAACTACAGACACCAGCCATGCCCTGATTTTAGGTAGTGCTGTCAGCTGTTCACCTATTTGGTTCTATCTATGTGAGCACAAGTATTTTCTTTCTCCCCACAGTGAGCCAGGGATGCTGCTGCCACTGCTTATCCCAGAGATCCCAGGGCAAGGAACTCATCTTTTGTCAGCAAGAGAGGGTGCTCCAGCTGGAGAGAGAACTGGTGCAGCTCTTAAACACCTCAGTTCAATCCTTGTGCACTGAGGAATTTCTCCTAGAAGACATACTCAGAGTCTCCTGCAGTTAACTCCTTTCATGTCAGCTTAGTAAGGATCCCCTGTGTGTTGGAACCCTGAGAATTTCAGACTTTCTGTGCTGGCAGGCACTGACCCCCAAGAGAACTCTGCATTTGACCTGAGGCTGTGGAGAAGCTTCCAAAATGGAATTGCAGAACTGGGATTGTGGGAGTGGAGTTTGAATAGAAGTGTGTAATATCACATGGTGGGAAACTTAAGAGTTTAAGGTTTTAGAATATAGTGATATATATATATATAAGCTAAGATGGAGGTTTTAGGGCAGAGGCTGCTGCTTCTTCACTTCTTCTCCATGGGTTTGGGTGGTTTTGTATAATTGGATAAAAAGGTCCACTTTGTGGGTCACAGGTGGTTGGTTATTGGGTTAAAAGTAAAAATAATTTAGGTGTCATTTCTTAATTGGAGAGTTTATCCTTAAAAGGCCTTGTAGAGAGAGAGATGAGGCTCCATTTTTAGTTTGTTAGAGTGAAGTGCTATAGAACTCATTGTTTGTGAGACTGTAACATAGGTAAGAACTAAAACTAAAAAACATCTGAGTCCCAACGAGAAATACCATCTCCCACATTTAATCCTGACCCTGGCAAAAAAGAAGCAAAGACTCCTCACACCTATGCACGAATCCAAGCATTCTGTGTTTGGCAGTAAACTGTTACTTGAATGGAAAAATTTGCTTTTTTTCCCCACTGGTTTCCCCTGGATTTCCATGATCAAGAGAAGGAGGGCCAGAAGCCATATGGGCTCTGCCCGTATGATCATGGTGACTGCAGCTCTTCCCTCTGTCCTGCTTTTGCTCCAAGCTTTACCTTAAAATAATTAAAGGTGCTGCTTCCTGCCGACCCGACTGACCCTGGCAACTGCTGTGCATCCCACCCTGCACCAGTTACTGCTGTGTTTGCCCCCTCAGTCCTGCCTGTCCCCTGCCCACACCCTCCTGCCATGACGGGAGGATGGCACTGCAGTCCTTGTCCCATCCCCAAGGCCAGGCCTTGAGGCTCCGAGAGCCATTTATTCACAGTGTGCAATTTGGAGGGATTCCAAGTTGCAGATGATTCTCTACCTCAAGTCTTTATTTTTCCTCCTGGTACTCTCAATTTTATTTCATCCCTGAGGTGTCTCAGAGCTGTCCACCCTTGCTCAGTCACGGATGATTTATTTTCCTTAGGAAAATCAAAATATTTTGCTAAGGGTATATTCTGCACCTCAAAACTGGTTTTGGTGGGATTTTTTTTAATATGAGGATTATTAGCCAGTTTCTCTTTATTTGTACTTTGAGTTTTCTGTGGTGCTTTTAATGACAGCAGCACTCAAACTCACTCTGAATGCACTGGGTCAGGTGAAACAAACAGTGTCCCACTTGTGAGATGCTCTCTGAAGCCAAAAAACCTGCTCAGCAAATCATCCTGCCAGTCCCAAACCCCTGCTGACTTAGCCATGAAACCATGGATCACCTTCCAGGGGAGCTGCAGGAGTGAGGGGCCTGGGTGAAAGAAGCTGGACTCCTCCAAGAATTCCCTGTATTTCAGGAGAGCTCCTGAGGCTCCTTGCAAACCTTTAGCAGGATAGTCCAGGCTGTCACACTGTGACTGACAACAAATGTCACTTGGCTGACATTTCAGGTGGGAAAAAAAATCAAATGCTACCCGTATGTTTCCCAAATTTCTTTCTGGACTTCAGCTTTCTATGGAAGAAAACGAAGGGCAGTGACAGCTCCGGGCACGCTGCACTTGTGCCAAAGATCCCACAGCCTGATCTGCTCACAAACACACACCAACACTGCAGCACAAAATGCCACAAGAGTGAGGGGAAAACTGCCACAAAGTGTTCAGCATAACTCAAGAATGTCCTCCTTAAAGCCTGGAAAAGGTGACACCACTTCAACAGACACACAGACACACAGAGCCCACCCCTCCCTGGGGGAAAAGCCCAGTTGTCCACTGAGTTTGTGCAGCGTTAGCCACAGCACCAAGCACGGAGCCACGCAGCTCCCAGATCTGTCCTGGCTGGTTCAGAGCAGCAGTGACAGCTCTGTTGCAGTGCAGCAGCAGGTTTGCACTTGCAGAAGCTGATAAATGCAAACTCAAGGTGACTCCACTTCATGGATTGCATTAGCATCGGCTGCAAACCCTCAGGGCACACGGCACAGCCTGAGCAAGCAACATCAGCAACTGCAGCCCTGCAAGCAGCACAGTCACAGGGAAATGCTCCCTGCTCACACATGGAAAGCAGGACAACATCTCAGGGAGTGCCTGCAGCCTGCTGGGCTCAGGGCACTGAACACACTGAAGGCAGGAGGGATGAATACTGGCTGTTAGAGACACCTCCTACATGATATTATTACTTTCCATTAAATTGAACAAAAATACCCAGGTTCTGGAAACACTGTCTCATTGTAACACCTGCATGATTGGATGAATAAATCTGTTTTAATTAACTGCCTTTTTTATAGTAGGCTGTAACAAAATATTGTGAGAAAGTGAGAGGCTGATAGTTGGCTTTGAGATTTCAAATAACCCTCTCCTAATTAAATCTGTATATATTTATATGTCATCTTGGAGCACAAAAGCACTTAGACCAATCCGTTCTTTTAACTTCCTTTCCTATTTTCTTTTCTAGTGTTAGTTATTAATTTACTATGCTCTTCCTTCACTTTGCTTCAGCCAGAGCAGAGCCAAATTGTTTCAAGTGCATTTTGTGCACTCTGAATTTCACTCTGCTTATGCAGATCCACTTGTCTTGCAGACTCCAGTGACATAACTCCTAATTGCACAGCTAAAACTGAAAAGAGAAGTCACTGTCCTGGGCTCCTTCCTGCTTCTTTGCACTTGTGATGCCATTGACTAGACTCTCCAAACTAAAACTCTCCTCCAGCTCAGCAGGGAAGGTGTTGCAAAGCTCGGGGAGCACATCAAAGCATCTCTGTGCACTGCTGCCCATTTCATGTCCCACCAATGTGGTCTGTCACATGCTGCCACTGAACAACTTCACTTCTCAGCCCCAAAGCCTGCTAAGCTTTGAGTTAAGTCTCTTGTCACTCTCACTTTTGGGCTCTATCTGCCCTCCTCAGCACCCCAAAAAATAGGAGAAGAGAACAATGAGGAGTATGTCTCTATCCATGCATCAGCAGTGCTGTGCTGGGCTTGGGTGTGTGCTGCCTTAGGCAGAGCTTTAGAACCAATGAAGCACAAATATGGACCAAAACAGGACCATCTCCTGGTGCCTTGTAGCAGGAAACATTGAGGGGGCTCTGCAAAGACTGTTTTGACATTACCCTGGAGGGTGAAGATGCTCAGGTCGTGGAACGTTCCTGGGCTATAACAAACACAAACAGGATTCACTCTTGCCATAATCACACACTGCTGGGTTTTAATATTTCCTTTGAACTAAAGCTGTGCTTTTCTGCCCCATAAGGTCTCCTCAGCTGCCCAGACATGAAAGGCACTGTCAGCAGTGCTACAAGCACATCCTGGCTGGTCTAATGCCAGCAGATGACTGGGTTTCCACCAGGAACAGCCCATCACTTTGTAGCATCCATCAGTTCTCAGGGATTCAAGCACATCAGCAGTCACGCTCCAAACATCTACAAAAACTGAGATGCTCCAACTAAAACTCCTGGTATTCAAACACCCCTTGTGTCTCCAGCATCTCCACTGCACTGAGGAGATAGATCCATGTGGGATAGGAAAATCCTGCAGTCTGAGGAGGCTGTTTCCAGAGTGCATTTTTCAGGTGCAGGATGTTCTCTTTAGCACCAGCTCTTGATAATGATAATTGATCCACATGGATTAAAAAGAGTGTTGGATGAAAAACATTAGTTTGGTCCTCTGGTTCCAAACCAAGATAAAAAAAAGAATTTAAATGAAACACGAGTAGGTCTACTTATGTGTTGGTTAATTTGGAAACAAACCAGTACTTTTATGCAGCATCAGTTATCCATGCTACTTATAAATGACCTTCCCTATAAAAGACTTCACTTCCACTGAAGAACTGCCCATACTCTTCACTCTTCATATCTGAAGTCTCAATTCTTTATGACTTGATTCCCCATTTAGTACTCACAAAGGCATATTCTGTGTGCTGAGATTATAAAAGAGGAATAAAATGGGAATCCATCCATCACAAAATCCACACAGCAGGATGGTGCCCCTCATTTTTAGTAGCACACTGTTCGTTTGCTTCTGAGCTAATAAACTGAACTCAGTGACAGCTTTATGTGGCACAGCCTCAAGGAAGGAAGAAACCTGGCTTGGACTTCTCAATCTTGCTGCTGTGTTTCTCTTTCCTTGCCTGTAAAACGGGTGGAAATGCTGCTAATCTATCCTAACTCCACGCTAAGAGGCTCAATCCATAAATCCGATTTAAGCTGCAATATGGGCACAGTAATAATGCCATTAACATACTTCAGATTTTCTGGAGGTGAACAAGAACTGAAAGCCTAATTTGATTTCTTTTTTTCAACTCTGCATTCTCTTCACAATGATTCAATATTTAAGCACAGGAACATGCTCTGGACCAGGACGCAGTGCTGTGTGGATGCTCTCTCTGCATGCCCCAGCTGTTCCCACTCAAGCCTGGTGATCCCTTGGAAAGGGAGGAAAAGCCACCCTTAATGTGTGTAACAGCTCTGACCTTGCCAGTATGACCAGAGGGCATTTGAAAAGGCTCTCAGGCTCAAGCATCAGTGTCTGGATCAAACAGAACCACATCCTGTGGCTGCCCAAAATCTCCTACAGGCATCACTGAAAATGAGAGACTATGAGCTGACAAAAGCATGTTTGGCCAAACATCCAGGAACACCAGAGCCATTTGTAAAACCTGGATCAGGGTTTGAAATGGCCATTAGCAAGAAAAAAAACCCCGTGTAACATTAGTGTTGTTGCTGTGAATAACCTGACAGCAGAGATTTGAGAGGTGTTTGTGGTTATATCCTGGTTTAGATGTTGGAACAATCAGGCACAGCATCCTCTCACAGCCTCAGTGCTCCAAGTTTGGCACTTAAAGGACTTCAGCCAAGCAGAATAACCAGATTAAAGGACTCTGAGAGGGGCTCTGCAGTAGGACTGCAGGAATCATTCCTCTGTAACTCTCAGCAGCTCCTCAGTTCCCTTCACCTCATCCTGTCACAGCACAAAACACCAATGGCTTTTACCCCGGTCTGTAACTCCATGCTTCCAGAGGGCTGAGCCTGAACTCCTGCCCAAACTTCTGGGCTGAGCCAGCCCCCATTCTGGGAGGGACAGAAGGATGCTTCTGAAGAGGTCACTGGCACAAGTCAGATGTCCTGCTCCACACACACCTCTGGTCACTGAGGGGAAGCTCTGTATGCAGAAGCAGCAAAAAAACGGCTCTGATGCTAAAAAAGCAAACTCACAGAACAGTCCTGAACGGGCCTGCTCTGCACAGGTCAGTGACACAGCAGAGGAAGCCTTGTTTTGTTGGTTTTTGCAGGAGAGACAGATTAATCCCAAAATGTACGGGAAGGTCATGGCAGCAACATCACTCTTTCGTTACACCCCAAATACTGCACCCTGAATTTTGGTGCTATCACATAGTGTGCCCTAAGAAAGAATGAAAATAAACCCTTCAGAGGACAGTGAGAACATCTGAAATAAAACATTACGCTTCATGCCCAGATCTAAATCTTGCTAAAGTCAGTGGGAATTTTTTCATTTCCCACTGCTGCTCCTGTGCTCACAGAAGGGCCCTTCAGTTTTCACCAACAATTCAACCCATAGCCAGCCCCAGGACTGGTGAGAGAGAAGAGGCTCATTAGAGCCACAGTTCCCTTCAGCCTGGCAAGAACTGGAAATTCTGAGAATTTAACTCAGCCTTGGACTGGAAATGTCCCTGAGCAGGGACCAGGCAGAGCTAATAACTCTGACAAATCTGATCTTTATTCCCTACAGAAAGACCAGTGTTGGTGGCCTGAATCCCAGCCTTTCCTTGTCTTTCCCCAGCTCTCTGCTGAGAGATTTAACTACCAGGCTCTTGGATTCTCTAGATGCTCCTCTTTGCATAAATAATTAAAAACTTTGGGAACTTGCTGACTGTTATGTTTAAAGACTGGAGTGACATACCAGGAATCTGTAAGATTTTTGTAGGATGAAACCACCTATTTTAAGTTTTGCTCCATTCATGAGTACATTCAAATCTTTGTCAAAATCAGAGGACAGCCCAGAAAGATCTGCTCATCTTTGTGTTCCCTGACCCACTCCATAGGTGTATGGCCAGTGCAGATGGCCATAGATGGCCAGATACAATCTCCAGATTTTTGACTGGATTTTTGTCCAGAAACCCTTGCATGTAAAACACTTCTAAAACACCTCTCTTCCTTTCATGCACTGCAGCATCCTGCATTTCTTTTCAGGCAAGCCACTCTTCATCCTGTCTTTTCCCAAAGTATTTCAGTCAGCCAGGGGTTCATGTGGCTCCTGTGGACAGCAATGGGTTTATTTTTGGGAGGGGTGCCTACCCTTCCCAATTCCATTTTGTGCCAGTAGCTGAAGTGATGGCTTGTTGACTGCTGATATTCATACTCCTGTCTTTGACAGGCAAGGCTCCCACTCACCAGCTGCTCAGCCTGTTTGATTAGGTTACAGACAGGGTGCAGGGAAAGCTGCAGGAGATAATGTGGAAGCGGAGATGCTCTGGGTGTGCGCAGGCGCGGCTTTGCTGGACCACAACAAACCTCTCCCAGCTCCCAGGGTGATCCCAGCACTGAGCTCCTGGGCACCCTGAGGCTGGGGAAGAAGTCAGGAGAGTTGGGAGGGTACCACTCCAAACCTGGCATCAGCTCAAGATCCACTGAAACCCACAGACAAATGTCAGAACATTTGCCCTACCACGCCAGAAACACGGAGCTCCAGGCTTAAACAAAGATGCGCACTTTAAGGCAGAGGTTTAGACCTTAAATCTGAGAAGCCTGGAGCTGTTTTCCCAGCTGTAGAGCATCTCCTTGTCCTGGTCTGGGTTCAGCTTGTGCCCCTTAAATCCATGGCACAGAGGAGGGACTCAGGGTCTGTCTGGAACAGGGACATGGCACCTCTCTCCTCCTGTGCATCCAAGCTGGCCATGGGGGATCAGCCAGGACCTCAGAGGAGCTGCTGTCCCTGCCGAGGAAGCAGGAGGCTGCTGGAGCACAGAGCTGTGTCTGGGCAGCCCTGGTCCCTTCAGCAGCCCCTGTGGAGCCACTGGGCCCAGTCAGCTCCAGAATGGCCCTCATGGACTCCCCCGAGAGGAAAGTTCATCTTTGTTGTCTTGCTGAAGAAATGAGATATTGCAGCAGAAACAAATTTTTAGGATTCTTCAGGGGTTCAGTCTGCTCTTCCCAGATGAGGATCCCCTGATGGTATTGCACAGGACAGAAAGATCTGGGAAAAAGCTTTTCACTATAGCCCCTGCAGGGACTTTGCATCTTTTTGTTCAAACATTCTCTGTGCTCTCCTGCCCTCTTCCATAGATCACATCTTACTTCCTTTGTCCACATAACCTCTTCTTTTCAGTTAGAAAATCCCTCTTTGAATCAGCCTTCCCAGCAGCTCCTCAGGGACCCCCCTCACAGCCCCCTGTCCATTCAGTCACTGACCACGTCCCTGCCTCCAACTCGACCTCACAGGACAAGTGGGTGACAAGGCACTGCCATCCTAGCAATCCTTATTCCTCTTGTTCCTATTATGAACAACTTTAGGGCGTTAGGACAATTTTATAAACCTGGAGGTCTTTCCACTTGGAAACTTTCAAATACCCCAATACACATAATACAGAGATTTCCATTAACTGCAGCTCCAGGCTAAGTAAGAGATCAGCACCTCCATTTCGTAATGCAGCACAAACCAGAATGAACAGGACACAAAGAGCGAATGAGAGAGAGGAATTATTTCATCTTGTTGTCCCAGCCAGAGCCCTGAGCCCCAAATGGCTTCATCCTCTCACTGCTTTTGTCAGTAAGGCTTCACACAATGAAATTCTTGCAGCTTCCTATGTTAATCCATTAATACCTGTGAGAGCATGCTGAAATCTCTACCCTGGTTATCATTCTGGAACCAAAATGCCCAATAAACACTATTCCATAGGCTCTATCCTTCCCTCTCTATTTTACTGAGCAGAAAGTGAACTGCTGTTTTAGTAAGCTGTGCATGTCAGAGCTGGGAGATCACAGGAAGGGATTAAATCCATGCTCCTTCTATCCCAGGATGCCATCTCTGCTGATGGGCAGCAGTCTGGGTGCCCTTCTGAGCTGTCCCTGCATCTGGAAATTCCAGGGAGCCAGAGGTCACACCCAGACCTTCATCCTTCCTGCCCTCTCTCTGTGCACTGTGAACTTGCCTCATGTTTTTCAACCTGCTTATGCTTTTGCCCTCCACAGTATCCTGTGGTAATGAGCATTACAATTTAATTAGCAGACATGATAGGGAACCTATCTGACTCTATTCAGGTGCTTAAGCCAGTCTTTCCCAAAGAGTGAATCAGATTGCTCTCTAAGGATGAAAAAAGGGATGCAGGACACGTGAGAGGGGCCAGGAAATTGCTTCAGTTCTCACTGGAACATGTTCACTGCACGTGAAGAGGGAGAGAGAGGGAGAGAAGGGAGAAGGGAATAAGGACAAAGCAGCTTCCTGGCTTGAATCCAGAGACTGAGCTGAGAATAAATAATAATACGTGTCTAACAAGCTAACAGAAACACCCATCATTCCCATCAGCAGAAACCACCCTGCTGCCTAAGTCAAGTCTCCTGTCATGGCCACTGTGACCAACACCACGTAAAATCTGATGTGCTCTAAGGAAAATAAAAAAGGGAGAAAATGAGGACCCAAGTCTAGCTGCTACTCATAGGCAGAGAGAAATACTCCTTGTCTCTCCAGTTCCTCCCCTTCACAGCCATCACCTCACAGAAAACACTGCAAGGATGCCATACCTCCAGCCACACTTCACTTAGGGACTACTCACTGCCTTCCAAGGCAACAAATCTCAGGAAGAGCACAACTTCTATGTTCAAGGACTCCACACAACAACACAGCAGCCTCTTTACCATGATGATAAAAGCAGCCAGAACGTGAGGCAGGTTATCCAACAGGGAGGCAGAGCTGCAGGGAACTGATCCTCATGCAGCAGCAGGAGGGGACCAGCCCCAGCTCTCCTCATTTCAACTCTGGATGCCAGCACATTTCTCGCTTCCCCAAGAGGGAACTTAACCTGACTTACCCTGAAAACACACTGAAGCGGAATCGCTCAGAGAGCTGAAAGGAATAACAACCCTGCCCCAGCTTTCCAGCCACTGCAGCTCCCTCACACAGGGACAGCTCCATCCTCCCTTGAGTCCTAGCTGCACTGGGCCTGGCCATCCAAGAGGAGCTGGCTGGCAAGATGCTCTGTTGCAGTGATTTGTGCTTACTGGCCATCTCCCTTGGCAGGAAAATCAACTGAGAACAGCCTTTGCCTTGCTCTGATTTAGTGCTTGTCTAGCTAAGAAACCCACAGTTGTTTAAAAGCCACTGACCCGCTCTGGTACTTCTTAATCTGAACCACACACTACTGGGACCCTTCTGCAGTTATTCACACCAATTCCACATTGCTCGCCAGGATTTCCTGTTCAGAAACTTTCAGGAATCATTTGCTAGCTTGTGCTATTTTTTTCCCCCCAAACTGGACATTGTAGAGATGAACATCCATCCCTGGCAGCACCCTGTCTCTCTGGGACAGGCAGCACACCGAGTTCCCAGCTCTCATCCTGAAAAGTGCCAAATGCAGGTGCTGAGATGAACCTGCCCACCTCTGTACCAGGCTGTCAGCCCAAGCAACTGCAGAACTCTGCTCTGTGCAAAACCTGCACTTAGGCACTCACTCCACACAGGTGCCTCTCAATTCCAGAGATAAAACACCGTGGCAACTCCAGACCCCAGTTTTTTTGATGGTTGCACCCTGTGCTGAACTTGGTGATCCTTGCTAAACATGACTTTATAAATGTCTCATCCTGCAGGTTGGCTTTTTTCTTCTCATGTTTTCCTTTCTCTGTCTCTAGCCAGAAATGATTTACATGTTTGTTTACTCTGAGCTACATTCATCTGAGTCATTCAGCAACCCTCTACCCACAATCATATTACAGCAAATTTGGAACTGGAGTCTCAGGGAGTGAATATTATGCTGTTGTCAAGATGAGAGTGGGGGGCCATATTCTGCCACTGGATTTCAGAAAAAAACTGACTTTTGCAAGCATGTCAAAATCCAACAGCCTCACAGTCTCCTGTGTTCTGCCTTTCTTCTTAAAGAAGAAGAAAATCCAGGCTAACAAATTACTCTATATTTACACCAGTTACAGTGTAACAATTAGTAGGATTTGGCTCATTTTGTACAAATTATACTACTGTACTTGTAGGAATAATCTATTCTGTTTCAAACTAATTTTAGCCAGCCTTGACTGCTCTTCCATCTGTTGTAGGAAAAAAAATTATTTGCACATAGCTATTGTGAATTTTCTTCTCCAAGGTATGTTTTCAAGAACTACATCTCTCAAAAAACAACGTAATCATATTCTTAGCAAGACTCATAGCTCAGCTGACAGTACCTTGTCTATTAAATCCACAACATGAAAAGACCTCAGAATTGACATTCTAAGGATTTTTTTAAGGTTGCCTGAAATAAATCTTTGCAGAAAGGAAGCTGATCAAAGAATTTTGAGCTTTGCATTACCTTTAACGCAATCCTAGAAGCTATTCAGAGATTCTACCAAAGCAGAAAGGGGTTATGAAAAGTAACAACACCTTTTAAAAAACATATTACAAAACCAATGAGATTTCAATACACTACAGTGAAAGCGATGCACATTAAAACAGAAATCATTCTCTCAGAAGCCCAGTAATAAAAAGAAGGAATTCTATTAATGTTCTATGCACTTGCAAGATATATTAAGACTGATCAGAGGTTAGTCTCAAGCTCAAGCCCTTTTCCATCTAGTTTCTCTTCACCACTTTACAAGAAAAAAAACCAACTAAACCAAAAACCAGCACCTCGACCTTTTTCTTTACTTTTAATTCTAGAAATGTACTCTGCAGCAGTATCTGAGGTATAGCTCTTGCCTAGAAGGTCTTGCACCTAGCTGACAGTGTATTGATCCCTGCTGCACCTGAGAATAAAAGTACAACCAGGTGGAACAGCAAAGCCCCACCACAGAGAACAGTGGGCTCACAGCGGGCCAGGGGTGTCGTGGTCAGGGGAAGCACCTTCATGTCTTCATCCACTAAAGGGTCTGGGGCTGAAGCATTTCTTCAGCTGATAATTACTGCCAAATTACAGGCAGGGAAACTGGGAGCGAACACTCACGGCCGGAACAAAGAGTGACACATCTGATAACACCTAAATGGGGGGTGCTTTTCTGCCTTTTCTCGAGAAACACTAGATTTCTTTACGACGGAGTATTAGTCAAAATGCCAGTTCCTTTAGTCTGCTTTGGAGCTCCCTGAACAGGCATTTGGCTGCAAGTTCCAACAAACTGCCTAAAGATACCGCTTTAACTTCTGAAAAGCATTTTTAAAGCAGCAATACAGTAATTTGCATTTACACAGTACCTGCCTGGCTGAAAAGTGTTCTCAAGGGCTTCTGAGCAGCTTCACGGAGCCCTGGGAAGCAGTGACACACGACATCATTAAGGAGAAGGCAATCAACACCGACGAAGCCTGAGAGCCTTGCCCAGGAACAGGCAGGATGTCCTCAGAACAGAAAAACCCTGCTCGGCTCTCCCGTGGGGACAGGCACACACACAGAGGCACCGTGACCACAAAGACAATGCTCTTCCCAAAAATCCTTCCTCCCAGCTTTGATCCCGGTGGGTCCCTTCATACTCGGGAGATTCTGTGCTCCTGGATCACCTCCTGCATTCCGCACGGGGCACTGCATTACATAAGCTCGCTTGCACAGAGATGCACCGGGCACGAAACTTAGGGTTTACATCTGACCGGCAGAAGGACCAAATGTTTTTTACAATACAGTGGAAAAGTTAAGAAGAAGTGATCAAACAGACTGGGAATTCAAAGTGATGCTGCTCGAGAATGCAAGACTTGGTAGGTGACTGTTCAACCATGTTACCTTAGAGCATGGTGAATTTAATGGGAGACTCGCACATTACCATATTCATAACCATGACTAACAAATCTGTTGTCAATGCCACCAAAAATATCACACAAGCAGAATGTTTTTATACCAAAGAGACCACTGAAGTCACGGCTCCATAGTAAACAAATGAACTTATGAAGAGTCTTGAAAATCAGCCCTTTTTTTCTTCTTTTTTTTTTNCCCGGCCCCGCATCCCTCCCGGTCTCGCATCCCGCCCGGCCCCGCCGCCGGCAACTTCAGCGGGAGCAGCGCTCCACGCCGGGGCAGGCGGGTGCCGGTGGCTCCGGGGGATGCGGGCACGCAGCGGCCCCGGCCACCCGCGCCTGGCCCTCGAGGGCTCGGGGCTCCAAGTTCCGAGAGTGACCGCGGAGATCTCGGCCCCGTCCCCGTGCCCGGTGCCGCCCGCCCGGTGCCGCCCCGTCCCCGCTCACCTCCGCGCCGCTCCGTCAGGCGGTACCCGCC
>VXBC01002537.1:429102-454774 GCA_013399945.1 Ploceus nigricollis | reverse complement strand
CCCGCACACAGACACACACACCCTACACACCGACACAAACCCCACACACCAACACACACCCTACACACCGACACAAACCCCACACACCAACACACACTACACACACCCCAAGACACCCCACACACACATACAACCCCCAGTACACACCCCACTCAAGCGCGGGCACAGCCACACCTCACACATTCAGCCACATCCCTCCTCCATTCACACCCTCACATGGGTACAGCCGCCCCTCACACACACACACACACCCCCATTCCCATACACACCTTCACACCCACACCCACATTGTCTGGGCTGGGGACAGAGTGAATTCTCCCCCCGGGATGTGGAGCAGGGCCGTGGGTTGGGTTCAGTGTGAGGATGGTGATGCTCACACCCCGGTGTTGTAGCTGTGGCTCAGCAGGGCTCACCCCAAGCCAAGGCTGTGCAGTGGGCAGGTGCACAGGGAGCCAGGAGAGCCAACCTGAACAGGCCAAGGGGATACCACAGTGTCCTGCCCAGTATAGGAACTGGGGGAACTGGCCAGGGTCACTGATCACTGCTGGGGGACAGACTGGACATCTGTCAGCAAGTGATCCGTGTCTGCATTGTGTGTGCATCACTTGTCCTTCTTAGACCTTATTCCTGTCTCTCTTTTGTCACCTCCCTTTTCATTACAGTTGGAGGATGATGATGATGATGATGATGATAGTATTTTATTTCAGTTATTAAGCTGTTTTTATTTCAACTCACATGTTTTGCCATCTTTCCAGTCTTCCACCCCACCCCAGTTGTGGAGTGTGTGTAAGTGAATGGTCTGCATTGTACTTTGTTGTTGGCTGGGCTTAAACCCCAACACCCACACACCCACACCCACATCCACCCACCCACTCATGGTTCCCTCACAGCCCTCAGAGCCCCCACCAGCCTGGTCCTCTCACAGGGAGGTTGAACCATGAGTGTCCCAGAGCCACCAGCACCTCCCAGCACAGCACTGGGTGACACCTTGTCCAGGGACCAGCTCTCAGCTGAGCTCTGCAGCCACCTCAGGGCTCTGAGCCCACATCTCCTCCTCATTTCCCAGCCACTTTGTCTCATGGATGTCAAAGTCTGTCAGGCTCCTGATCAAGGCTCGTAACTCCTTTAAAGACAGACTGAATCCAGTGAATTCCAGCTTTCACCTTTTCCCTGGCCAAGATAGCTGCTATGGCCAGACAAAGGAACTTCTCCTCCTTCCCTTTCCCACTGACCCCACCAGGTTATACTGGGGTTCACTCCTCCCCTTTCTGCACCTGAAGCTGAATGCAGGACTTTCCTTAGACCAGGAGAGAGGAACTGACCTCTGGAAGGAACTAGCCAGGAGAGAGGTCCCACTGATCCTGCCTCCACTGCCACGCTGTGACATTGCCACAGCCAGATCCACATGGGCAGGACCACACCCACGTGGGGGCTCGTCCCCTGCAGCTCTGCCATGGGCACAACATCACAGCATTAAATTCTTTTTCCTTTGTAAGCACCACAACTGTTACAATGAGCCTTTCTTGCACTTCATGCTCCGAGTCTTGATGCTCAAGAAGAGCCTGTCATTGGCCTTACAGACACATCAAACCCATGTTCTGCCCTTTTAATGATCAAAGTCATTGCCAAACTCCCCTAAATTTTGCTGTGATGTTGTTAAAAGATGAATAATACATGCTCACACTCTGAATTTGCTGTACCTCATGCTTCCTTTGAGGAAAGAGTTTACCTGCTACAGCCTGTGCACAGGGACCACTTTGTGTGGGACAGAGATGCAGCCACCTATGAGGAGAAATGCAACCACAGCTTTAATGGGGCACAAAAACATGACACAGACAGTGCCAGGCTTCATGGCTCAAAGTTCCAGAGCCCACCAGCAGCCCTGCCAGGGAGGCACCACCTAAATCTGTCACAGCACTGGGGCAAACTCTTCTTCCCCTGCAAACAGCACTGGAGTCCACTCAATATTTTATGGTGCAAATGTTGAGCTGCCCTCCCTGTCCTCTGAGGTTCTGAGCAGCGCTGAGTAAATAATTCACAGCAAATCATTTATTCAAAACTCCTGCCTGTGTTTTGTGTCAGTCCAAGAACACAAAATTATGTTCTCCCTGTTCAGGTTCAGTCAAGCTGTGTTTTAGGGTTTGGGCTGGAGTTCAAGGGCTGGGACACGTGAGGGGCTGCTGCAGGGCTTCCACTGCGCTGTCCCTACGTGTACCTGCTGAGTGGGTGCAGTTGGCTTTGTAAATGACATCCATTTGTCCCTGTTCCAGTGGGATGAGCTGAATTTACTGCCAGGGAACAGCCTTGAGCCCAAGGAGAGGGTCCATTTAGCAGCCAAGATTAGGTTCAGATTACAGACAGAAAACAGTTCTAGTGAGACAGAAAATTTAAGCAAAAGCCTCTGGTTATTGTGTAGGGAAAACATAGGAGGGGCTTCTCCAGCCTTCCTGTCTGAGGGGTGTTAGCAGGGGAACAGGGCAAAGCTGCAGCAGGGAAACTTCACTCAAAAAGCAAAGCAAAAGACCCCCAAAAATCCCACAAATGCAGGTGATTATAAGCAGTGTCATTTTTGAAACACCATACCACCCCAAACTCCATTTTCAAAGGCTGTATATGTCTATCCCATTTGGGAATTCATTCCTCTGGAGCCACCTGAACTCAATTAACCATCAAGGACCAGATTTCCATGTACATGAAGCTCTGGCAGTGCCTGGTGGCACTGGTGTCAATCAGAATCAGTGGGGCACTGACAACCCATTTTGTGTCACAAAAGCTGTCTGGTGCCAGTAATCTCAAGGACAGTAACAAGTAAAATGGACAAAATTATTTATTTCCCATTTCTTTACCTGAAAGTGGACAGTTGCTGAGCCCTAAAAATGGAAAGGGAAGCAGTCAGCTATCCTCAGAAATAAAGCCTCTGGAAAAATGTCTTTTATCTTGCTGAAAAAAATGTGTTTTCCTTCATTGTGCAGAAAGGCAGATTTTGCATATTTTAATTAGATCAGTTGAAAACTTGGGGAAAAGAGAAAAAAGAGAACCTGCTTTGCTGTCAAGCTCCTTAGTGAAGAAAAGTTCTGAAAGTTCAGGAACTTGGAGAGAACTTTAAATCTCCATGGCTAAAAATAATCCATCCCTTAAGAAAATGCCATAGATTTTTTTTTTTTCTTTTTTTTTTATCATCGCTGCCTTAGATGACTTCAGGTCATCCGAACATGGAAATTAAAGTAGGAAACTGGAAATCTTTTTCTTCTCAACTTTCTGACTCTTTTCAGAACCTTTTTGCTGCTAACTGGGCAGAGGGTAATCCCTGCAGGGCTGCCATTCCACTTGGATTTGCAAGAAGTGGTGCAGCTTGATGAAATACAGCTTGACAAGATGTTTGGAGCTACAGCTGGTGGTGCAGACATGAGCAGGAGATTTCTACACCCCCTCTTCAGTAGTTTTAATTTTTCTCTGGAATTATTAGCATTATTTTAGATTCTTTTTTTGCTCCACTGAACACACACTGAGCAAACACCCCAGGCTCTGCTGGTGGCAGAAGGGACAGCTTGGCCCATGACAGTGGCAGAGCCTCGTTCACGTCAGGGGAAGATCAGGCTCCAGGACTTACACCTGCTGCTCCCACTGAACTGAACAGGAAAATTAGTTTCATTCCTGTTGTGACAATGTTCTTTCCATCCTGCAGTGGATCACAGAGTCAATAATCAGCAAGGTTGGAGAAGACCTCTAAGATGATCGAGTCCAACCATTAAACCAGCACCATGTTCACCACTAAACCATGTCCCCAAGTGCCACATCCACACACCTTGTCAACTCTTCCAGGGATGGTGATTCCAGCACTGGAATCACCTGTCAGCCTGTTCCAGTGCTTGACCACCCTTTTGATGAAGGAATTTTTCATCATTCACAGAGTTCACAGAATGACTGGGTTGGAAGAGACCTCCAAGATCATCAAGTCCAACCCAGCCCCAGCACCTCAACTAAACCCTGGCACCCAGTGCCACATCCAGGCTTTGTTAAACACACCCAGGGATGGTGACTCCACCACCTCCCCGGGCAGCCATTCCAGAACTTTATCTCCCTTTCTGTAAAAACTTTTCCCTAATAGCCAACCTGTGTTTCCCTTGGTGCAGCTTGAGACTGGGTCCTCTGGTTCTGTCAGTGCTGCCTGGAGAAAGGCAATAATAAAATCCAATCTAAACCCCTCCTGATGCAACTTTTGGCCGTTTCCTCTGGTCCTGTCACTTGTTAATTGGGAGCAGAGCCCGACCCCCCCTGGCTGTTCCCTCCTGTCAGGAGTTGTGTAGAGCCAGAAGGGCCCCCTGAGCCTCCTTTTCTCCAGGCTGAGCCCCTTCCCCAGCTCCCTCAGCTGCTCCTCATAGGACTGACTCTCCAGACCTTACCCAGCTCTGTTGCTCTTCTCTTGGCTCTCTCCAGCCCCATTCTGTCAGCAGAGAACTGATTTTGTCACCACCACTTTCTCAATGATGTCTGTACTTTTTTCCCCCGCTCCTGGTGCTCCAGCCCTGTTGCCCAAGGGGTTTGTCTCCCTTTCCTTGTTAGATCCTTTTTCCCTTTTGCTAACAGAACATCCGCATTTCTCCCTCCCTCCTGCAGACGGTCACACCCCCGGGCTGTTTGGCTGCCCACAGCAAGCCGGGTGTTTCCTGGCAGGGCTGACACTGAGCTGCAGCATCTCACAAGTGCTGGCTGCTGCAGGAGCCAGGAGGGGACAGGTGACCTCGAGCAGCAGTCACACGGCTCCTCAATAGGCCCCTGCTCCTTTCTGCTGTTTGCTCCTTCTGGGAGCGCCCCTCTGTGCACACACGGAGGGTGATGGATCTGCTCCTGTGCCCCTGGTCCCTGCAAGGAGCTCTGCAGCACACACTGATCCCACCAGGGATGCCTGCACCCAGAGAGTGCTCAGAACTGTCCCAGCAACTCCCCCCACAGACACACACGTGGGTTTGGTACACGCAGGAATTGTCAGAAAAGGAAGCAAAGACCTTGACCTGGCAATAAATCTCCTGGGAAGAGCATGGTGTAATGGCACACAGTGCCAGGGAACTGCACAGGGCTTGGCAGCCAGGAGCACTCAGGAATGTGAGAGTATTTGTATGAGACCAAAAGATTTTCATTCCTGTCTTCCCACAATTCACCTCTAATTTTAGCCTTTAGGACAAATCCCTTTGAAGTGTTACCTTTATGCTCTCTTGCTCTGGATATCTGTCTTCAAATCTGGCCTTTTCCTTAGTGTGCAAATATTAATTATTTTTAAAAGAGAATTTTGGGTATTAGAAAGAAATTATTTAACTGTGAGGGAGGTAAGGCACTGGCAGAGGTTTCCCAGAGCAGCTGTGGCTGCCCCTGGATCCCTGGCAGTGCCCAAGGCCAGGCTGGACAGGGCTTGGAGCAGCCTGGGACAGTGGGAGGTGTCCCTGCCATGGGAGGGGGTGGGACTGGATGAACTTTAAGGTCTCTTCCAACCCAAACCATTCCATGATTCTGTGATTCTATCTATAATTACTCTGGAGTTGGGCATGGTTACTTTGTATTAAGTGACTGGAACTATTTTACATTCCATCACTGCCTCATATTATTTTTGCTATGTTTAGTCCTTGGTTCACAGACTTCCTTTCCCCAGAAGCTCCGAGCCACCCTGCATTTCAAGAAAAACACTGAAATCTCTAGACAGAAGTGGAAATGTAGTGGCAAAGTCATTGCTTTCACCCCATGCCAGGTGGGCAAAAGCAAATGCTGCCAAAGGCACATCTGAGAAGGCAACAAGAAAGGTTTGCTCTCAGCTATACCTGCAGAGCTGCAGAGTGTTTGTTTCCCCCAGCATCATATTCCCCATCCACACCCCCAGGGTGAGCCCAGGGGAGACACCAGAGGCAGGACAGGAGGGGGGATTTGGGGTGCAAACTGCTTGAAATGCCAAGAAGGAAGGGGATCCCTTCTGTACTGGATGGTCTGTGCCCAGTGCTTTAGAAACAGGGGGGTCATTGCAAAATCCAGTTGGCTTCAGATGCTCAGCACTGTCAAAGCAAAGGTACTTTTGAAGGGGATCTGCTGTGGGGGGTGGCTGCCAGGTGATGTGCATTGGAGAGTTCAGCCAGAACTTCCCAGACAATATCTGAAAATGCTGTGGAACCACATAGCTCTATACTGTGCCTGGCCCAATATAATTTTTTTTTTTCTTTTGTGCAGCCTACACTCATCTGTATTCAATTAGTATTTGCATATTGGGGACATCAAATCCTGTGCCCTATCCTTCTCAGGGCTCTGTTCTGGCTGAGCTAGAGAAAAAAAGGCAGAAAACAACATTGTGGATGCAAGGGGAATAAACATCCTGGAGAAAATCTTCCCATCTCTGCTGGCAATCAGCTTCTGTGCCAGAGCAGAAGGGATTAGATCCCTCAGAGAAAGATAAACTTCTTCTATCTGACTTGGTGGAGAAAACTCTCACTGTACAGATAAATCTCCCTGGGTGCCATCCTCAGGGCTGTTTATCCTCTATGCATCTCCCAGGCTAATTACAGGCTGTGGCTTTCTTTGTGTGCAGTGTCCTGCAGTTTTGAGCATTGTGCTCTTGGGATTTATGTGCCACGAAAATCAGGGACTCGGGAGAAGTCTGCAAATGCAGAATATGCAATAAATGCCTCATGAGTGTCCAGCCTTCTTTCTCTGAATCTGTTTCACCTCCCCAAACTGAATTATTCCCATCTTTTCTCTCTCCCACTCAGCAAGGACATCTATTTTAATTCAGGATTTTGTCTTTTCATCTCTTCAACCCTCAAGTCTCTCATACTGAAGCAGCATTGTGGTTGTCCAGGTCCCACCAGTAAGCCTGGTGTGCCCCTGCAGTGCTCACCTACAGCCAGACTCTGATATAATTTATGCATTGAACCTAAGCAAAATATTGATTTCAGTGGTGTTTCTCATGATTTACATTTGTGTAACAAAATTGTTTCTGCTACAAATATCCATTTTCTCTCCAATTTAATGGAAAGATGATTCTGGGAATAATTCTGCTGGGCTTTTAAAACTGGCTGCACTGGGGACTGAGTTTACCAAGTAAAAAAACTCATGACTTTGCGTAGTCCATACTACAAATTATTCTTTGGGAATAGGAACCTCTTACTTTCCTGTGGCAAACTTTTGCAAAAAGAGTCCATTCAGTCATGTTGTCACACTTTACACAGTTATTAATGAGCTCAGGGATGGAGGCCCAGTAGAGGGGTAATACACTAATGATCCTTTATTGATTTAATTACAAACCTGCAGGTGTCATGGGATTTAAAATTGCATTTCAGGACAAAAAGAACTATTTTTGTAAGGAATCAGCATCTATCTGCAATTTCAAACCATGGTATCCAAACAGGTGCTTTAGTAGGAGCCTTTAAAGTCATTTCCTTTGC
Organism: Ploceus nigricollis; assembly: GCA_013399945.1. Classification (NCBI taxonomy): domain Eukaryota; kingdom Metazoa; phylum Chordata; class Aves; order Passeriformes; family Ploceidae; genus Ploceus; species Ploceus nigricollis. Next base: position 447,353 of record VXBC01002537.1, on the reverse strand, counting down.
TTGTGCAAAGCCTCTACTACTTTGCTCTTAGTATTTCTACCCATTACATTTTACTGCCTTCTTTCCTTTTTATGACCCCATTTTTATTTACAGTACAGCCCTTAATTTAGTAGTGCTGACACAGTTACATTTGCAGCAATAGCTTAATTACCATATATTCATGAATAGGGTGGTTAGGGATAGTAGCTACAAAAGATGACAGATTCATTTGCATTATTATCATTAGCATGCTGCACAAACGAGTTTATGTTTGGGAAGGAACTGTTTAATGGGGCTATATTGGTTCCATAAGAACCCAAGTCTGGAGGAGAAGAGTGAGCTGCCACTAGCACCACACTGGCCTGGAACCTCTGCAAATTGCACTGTGATCATGCTGACAGATGGTATCCAATGCCATTTTCCTACTCAGCAGAAAATGGAAAAATATAATAAAGACACGACAGAGATTAGAGTCTTTATCAATGAGACTTGAAATCTAGTGCACCATATGCTTGGTATAAAAAGAAACATTCATCTGAAAAAATTAAAGCAGAGCATGGGCTGAATTTATCTGTTCCTCTTTGTAGACTCCGTGGTTAGGTTTTAATCCCTGATTTTAAACATAAGTGTAACTGCAGTGAGTGATAACGTGGTGCTCCAACGTCTTCCTTGCTTCTCTAGTAGCAAGTCCTTCCCTCACTGCTCTCGAAATGAGACTCTCTCTGTGCTGAGGGGATTTTGTCAGCAGGAAATGGGCTGGTGCTCCCACACCTGCTCCCCACCCCATTTGTTGGTGGCAGATGTGAGCCAGTGCCCTGGGCAGAGGGATCTGAGCCAGCAGAGCCTGACCTTTCCTTGGGCAAAGGCCAGGAGATGCATCCTCACACATCCACAGCCAAGGCTGGTGCTGCTGCCAGGATTATTGTGCTGCTCTTTGCTGGGTGTTCCTTAGTGGCAACAGATGCTGAATGCTTGAAATGCGGGCTCACAAACTCTGTTGATAAATATATCCCTTTAGCACCATGCAGGGATGGCCACCGTTCCTGCTCAAATGCCAAAGGCCAGTTCAGGTGGATGGGAAATTCTGGACCCCCTCTGACTGCACGTGATCCATCCCTGGGCACACATTCACTGCACAAAGACAGGGCTGCAGAGCTGGAGTCACTGGGACACTCAGGTGAGTACAGGAAAGTACTGAGTACAGGACACTCAGGTGAGTGCCTGATGCTTGGCACAGGAAAAGTCCCAGTGGAGTTGCTGCACTTGCTGAAAATCAGGTGTTTACTGAAGTGCAAACCCTAATCTGGAGCAGGGATCAGCTCTGAGGGAGCAGGGAAGCCAAAATGCTGCTGTGGGTGTCCCTTGGGGATGTGAACTCTGCTTATGCCATGAGATAAAAGTGGCTGGGAAGGCTAATGACACAGACAGGAATGATGACTCTGCTCCCACTGGGGCAAGGGGAGATTTCCCAGCCTTAGTGATGAATTTGCAATACACAAAACTGGTGATTTGGAAATGTAACAATTTTCCCCCTCTTAGCCCTCCCTGTTAGCTTGTTCTCTGGGGTAGGCACTAGTCTGAACAGCAGCTTCTTTCAACCACACTCATCTGAGAGAACAGGAATTTGTTTGGAACAGGAAGAGAGGACATTCAGCCCATTTTCATTCTCTTCTGACACTCCAGAATAAGACAAGAGAAGAGATATATTCAGTTTTCTTATTCACCCAGATGAGATTGCTGAGACAGCAGGGTCATAAAACCCAAACATTTTACCTGGCTGAGCTCTAGGAAAGCTTCATCACAGACAATGACTATAAAGACACTTAGAGTACAAAACAAGCAGTTTTCCAGAGCTTGTGTGGAAAACTGGTGTGGGGGAAGATTTTTTTGGTTAAAAACTGAGCTCATCTCTGTTAAGGAACACTGAGGTGCTGGGTCTGTACCTTTCCAAAGATCACTCATGAGTCACCACTCAAGAGGGGCAGCTCCAAGGCCTCAGGGCTTGAAGTCCAATCCTGCTCACACCTGGTTTGTTTATGTTATGGCACCATACTCAGGATATCAGTGCCTTATCTGCATCAGGGGTCTTATCAGTTTGACCCAAATTCCCATGTTCTTTTTGTCCCTGAATCAGAACTCAGAGACCCTAAATCCCATAATTTCTTGCTGGTTTGGGTCCATGTTGGTTATGTGCAGCACGAGTGAGGGAGGCTGTGGATAAACCCTTCCCTCAGAAGTTGGCCATGTCCGTGCTGGATCGTGCTGGAGGTCAGTCCAGCAGCCAGGAGAGACTGCAAAGGGGGCAAGCAGACAGCAACACTTTCCTAGGAAATGCTCCCAGACCCTCACATGCAGCCCTGGCACTTCCCAGCCCAGAGATTCTGTCCTGGTATTTGAGATCCCTCAGTGATGTTTCCTTCTGTAACTTTCCCCCGCTTGTTTTTGAGCTTTGTAATCTTCTGGCACCCACAGCACCCAGAGGAGTTCCAATACTAATTCACATATTCTCTTAAAAACTCTTTTTTAAACTGATTTTCTGCTTGTTGTCTTCCATTCCTGAAGTTTTGATTGACTCCTCACAGGACCATCCTCACAATCCCATGACCCTGGATGCTCCTGGCTTTAGGATGTGTCAGCAGGATGTGCTTGTCAGGGTTGCAGAAGAGTTCCACTGGAATAAGGCTTGGTCTCTGCGCTCCCAAGCAGCAAAAACCCACTGTATTACTCAGCAGTATATTCATGCTATAAATACACTTTTTTTTCGCATTAATTCATCCTTATTTACCACAGCAGATAACAGAACTCCGGGCTCAGATCCACACAGCAATAAAAAACGACAGAAATTTCTCCCAGATTATAAAGATTTGTCATGTTGTCACTGCGTTTATTTTCTCCATCTATTTCTCTCCTTTCTGTGCATTGCTTTATGCTCTGCAGGGCCCTCAGGGGAGGCAGAGAGGGTATTGTTTTGAAAAATATAAGGGTTTTTTGATTAAAGGATACAGAATTAATTTGCTTCACAGTGCCTGGAAGCATATTATTTGACAACTGTACTTCACTGAACAAACACAGCACACATGGCCAAATTCATCATGTTGATCACCAGACCCTGGCCATTTGTTCTCCAGACTGGGGCGTCTCTTTTGCAATTAGAGAACGTGAGTTTGGTAAAACACATGGAAACAGAGGTTGTTTTGTTCACTAGCTTGCACAAGGTTGGAGGAATGACGTGGTTTCAGCTCCCACTTGTCATAGTTGAGACGGAGACAATACAAAGCAACACACTCCATTGTCAGGAGGCTTCAAACTGGGTTTTTTTATACATTCTTACAAAACTCATCAGTTTACACCTTACTCCTTGGTCACGAAAGACAAACAAAGTGCTTATTGGAATAGGCAGTTGCAGGTTTCTCTTACTTATCCTTCTGAATTACCATCTTCACAGCATGTTCTTTGAGGGTCCATGCTTCAATCCACCTCGTGGCCAGTGTCACCCACTCATTCTGCTCCAGCTGTAGAACCACCCATCCTGTTCCTTCCTATATACTCCAGATAAGAGCACAACAAGCAAAAACCCAGCGAGGGCCATTCTCTGTCAGAACACACATGTCCCTTCCTTCACGTTATTAATTCCACTCAGCCAGGCCACCTTCAGTAATCAAATCCTAAACCCATATTTCTTTCTTGGTTTCTATGTCAGTGACCATGGTAGAAAATTCTTTCAGGGGTAAACACGGATCCTCTTATCAAACTTCTCTCTGGCTCACAGAGGTTGCTGTAAAACCCCTTCCACACCCACTGAACTGGGAGGAGTGTTGGAGCACAGCACTGACCACACTGAGGGCACTGGACACCACAAAGAGCAGTGCTGGAGACTGAACCACCCCCACTGGTAGCCGCAAATTAGGTTCATTGGCAGGGTTTAATTTAGGGTTGGGTCCTAGCTAACCAGCAGAGCTAGAAGAGTCACAGTGGTTCTCTCTGCAGGGTAGGCTTTTCCCATTTAAAGGATTGGGAATGAGGTTCAGAGTCACATCTGCAGGAACAGCAGAGCACCATCACTGCCCTCATGCTGGTGCCAGGCACTGCACTCAGGTTATTTTGGATATGTGATGCTCTCAAAACAGAGCACAGCCAGTCCTTGGGCAGACACCGTTACCAACTGGGAAACAAAGCTGAAGACAATTTGGTTTTTTGGGTATTTATACACTAGAAAATGGGGGAGAGAAATCTGTGTGGCTGGCCTTCCCTGGGAAGGCACATCTGTGCTGTGCTGTCCCTGTGGATGCAGCTCCATTGAGACATCCCCTTGATGCACAGCAGTCACACTGCCTGCTAAGCCTCTGTTTTGCTTTGTGTTTTTGAGTGCAACAAGGAAGAGCCCAAAATTACTCACACAGGCAGAAATGTCACTATGGAAACAAGGAGACAGTTTAGCCTAGTTTGGCCAGTATTGACAGAGCTGCTCTAATAACCCAGAAGATGGTGTGACCCTGGCTGTCTGCAGAGAGCTCCTGAAGAGCACAAATCCTTAAATCTTCTAAAATGTCTCTGCATTGGGCCTAACAGACATTATCAACTCTTTCCTATTCTCACAGTGCCTTCCCATATCTAAAGGACTTTGGGAGTGCACAGATGGGATGGGACCTGAGCAAACCTTGTGAAGACATCCTCTTTTCCCATCCCAGCCTTTCCACTGGCTCAGATGTGCCTCTCCATCAGTGGGTGTGTAGAAATCACAGAATGTTTACATGCACTGAGCAGTTCAGGTCTGTTTTCTGCAGCCCCAGCCTGAGCTCAGGATGGAGAACATCCCATGGCACCTCTGAGCAAAAAACACAGTCTGGTGGAGCACCAGCAGTGACTCCTGCCACAGCAAACACATCTCATGTGTACAGCACAACCAGTTCTGTCAACCCAAGTGAAAATAATGTTATAAAAACAAGCTGGATGAAATCCTGCTGCTTGTGAGCCCTGGAGAGAGTGCACGTCTCCATCTCCCTTCTCCCCGTGATTTATTTGCCTCCGTTTGCCTCCATTCTCCTCATGACTTTATTTGCCTCTCTCTCCATGCAGAGAGCTCTCAGGAAGCTGCTGCTGTAACCATTTTTCTCTGTAGATGTGTTCTCTGTGGGGTCTTACCCCATAGCCACTTGTCTGAAAGATGAAAATGAGGAATGCATGGAGATGAGACCCTTCCTGCAGATCAGCACCAGCTCTCCCTGCCAGCACAGACTCTCACACCTCCTGTGGTATGAAACTAATTTAAGTTGAAAATACAATTAGAAGGAGTAATTCTTCAGAATGCCAATGTTTTAAATACCTTCCAGACAACTCTGTACCCAGAGAGAAACTCAATGTAGCATCCAAGTGGATGGTCCCCGAAAAAGGCTGAGTGAGCTCCTAAGGACCCCCTCAGGGACATTTTGGATCTCTATTCCTGCCAAAGGTGGGGAACATGCTCGGGGCTCCCACCAATCCCAGAGACCCTCAGCTTGAGCCAGTTTCCCTGTGGCAAACAAAGTAATGAGTCTGACTGGGATGGTTTTGCTGGTTTTATTGCTTTTGGGGGTAAACTATTGGTGAAGAAGGAAAAGAGAAGGAAAGCACAGCTTTTAACCATTGTGGGCACATCAAACCTTCTCTGTCCTAGAATACCAGAAGTGCTTGGTGGCCCCAGAGCTCCTGCAGGGAACCAGGACCAGACCTGCTGCCTGGGAAGTGTTTCCAACCAGGCTGGGAGCTGCAGGGGAGAGCTTCAGGGGAGCTGCTCTCCCCTTAATCCACGAGCCACACTCAGCTGTAGCTCAGCCTTTGAACACAGAACTTGCTCCAGTGCTGTCAGTCACCATCCACCCCTGGAACAACAAGAGAAAGAAAAACCCTTCCGTCTTTTCAAGCCTTCCCCCAGCTCAGGTCAAAGTTAACCTGCAGGGATGATTTTTGTCACTCTCTCCATGGAAGCATCTAAGCCAGTGCAGGGGTGGGAGCTGAATTTGGGGAGAGGAGTAAGAGACACAGACACATTCCCACCCAAATTTCCTTAGCATGCATTAGAGGATGCTTTCAGTACAGCCAGGGAGCTGTGATCAAAGGTTGGCACCATTTCATAAAGATACTATTTCCTCCAAAAAAAGATATAGTTTTTAAAGATAATTAATTGACCCATTTCAGCTTTTGCTTTTATTCTTTTTTCTTTTATCTGTTATCTCCTCAGCCCATCACTCCTAATCTGTAACTGTGTCATCTTTTACACAATCACATTTCTTACAATAGGCATCTTAAAAGAAAATTAATCCTAAAGAGTCAAATCTATCCTGGTCCTTTCTGGGCTCGTGTTTCTGATCTGATCCATTTTTTCCATGCTGCTCAAAAGCAGTGGAAACAAATCTTCCTGCAAATCACTGCCTCCTTCAGCCTGTGAGTCCTCTTACATGATTCATTTAGTTTTGTATAGGAAATAAAATGAGGCGAGATGATAATTTTTTTCCCACTGAGGCAAGTTTATATTGGGACTCCTGGAGTCCAGCACTCCTTACTCTCCTCACTCTCAATGTGGTACTACCAAAAACACACAGGAAAGTGAGCTGGTGAAGAAGAGCTGTGAAAAATACGAGAGATCTGCCAGGTTTCTCCATGTTAGGAAACACAAGGGTTTTGTCTCAGGCTGCTCTAGTAAACAGAATGTAAAAATGCAGAGTGAGAGATAGAAAAATCTCCCATACACAAGATAATTTCTGTGGGAGGGAGACGTCTGCACTGGTAGTTATATTGAACATGTTCTGCTTTGCCTGCATTGTGCTTTCGAGTCTTGAGTCTCTGAAAGATTCCCCTTGGAGAACATTGAAATGAAAGACTGAATCAAGAATGAATTAATTGTGCTCACTAATTGTAATTCTCACATTCCCTGGTCCTTCAGAGCAGTGGGAAGAGCAGCTGCTGCTCTGCCCTGGCAGGTTCTGCTCCCTGCAGCCAGGAAGGAGCTGAATGTTGGATTTTAATGCTTATTCCAGTCCCAGCATCTCGGGCAGCACATGCAACTTTGCTGATGCCAAAGTGGTCCCTGCCCTGGGATGAGCCTGGGAAAAATGCAAGGTTCTGCTGAGCTTTGCCAAGGTCTTCTCTACTGCAGAGGCACTTCACACTGAGCCAGGAAGGCTCTGCTGAAGGAGCATCACATACAAAATGGTATTTCAGCATGTCAGCTTCCAGCCCTTTGCAGTTCTCCAAGGCCCTCTGCAGACTGGAGGTCACCCTGGCAGGTTGGCCAGGGCTGCCACCTCATCCACCTTCCCTCTGGTGACCCCTCCCATGCCAGCCTACCATAGCAGTGAAAGTTGGTGGCTTTAATTTAAGGCCCAAATAGTGCTGTGACAGCTCCACTCTCCCACTGACTATCATCCTTCCCAAGCCCAAGTTGCTTGCCACCAGCTGGGGAAGTTATTCACCTTTGTTATCCTCTTATGTGTGACACTTTGGTGTGACACTTTGATGTGAGGCAGGCAGCTTCTCCTCTTGGAGCACCATTTGGCTTCACACACAGCATCCTCTGGGCCTGGTTTGTGGCCCAGAAACCAGTGGGAATGTCTTGGGTGCATGGTGAGCCCTCAGTGTGCCTCGTCCTGGGGAGAGACTGTGGCAGGGAGCACTCTAAAACTGGATGTGAAAATAAGAATAGTCCCAAAAGGCATGTGTCAGTGTTATTGCCCACAGAACCTGCCCACTTTTCATATTGGAAGCGTTTCTGCTGTGCTGCTCTGAGCTTATCAGATCTTTCATTCAGCTGTCTTTGACTAGTCCAGAGGTTACTGAGCACTCAGGATGTGCAGTGGGGGAGAAGGAGAGAGAAAAGTTCTGGAACTTGAATATTCCCTGCAAAGAGGTGCTGTTTGTCACCCACAAATCAAGAGCTCTTTGAATTTCCAAGGCTCACCTCCTCTTCCAAAGTGGCACAGGAAAGTCCCCAACCCCTCAGAAGAGCCTTATGCCCACTGACCTTAGAGTACATTGGAGAACAATCCATGATGAACATGAGAGACCAAAAAAGTCACAGAGATCAGCCTGAGTGAACATTTTGGCTCTGGATGCAGCAGTGCCAAGTCAGAAGACAAGCAGACACACAGTTTAACTTTTTTCATAAGAGCACACTTTAAATGGATGTCATCCCTATATATTTTTAGCTTTTAATGTGAAATTTCACTACTTTAAAATTAACTTCACTTCTGACATATAATGATGTGATTGTTCATCACATCTTTGATTCTGCATTAGCTGTTGGAATTCAAGGCTCTTTTTTCCACTTTTTTGAGTGTGTCTTAATAACAAAGTTCAGTTTAAAAAAAAAAATAAGGTTGTCTTCATATGCATTTCCCATGTGTGTGTAAAACTCACAGGCAGCTTCAGAGCTGCCTCCTGATCTGAAAGCCCTCCATGAGCTTTTATAAGCTCTACAATGTATCTCTGTCAGCTCGTATCTAACAGCAGGTGCTATTAAAGGACATAAAACATGTCACCGTAACCCTGGAGGAAATGGGAGAGGAGCGTGGTGGTTGCAGAGCTTTGTGTGCAGCAGCAGAGTGACAAGTGGTGGGTGTTGGGTTCTGGCACGTTCCCCTGGCAGGCTCCTTGCCTTGAGGGGTGCAGAGTTACAGCACCGCTCATGTGGCACCAGCTCTTTACATATGAATTGCAAATTTAGATCCTCCCTCTTTTGGGGGGGAGTTTTTATGGAGGAAAAAGGCAGGGCACTGCTTCTTGTTTAGCAAACAGATCTCCTGATGTTCCCAAAGGGGGAGGGAAAGGAAATCCCTAATGATACAGGAGTCATCAGTCACTGTCACACGGCACCAGCTGGGCTGTAAAGGCATCATTATCATATCAGTGTCACCCCTGGGCTCCGGGGAGAGGGTGGGGACAGACACCGGGANATCTATATATATATAAATATATATTCATATGTGTATACTCATCCCTAGTATGAATCTAGAGCACAATGTCCCTCTAGCCCAAATTTAGATAGAGGGCAAAAACCTGGNGAGGAGCGTGGTGGTTGCAGAGCTTTGTGTGCAGCAGCAGAGTGACAAGTGGTGGGTGTTGGGTTCTGGCACGTTCCCCTGGCAGGCTCCTTGCCTTGAGGGGTGCAGAGTTACAGCACCGCTCATGTGGCACCAGCTCTTTACATATGAATTGCAAATTTAGATCCTCCCTCTTTTGGGGGGGAGTTTTTATGGAGGAAAAAGGCAGGGCACTGCTTCTTGTTTAGCAAACAGATCTCCTGATGTTCCCAAAGGGGGAGGGAAAGGAAATCCCTAATGATACAGGAGTCATCAGTCACTGTCACACGGCACCAGCTGGGCTGTAAAGGCACCATTATCATATCAGTGTCACCCCTGGGCTCCGGGGAGAGGGTGGGGACAGACACCGGGACAAAGTCAGAGAATCCCAGAATGGTTTGGGTTGGAAGGGACCTTAAATCTCACCTCATTCCACCCCCCCTGCCATGGGCAGGCTCCCCTTCCACTAGACCAGGTGGAAGGTCTTGGAAGTCACACCAATGAGTTTTACTGCAAGCTGGAAAACTTTTCCCAAGTAGTAAACTTGGAACAGATAGAAGCAGGAAAGATTCTGAATTTAGATCCCATCTCTGAATTTCACTGAAGCTGATACATCCCTGAGGCTCTGAGCTTGGCAGAGCAGAGGGTGCTGATGTTACCTGCATTTCCTAAGTGCAGGATCTCTCCTCTGCAGTTGCATTTCAGACATTCGATGAGATAAAAAAATTCTCAGTGGTTCTCTACACATGTATGTGTGTTTATACAGATATATCTATATATATATAAATATATATTCATATGTGTATACTCATCCCTAGTATGAATCTAGAGCACAATGTCCCTCTAGCCCAAATTTAGATAGAGGGCAAAAACCTGGTTTGCATAGAATGGTTTGGGTTGGAAGAGACCTGAAAGATCATCTGCTTCCAAACCCCCTGCCTTCCACTAGACCAGGTTGCTCAGAACCCCATCCAACCTGGCCTTGAACCCTTCCAGGGATGGGGAAGTGTTCAAGTGCTCATTTCATCCTGGCAGCATCCAACAACGGAGGCTTTGTGCCTTTAGGAATTTTCTGCTACAGCTGGGCTCTTGCTTGTACAGCACATGGAATGCAAGCTACAACCTAAAATACTCAGAGGAATTAAAAGCATAAAGGCTGTGGAGTTGTAAAGTGAAAGAAGGAAAGCATTGGCTCACTGGTAAAAAGAAGGAAGGATTTATTTCTTATTTCATTCTTATTACATTGTGGATAATGTCAGTGAAGGCAAAATGCAGATGGCACCAGGGAGAACAGGAGCTTTCCCTAAATCAGGGTTTCTCACACTTTAAGGGGAGAGCAGCTCCCTGAATGAAACCTGTCATGATTTTGGTATGAGAACAAGGAAGTGCAGAGGATGGCAAGAGATGTTAGTGTGAGTGAGGCATGGGGTGCTGTGCAGCTCTGGAGAGGATGTGTGCTCTCGAGCCAAAAGGTTGGCAGGAGGCAGGGGTGGGGCCCAGGGGGGCTGCAAACTGCCCAGGACTGGCAGGAGAACACTTTCCTGCCTGCAGGAGAACACCTTCCTGCCTGCTGTGCATCCTGTCTCCTGTGCACAGCTTGGAGTAATACAAAGCAGGCTCTGGGGGAGATAAATTACATTATTAGCTGCTTCTCACTTCCTACCTCGCTCTGCCTGGAGATTGCTCTCTCCCAAGGACAGGGATTGGGAAGCTTCACCCTAAAGGTGCTGGGACCACAGAGGGTCTGTGGGGTGTGGGTGGCAAAACCCAGCCAACCTCAATGGTACAAGAGTATAAATGTGTACACACACACAGAGTGCACTTGGGCCTGTTAAAATGCAAAAACTAAATGCTGTTACAGAGCCACCTTTCTGTGGTGTCTTATGTTCTCAGTATTATACAGAGGACAACAACAAAAACAGGGAAGGAAGCAGTGATTTTTGCTCCAAGCAAAATAACTGCAGCTTTTGACATGTATTTAGCTGGGAAAAGGCAGAATTATGTTAAAAAATAAGAAGAACAGAAAAGCAAAAGCCAATTTTTCAAGTTAATTAAACAACCATAGCAGCACAACTTTTGGTAGACTCCTTTGAAATGCACAGTTATCACTCTTGCTTTAAAGCTGACTGTAAAGCACATCCTTTATCTTTGCTCTCCCAGCCACCTGCTCCCTGTAGATGAGTCCAGCTGCCGTCCAAGGAATTGCAATAAAACTCTGCAAGTGGAGCAAGGCAGAGGAAAGAGGATGACTCCATGTCACATGTCCAAGGATCTCCTGGCACAATATAAGGAGTCAGTCACAGGGTACCCTGGGTGTTGGCTGCAGCTGTGTCCTCTGAAAGCCCCAAATATCCCCAGTGAATGTGGCCCTCAAATAAAAGTTGCCCCAGTGTGCTGGGGTGGCTCCAGAGCCTGCTGGGGTGTTCACAAGGGGAAAAAATGGCATTTTCACTGTCACTTACCAAAGCGATCCGTTCACTGCAGCCTGCTCCATCTGAGCCTTCCCAGATGCTCCTGCTGTGCATTAATCACTGACAGAAAGGCTGAGGATGGCTGGGGGAGCTGTGTGCTGCTGAGGCAGGCAAAGGGAAAGAGCTGCTGCACACAGCTGGAAGGGTTTTGCAGCACGGCTTGGCTGCAGCCATGCTGCAATTTTTAATGTGCCTGTGACTTAAGGGCACAGAATTACAGAATGGTTTGGGTTGGGAGGGATCTTCAGGATCATCTGGTTTCACCCCATGGGCAGGGACACCTCCCACTGTCCCAGGCTGCTCCAAGCCCTGTCCAGCCTGGCCTTGGGCACTGCCAGGGATCCAGGGGCAGCCAGAGCTTCTCTGGGCACCCTGTGCCAGGGCATCCCCAGCCCCACAGGGAAAAATCTCTTCCTAAAATATCCAATCTAACCCTGCTGTGTGGTTTGTTTGCAGCAGTTTGTCTCAGAGAGCAGTGGGTGACACTGAGCTGAGGGTGTTGGTGGGTGCCCAGCGTGTCTGGGTGCTGCAGAGCAGCGTTTGAGGCAGCAGATTTTGGGGTCCCAAAGGGAGCAGGGTAGCTCCTTCCTCCTCACTGGAAAAACAAGAGATCTTCATAAAGACAGAGATTTCTTTCTTTTACTCACAACTTGCACCAGCACTGACAGCCAGGGCAGGGGGCTGGAAACAGGGAAATCATTTGGGAGCTGGAGGAGGCCTGGGGAAAGCCTGGCAAGGTCGGGGTGGATGCTCTGGCAGGGCTCAGGGCACCCTTGCAAACCCTGCCCTTTGGCCAGGTGGCTGAAACTGCAGCTTGGCAAGACAAAATCTGCATCATCCAAGCCCACTGAGTTCCATGGAAGGAGGCCAGAGGCTTTCTGGCTGAGTGGAAGCACATTCCTGGCCCATAAAATGTTTTGGGGGAATATGGGCTTTGAAAGTGGTTTTTATGCATGCTGGCAACAGGTTTTTTAATAGGGTCACTACCCAGGATGGCTGTGATGGTCTTTACATTGTAATGTATATTCTGAAGGTATAATTTGCTGGAATTGTCACATTTATGAGAAAATCAATAACGTTTTGAAAATTCTTTAATGTTTTATGTCACATGTACTGCTTAAGTAAAATAATGGGCTTCATTCTCATTTACCAAGAATGATACCTTCCTATTGAAAACCAATGTTTTAAAAAATTCATTTCCACATCAGATTTGAAGCTGGATATTTAATATATAGATATTAGGGCTTTTGATTAATATCTTAGTTCCCCTGTTCACTGAACAGTGTTATTAATAACGACAAGCAAAATGGAGGCATTTTTCATGCAGGTTTTTAGTGGAAAATTTTATTTGAAAGTTTATCTTGGAACAACAGGCATTTCATAGAAGAAAAAAAAAAAAATATTGGTTAGTTGCAGCCAGTTATCCTACCAAAAATCTCTTGCTCAGAAAGGTTTTGCTGAGCTAAGGGCTATTTCCTTCATCATTTCTCCAAGGAGGCAAGGGCATCTCAGCAAATTCTGCTGAATAGAGTGTTGACAAGAGATGCAGATTGACATTACAGCCCTGAAAACGTCTACAAGCAGCTGTCACAGCATGTTCTTATTATCAAATCTCACATTTTATTGTCACCAAAACCGAGATGAAATCTTTATGGCCCTCCCTGACAACATTTCTGTATCAAATGGGAGGTTCCTATTCCAGACCTAATGAGCCCTGAAACCTGCCAGTGGCCCCAGGCAGAACATGGCCCAAGCTGGATTTCAACAACACAGAATTTTGATAGAAATTTTGCTTTTTAGGTGGGAAGAAGAGCACATTTCTGTGAGAAGTGTCTTTGCAAAGCTGGGGAGGGAGCTGGGAGTGCTGGGCTACGTGCTGCTCTGGTGGCCAGAGGTGCATCAGCTGAGCACAGGGCTCTTTAATTGACTGCATAAATAACAATCCAGGAGGATCTGAGCATGCAAAGAGCCCAGCTGTGATTTGTGTCTCCCACAGAGCCCACCCCCCGCTCCCCAGACGCCTCTTTCAAAGGTGGCAGAGTCCAAAACCCTCACTTGCCAAAAAAGTTTGAAACTGGCAGGAACCTCTCTCAAATCCCTTCTCCACAGCTGAATTCCCATATCCTCCCGGCAAGTACCTCATGTGCTGTGAACGTTTTATTGGCTCATTCCCTGGAGCAGCCCACACAGGCTCCTGCCCATCCCTGCTGGCTCCTGCCCTGGGGAAATGAGCCTGGAAACTCAGGAAAACCCTCACAAGCTCTCAGTCCAGCCACAGCAGCAGTGTCCTGTCCAGTTAAACAGAGGAAGGTCAATTTCCATGTGAGCAGAATGGGAAAATAACAGAAAATTGCAAGTAATTTTTTTTTTCCTTAAAATACATTTCCAGGTGATACTGGTTTCTCAAAATGTTTCTCTCTCAGATTTTCTCTTGCTGGACCATCCTGGCTTGCTGGACATGCTGCTTGAGCAGCTTCTTCACAGCCCAAATCCCCCCAGCCCATCCTTTCCCTCCCTGGGGAGGGAGGCAGGCTCACCAGCAGAATTCAGTAAAATGAGGATTTTCAGCCACACCGAGGTGATTGCAGCCACAAGGACCAGAGCAGAGATTTAATCAGGGCAATGTGCTTTTAATTTGCCTTTTTTTTTCCTCTTTGTAACAGGCCCACTGAACAGCTTGGGAAGAGGAATAATTAATACATGAGGCCTGAGAGCAGCCTGGGTAGCAACTGCAAAAATTTCATTGAAAGCCAGGTTTAATTGTGCCTGCCAGCTCCCTTCCAGCAAAGTGCTGCCACACCAAGTGCTTTGCAGGGAAAAGGGGACCATTTGCTGAGCAGCTTTGATGTCCTGGGCTTGCTCAGGCTGCCCTGGAGGGCATTTCACAGAATCACAGGGTGGTTTGGGTTGGAAGGAACCTTGAAGATCATCTCATTCTGCTCTCTGCCACAGGCAGGGACACCTTCCACTGTCCCAGGCTGCTCCAAGCCCTGGCCAGCCTGGCCTTGGGCACTGCCAGGGATCCAGGGACAGCCACGGCTGCTCTGGGCACCCTGAGCCAGGGCCTGCCCACCCTCACAGGGAGGGATTTCTTGCTGATAGCTGATCTAATTGATGGATTTTTCTCTGCTGGGGAGCCACAGAGAGCTCCAACTTCTCTGCCTTGGTGTCTGAGATGAAAACTGGGATGAGATGCTGGGGAAGCATCCATGTGGCCTGAACCCAGGGCAGCACAGAGCTTTAAAGCACAAAGAAAATCACGACCCAAGGTCTTGCCACAGGCTTATGGGATAAAGCTGATGCTGTCCTCATCGGGCTTTTTGAAAACTAAACTTTTTTTTTCAGTAGAACAGTGGGGTTTTTTTTGTTGATGAAAATCTAGGAGGTTCTGAACTCCTTCAAAAAAATACAAAATTCTCCTTCTCCCTTTTTGCAAGCCAAAGATGCACTAAAATGAGATTCACCAACATCAGTCCTCTAATCTGTATTTTATGAAGAATAAACTCACCTTCAAAATTCTCCTGGCTCTAAGCAAACCTGTAGGAAGGAAACAAGTGAGAAATGTTTGCCTTCTGATGATTATGCCATCACTGACATGATATTTTATTAAAATCATGACCTGTCATAACTACAGATTGCCCTCCACCTGCCCCAATAGTCCCTTTCCAGTCTGTGCTGCCAGAGCCCTTAGGAAGGGATCTCCCATTGCCCTGCCCACTCTGCATTTGCCCTACAAATTCTGTAAGTCTCTGGAGCATTTAAATCATGAAAGAGAAGAGGGAGGCCAGGAGCTTGTTGTGCTGCACAGAGAATTTTTCTTTGCACCATTTTCTTCAGACGCCAGGGAAGGCAGTTTTGCTCTCCCTTCAATCCTCATGTTTCATAAACTCTCTGCAGCTCTGCTGGAACAGAAATCATCTCCCTGAAGGCATTTTAAGAGTAAATGGTCCCAAATTTCCTGGCAGGAGCCTGTTACCAGTGGCAGAGCAGCTTTTAAGGGCACAGTGCAGGGTTGCAGCTTTAGCTCAGGGTGAAGCAGGGGTTGTGTGTGAGCAGCAGCTCCAAGGCTGTGTGAACGCTGGCAGGAGGCACTGCAGGAGCTGCCCTTCCCTCTGATCCCACAGGAGAAGCAGGAGCTCCCCCCAAGTCTTGAATTAACACCTGGATAATGAGAAATCTCAGTGTGGAAACATCCCAGTAGCACAGGGCAGAGCTAACACTCATCTCCAGTGCTGGCTCCTGCCAGGGCTGGGTCCTGCCAGCACTGCCTGCTCCTCACACATCCCAGGAACTGGAACCTTGGAATTCCCAGTCAAGGCATCCCCACGGCCCTGCTGGTGCCTGCCCCAGGCTCCAAAACTCACACTGGGAGGAGAAGACCAGGACAGAGAGCAGCAACTGTGCTGCCAACCTGGAGGCAGATGCATCATCCAGGGAGGAAATAACATTCAGTGGTTAGTCTGGGGACATGGCTCCAAATTCCTCTGTGCTGCCTGAGCTCAGTAACTGACTGTGACAAATGTGCCTGGGTGGCCTCAGTTTTTCCCAACTCGCCCTGCTTCAGATGGGCATTAAAGCCCAGAGCAAGGCTGGCTATTTGAGGATTCTTGTCTGGAGAACTGGGAAATTATAACAGCAAAGGAAGTCACAGCAGAGCCAAAAAAATGCAATTTTTGAGCAAGACATTTTTACCTTCCCTCCCCACCACTCCCACTGCAGGGTGCAGTCTCCTGCTGTAGCAGTGATATGATTCTGTGTTCAAACAGACCTTTTTAAAGGAGGAAATAGCTCCTTTCCACCTTCAGGAGGAAATGGAGGTCAGTTGTGCAGGGTCACACGGTGAGGCTTGGCAGGGACAGCGGCAGATGAGGGACCTGGGCTGCCAGGTCCCCAGCCAGACTCTGCTCTCTCCCAGCCAAATTGCTGGTGACTCAGTAATTTTTTTTTCCATTTCCTTCTGAATCTCCAGCAGTTGTCACTGTGGGGCTAAGGGCAGTGTGATCCCCAGACCCAGAGTCCAAGCAGGTTTCTCAGTTCCTAAATTCTCGGGTAGATTAGAAAGTCATTTTTGTTGTCATATTTAGGTTCATTAGTAGCCTGTCAGATAAATTATCTCTGATCTTGCTGATGACACTTGGTTGGGCTCCAGCTCCAAGCAAACCACAACACTGCTGGTGGCTGACTGTGTTATTCCCAGCCAGTTGTCAGCAGGAGAAGAAAAATCATTACAAATTTTGTCACTTTCATTTGGTCCAGATTGGACAAACTGCAATGGAAACTTTAATGTCTCATGAAAACAGAGCCATTGACTGTAAGTGGCATTTGCTGGCTTTTCCTCTCTGTGCTCTTTAGAGCCACCTCTGAGTTGTTTCTGAGCAGCAAGGGTTGGAGCTGGGAGGGCTGTCAAACATGATCACCCTTCACCTGGCACTGGGGGTTCCTATGAGAGACTGGATTTAAACTAAAAGAAAAGAGATTTAGATGAGGAAGGAATTGTTCCCTGTGAGGGTGGGAAAGCCCTGGGACAGCTGTGGCAGGAGCTGTGGCTGCCCCTGGATCTCTGGCAGTGTCCAAGGCCAGGCTGGACAGGGCTTGGAGCACCCTGGGATAGTGGGAGGTGTCCCTGCCATGGCAGGAGGTGGGACAAGATGAACTTCAGAGCCCCAGCCAACACAAACCATTCAATGATTCTATGATTTAACCATCAATGTGTGGTTGCAGGGAGACAAAATGAGAGTCAGAAATGATCAGCCACAAAATCTTCTGCCTTTTAATTTATTTGTGGCCAATGAGTGACTCGCTGTTACAAGCCGCTCCCATTTTAAAGGGCATTTTGGCAGGTTTCCACCCCCTAATACCATATAGATAATTCTCTCACAATGTACCATAGATAATGCAATTAGCCTAGAGGTTCCATAGACATGTTTTATATTATCTACTTAAAATAATCCTGTTTCCTTGCTGTAATCTAATCTAGCTGTGACTTGGTGTGCCCTAAACAAGATATATGGTTGAAGACAAGATAGAAATAAGAAACAAGGGGAGGACAGGTGCTGTACCCTTGTTTTCAAATTGAGACACTGTGGGTTCAGAGTAGATTCAATGCTACATCTGCCTTGGGTGGTACATTTGTGTGACAGTGAATATTTTAAAGGCATTGCTGATCACAGAACCGTAGAAATATTGAGGTTGGAAAAGCCCTCTGAGGTCACCAAGTCCAACCTCTGCCAGCCCAGCACTAAACCTTGTTCCTGAGCACCACATCCACACGTGGCTTGAACACTTCCAGGGACAGTACTCAACCACCTCCCTGAGCATCCTGTTCCAATGGCTGACCACCCTCTCAGGTGAAGAAATTTTTCTTCTCCAAACTCAGAAAGATCAAAGCACGCTGCTGGAAGAGTGTGACTGAGCCCTTTAGCATTGCAGCAGCTCCTGGCTTTGGGAAGAGGCCAATGGAATCTGTGCATCTTGTGAGAAACGCTGCTCACTTCCAAAAAATTAAAAGGTTTATTCAAACCTTATCAAAAATACAACAGAAGACTGAATAGAGAAAATATTGCAGAGCCAGGAGCAGAGGATCTTTCCCACCATGTGCTCACCCACACAAAGGAGGTTTTGCCTTTTAACCCTTTAGCCCTGTCCCAGATCGAAAGAAACAAGATGTATTCTATTTGCCATCTCTATGGCAGTTGTCTCCTGTTCAGTGGGCAGTTTTCCTTATCTCTCCCACAATCAATCCTCCCTC
>VXBC01002537.1:401263-424448 GCA_013399945.1 Ploceus nigricollis | reverse complement strand
AAACCAGCACAGACCAATTACAACTTCTTCTTTGGCACGGGGCTGAAAGACAGAGACTTTCTTAACCTCAGAATCATCTAAATATCACAGATTCCAGCACTGTTCCACCCATGAATTGTAGTGCCCGGTACACCGTCCATCAGGGACTTCATTTCATTATTTCATCAGGGGAAGATCATAAAACCTGATTTTACAGCTTCTGTAGAGAGGCTGGAAAGTGCCCAGAGAGGAGATGGAGCACACTGTTATTCCTGATTGACTCGAGCCTGTTAGATTGATTTCATCACGAGGGGAATAGTTATTAATGCCTCCTCAGCCACTAAATAACCAGGATGATTTAGAGGCCGTGCCTGTGATACAGAAGTCATCCCCACTCTCAGCAGCATCCCTGGACAGGTCTGCTGAGCCTGAGGAGTCCATATCCCTCTGCAAGGGTGAGATTTTCATCTGTAGCACATTCAGCATAAAAAGTTGCTGTATTTCCTGCCCCATCTTTACACTCAGCCTCTTTTAGAGGCCACCTTGTGTATAAAATTAACTTCTGTTGATGCCTCAGGTTTTATCTTTTATATTTTCACATTCTGTGCTGCTTTAGTGTGTGGGTCTGGGCTTCACATTAGGGGATGGTGAGCTCTCTTCACAGAGCAGGGAGACAAAACAATTCCTTCTCCAGCTGGGGACCAAGGACAAATGATCCAAATCTCAGGCCCAAGAGCACAAACAACGTGGGCTGGAGAGAGAAAAACAAGCAGGATGGGACTGCATGGGCTGGAGCTGGAACTGGACAATGAACTCCAAGATGCAAATGGAGCAGAACTGATCAAAGTGAGAGCCCCCGTGACCGGTCAGGGATTTTTGTGACCACTTTGGTTCATCTTGGGTGTAGCCCTGGCTGGGCTCTTGTGCTGCCCAAGGTGCATCCATGGAGGCCTCCTAATAAATCCCTGCTTTATTCTGTAACTCTGCCCAGCCTCTGTTCTAGGGCAGCCTTCTCAAGGCATCAGTTTCTGGTGACCACGAAGGGACAGAAGCCATCTGGGAAACTTCTGGAGCAGAGCCTGAGGATGTCCCACCTGCACCTTCAAACTTAGAGGAAAAGGCTGGGTGAGTCACCTGGATGGCCCCAGATCTCATTTCAAAGGCATCTTCATAGATGGCATCTTCAAAGATACTGAAATAAATGATGAGGAAAGGCCAGCCCAAACCAGCTTTAAATCCAGCTGCTGTCGAATTGCTTGGGAAATGTAACTTAGGAACCTTTATTTGAAAATGAAATCAGACACCTGATTTTTCTCTTCTGAATTCAAACCTCATGGCCATCCCTTGTGCCCTCCTGCAGGCACCCAGCTGGGATCCCAGAGGTGATGGATTGTCTGTCCCTGCTGTGAAGGGCAGCTCTGCTGCTCTAATCTAGAACTGCCCAACAGGTTTAAGCTGAACCTTTTTTCCTTTCACCTTTGAAAATATTAAGTCTAATATTAATACAAGGTCTAGTTTTTAGGCTTCTTGTTCCCTGCTTTCCAGGTGCAAACTGGGCTGGACCACAGCAGAGGTCAGAGGAGCAGAGCTCAGCTTTCTCTCTTCTCTCAGTCTCCATAACCTCTCCACCTTTCCAGTCTGGATTTTATTCCGTGCCACTTGGCCCATGACAGCCTGGCTCCTGCAGGGAAGCAGTGAGGGAATACCTTCCTCAGGCCCACAGGGGATTTTGCCCTGCCCAGAATCTGTCAGTGCCTCAGCTTTGTCCTCTGCTCCACGGGAAGGGCAGGTTCACCTGCCTGCAAATCCTGTGCTCCTGTTCCTCAACTGAAGGATGAGTTTCTCTGCTGGAATGGCAGGAGAAGGTTACAAAGACCACTGGCTGGTTTGATTTCCTTAAGGACCTCTTCAGGGTGACACTGAGAAGGCACCAGGGCCACCCCAAGTCTTTTGGCTCCAAGCCAAGCCCAGGCACTGCCAGTCCCAGGGATTTCTGTGATGGTTTGCTTGACTCACGGACAGAAACTCTGCCAGAAATCCTATTGAAAAGCCCTACTTTTGTGTTGAGAAGTGGAGGCTCAGGGCAGTGGTACCAACCCAGTTTTAATTTAGAACCTCCTGATAAGCTGGTGCCACTTAAGTGACTGAGTTGGACCCGTGCTCCAAGGAGGTTCCATTGCTGTCTGCCCCTGAGTTAATGTTTGTAAATATTTCTGTATTTCCATCAATCATTGCAAGACTCCTTGTTTCTCTTAGCCTGCCACGTGCTGGAAGCATCCCCTCAAAGGGCTGCCAGGGCACATTCAGAACCTAATCTTGTAATGAAAAAGCTTCAAAAGGGCCTCAGGTTTGAATAAATTAAAAATGAAGATAAAATTCCCCTTGGCATTTGAACGTGCTAAGTTGATCCCTGAGCCACACTGTGCCCACAGCTCGTCCTGGAACTTCTCCTTTACCCTGCCTGCCATGGAATGGTTTGGGTTGGAAGGGACCTTCAAGATCATCCCATTTCATCCCCCCTGCCACGGGCAGGGACACCTTCCACTGTCCCAGGCTGCTCCAAGCCCTGTCCAGCCTGGCCTTGGGCACTGCCAGGGATCCAGGGGCAGCCACAGCTGCTCTGGGCACCCTGAGCCAGGGCATCCCCACCCTCACAGGGAAGGATTTCTTCTTAAAATCTAACCTAAATCTGCCCTTTTTCATTCCCCCTTGTCCTGTCCCTCCATGCCTTGTCCCCAGTCCCTCTCCAGCTCTCCTGGAGCCCCTTCAGGCCCTGGCAGGGGCTCTGAGCTCTCCCTGGAGCCTTCTCCTCTCCAGGTGAGCACCCCCAGCTCTCCCAGCCTGGCTCCAGAGCAGAGGGGCTCCAGCCCTGGAGCAGTTCTGTGAAGATGCAGATTATGGGATGTAACACTCAAATGAACCCTGAGCTCTAAACATGGGGCAGGACTTGCAAAGCAAAGTTCCTCAGCTGGCTTTGGTGATTGGCAGCCCAAAGAGACCAAAGCTGAAACCAAGATGTCAAATCATTAAACCAGCTCAGGCTCTGATTCAGGTTTCCAGCCCATCCAGCCCCGTGCATCCCAGCCCTGCTGTGGATTCACTCTCCTGCTGGAGGAGATGTATTTTCTTCAGGAATGAACAGTACTTTGGTACCAATATCTGGCCCAGCCCTTCCCTTAGCAGCAGCACCACACAAAGAGCATCTGAGGAGAGCTATCAAAACCAAGAGGTCAGAAGGGAAGCAGAAGAGCTCAGGCACCCAGAAGCAGCCCTGGGCATGGCTTGCATTGCGTGACAGCTGGCAAGATTAAATTGTTCAGAGAAGAACAGCAAAAGCTTTTCTTGTCTTTTTGTTGTTTTCCCCTTTACTATTTTAATCAGTTTGGCAGGAGAAATGGCTGCAAGGCATCTCTCACGAGTTTATTTCTTTTACTGGTAAACATGTATGAAATGACAGATTTTCCTGTGGAAACTTGAATCCTGTGGCCACTTGACAAGTTGTAGGAAATGAGGCCAGGGGCTTTGTAGCAAGTGATGTGCTCATTACCTTGCCTGTGCTGAGACAGCAGGAAATGCCCACCTGGCTTTGTGAGAGAATTCCTGAGGACAGATGTGTCTGCAAAGCCCTCGGAGATCCAGCAGCAGTGCCAGTGTGTTGTTTGGAGCTGGGCCCTGTTCCCCATGAGGACAGCAGCAAAGCTGGGGCCCAAAGGTGCTTTTTTTAAGATTTCCAAGCTCCTGACCTTCTTATTTCAGCAATATTTAACATTGCACTCACATACACACACATATATAAGATTTAATCTTTTTTTCCTGGTACTCATACAGCTGCACTATTCTGGGAATCACTTTATTGCAGCATTCAGGGGCAAATTAGTCTTGCCAATAATTGCTGTGTTGTGTTTTCTCCTGCTGGATGTTTCCATCTCTCCCTCCCCTGTATTTAAGCACAGAGCAGCACTTCTCACTTGCTGTTCCTCTGCACTGAGGAGCAGAGCTGTGACTCTCTTCCCAAACAGGTTTCTGCCAAATTAAAGGATCCCATGACCTGGGATTTGGTTGCTCTGAGATGAGCCTGGTGCCACCCTGCCAGTGATCAGCCCAGAAATGGGATGTTCATGTCATCAGATTGGGCCTCCCAGTCCTCAACCAGCCTCTTCTCCCCCCGTGTGAATTCTGAGGCACCCATCCACCCCTGGAGCTGGTGCCCTCTGTCCTGGTCACCCCACTCCTCCCACAGCTCATGGAAGCCAGGCACTGGGCTGTGGGGTTTGCACCCCCAGTGCCTGCAGCCACTGCCCTGCCTGGGGCAGCTGGGTCAGGGTGCAGAGCCTCTCTCCCCTCTTTTTATTCCCTCCCTAATGAAGTCAGAGCAAGCTTTTCCCTTCATTCCCCCTCTCCTCCCCATCAGGCAGGGCTGCAGATATTCAGGATTTATTTCTAGGCACAGCCAAGTGGTTTATACCAGAAAGCTCAATATTCCTTGGAGCCTCATCCCTCCAAATCAAATTTTGCTCCTCACCAAGGTCTCACTCCACTCCCTGTGTGCTGTCCTGCATTGCAGGCAGTCCCATCAGTGCTCTTACTCAGACCTGCAGCTGAAATAAAATGCTCCTTTGGACAGAAAACACTTTTCCCAGAGCTGGCCATGGCACCATGACAGAAGCAGAGGATGTGGATGCTCTCCTGATGGACCATGGCCACTCTCCCTCAGCCTTCAGCCCTCGCTGGGGCTGGGCAGTGCTGGATGGGGACCCAACCCTCTGCTAGAGCTGCTGGAAAATGCCTTTTTCAATGTCAGGGCTCAATCTGTTGGGGAGAAAAGCTCTTTGATCCATTTTCCTGGCATTTGCAACAGAAATGCAGCACAAACCTATTCCTGTGGGAATTTTCTACTCGAGACACCAGGCTGTTTAAGATGAGCTGGAGATCAGCACGACAGAGGCACCTCAGCTTTTCTTTGGGTCATAAAAACATTGCCAGGCACCATTCTGGGTCAGGAAAAGGTGTGGTGGAGCAGGCAAGAGCCTCCAGCCTCTCTGTCCTGCCTGGAGGGGCCATGGGGTGCCCTGTGCTGGGGGTGTTACAAACCACCCCAAAAAAACCCCATTGCAGTGCACGATATTTTGGCTGCAGCTCCCACAGGAGTGGCTGGCACACCTCACCCCTCATCCATCCCTTCCAGCAAGCCCTGCCTGCCTTGAGAACAGCACCAGTTTGATCACGTTGCTCTTTAGTCTCTTGACCAACACGATTCCCAAATTACAGCCCTGGAAAAGATTTTGACATCCTCAGCAGGAGTGGGGGAGTGAGGAGGAGATTGTGAGCCCGCCCCACAGAGCTGTGAGTAGTTAACGAGGAAACTGCTAATGATGAGGTTAAACCTGGGTGAGTTACTCTGAGCACTGAATTCTGGGGTCTGGTAAAGCTCATTTTTGGGCTTCATAGATGTTTTCTCTGAAAACAACTTTTATAGTGTCTAAAAGCCTAAGCATTATCAGCAGATGTATGAAACTACCATGCCTGCTTATCAAACACAGGAAACTGTGATCCTTTAGGAGAAATCCACCCTCCCCAGCGGCACTCACTGCCACGCCAGCCTGCCCACGGCCCCGTGGGTTTATTGAGGTGAGAGGCTGTGTGCAGCCACCTCCAAAGACAGCCAGTGTCACCTCTGAGTCCCCAGCAGGGGCAGCCAGGTAAGGCACTGGAAGCTGTGTGGGATGCAGGGAAGGTGACCCTGTGCAGGGAGCAGTGATGGATGTGACAGAACAAAACAAAACCCACCCCATGATTTATGGTAAAGATGGGTTCATCTGCCCCAAGAGGTGGGAGATGCCACTGGCTCCTCCGGGTGTCTCTCTCCCCTAGGGTGACACAGTCCCTTCCCACCTTCCTCTCACACCTGAAATCCTTCCTCTCGCCCAACCAGGTTAACGTCCCCCAGCTCCTCTCTCAGTTCCTGAATAATTAATTCCGCTGGAAATACAAGTTGTAGGTGTTTGATTGCCTCCTGTGGGAATGTTGTTGTCCTGTGCCACGGCTTTTCCCCCCCAGGCTCTTTGTAAGTGCCCCCCTGCACATCCCTGAGGCACTGCTCAGGTGCTTCATTAGGGGCTTAATTACCTGGAATTGAAATCCGGCCTCCTTTTCTTTTTTTAACAGTAGCCCAAAATTAAGGCATGACTTAAGAAAAACACCAAAAAATCCCATTTTCGTTTCCTGCTTGAAACTGGAGGGAGATTGACTGAAACAAGCTGCTGAAGTGGGCTCAAAATTGGGGAAAACTCATCTGTGTGTCACTCCCTGGCACGGGGAGCACAGCACACACCCATCAGCCCAGCCCTGCCCAGCACGGGCATCGAGCAGTGAGGCAGCTCTGGAGGACAAGCATCACTGCTCCACTGGGAGTGGAACCCTTCCCAATCCCTCCTAAAAGCCAAATAACTTCTAAAAAGACTTTAATGCTTCCTGGAGCAGAGCTGGAGCTGTATTTCTGTGTCATCTTCTCTGGTAATTGTCACTTGTTTGGGCCTGTGGCGGCTTGGCAGCGAGCATGGGTAGGCAATAATGTAGCAGGTAATTAATTATGCTGCTTTATAAACTCTCCATCTTATCTACAAGCAGATCTTCACTCTGACAAGGAGCCTGTGCACGCAGGCACAGCCAGCTACAAGGTGTTATTAATTGTAGCACATGGCTGTTTACAGAGATACAACCCCGCTTCCACCTCCAAAGGGATTAAACGAGACCTCGCCCAGAAACGGGGGTGAGAAATGGACCCGAAGTGAAATTCTTCACCACGATGCTATTTTTAAGCCAGAATTGCATTTTCGCTCTTCAGGCACATCAGCCCCGCAGCAGGGGCGTTAGATTAAACTGCAAAATTTAAATAAATGACACTTTAAAAATGCCCTGGAGCCAGGCAGCTCCCGGAGATGAGATGTCTGCAGGGAGGGAGCAGCAGCGGGGTTGTGCTGTGGGCATCTCCTGCCTGGGGAAGCTGCTCCTGCTCTGCCTGGCCCAGCCCAGCTCCCAGAGCCCCACCCGAGCCGGGGCAAAGCCTCTTCCTCCCCTGTGCACTGCCCAGGTAATCCTTGCACATCACAGAGCCCCTGGAAGGGCTGGAAACTCGCTTTTGAGGTGAGCATGGCTCAGGTGCCTCAGGTGCTCAGAAATGACCCAGCACAGGAGCTGGCACAGCTCCCTCTGACCCATTCCCAACCCGTTGCCATCATTTTCCCAACATGAATCCACAGGGGTTTTACTTCTGCTCTCTTCCACCAGCTGGGTTTTGCAAAGGCTCAGAAATTTGGCTGAAATATGGGAGAGTCCTCAAGACTCAGAGAATATAACTTTGAGAAACTTCTTTGTTCCTATTAGCATTTTCCCAGGAAATGTTTTGTCCTCTCTGGTAAGCCAAGTGCCCCTATTTCCCCAAAATACCCAGGCTGCCCTCAGCCCCATCCTCACCTCCTCAAGCTGTTGTGACAACACAGACGCCCATTTTTACAGAACAGCTCACCCTTATTGATGTCAAATGTTGTTAAAATAATCTTCTTAGAAAGCTGCTTGATTTATGGTTACTTTTTACTGCTGGGCTTTTTTTTTTTTTTTTTTTAAGAAAATCAATCCTTTTGTGTTTTCCCCTTTGAAAAATTCCTCCAGTAAATTTCCTCCTCTGAACTGCTCTGACAGAAATCACTTCCCTGCCCTTTCTGCTTTTTAAGAAATGGGAAAATCCGAGGCAATAAATGACAAACCTCTGAGCCTCATTGACAGAAATGGGATGGTTCCGAAAAACAAATATTATTTATAGTTATCACTATTTTCCTAGTTTGTTCCTGGTTTTCAGCCGTGTCTCCTGAGCTGTGCTACACCTCTGGGATGGCATTTTTGGCCTTTTTTCTCTTGTTATTGGCAGTGACACAGGATGACATCCCATGTCCCTGTGATGGTGTGGCAGCTCAAATCCCCGTTTACTGGAGCACAGCAGGGGCTGCTCAGGAATTCCCCTGTGTGCTGCTGGGGGATCAGGCAAGTGCTTAACTGGGATCCCCAGCTGCTCCAGAGGCTGCAGGATGACTCAGTGCCTGCACCAGGCTGTGAGAGCTGCATTGCTTCTGTCCTTGTAGGGAACCGGTGCCATCAGCCCGGCTGCTGCACGTGACAAGCAGCTCCTCAACCCTTTTATGCAAAAGTTCACAGTAGGACAGTTTTATTTTTGGATATGGCACTGAGTGAAAAGTTTGGCAGAAGGAGGCAGGATTTGGATGGAGGAAATCAGGCAGGGCTCCACCCCACGTCTCTCCAGCTTGGGGAGTTTTGGGTTTGAGCACTGACGCCTGTTTCTTTGCACACAGCAGAGCTTTGGGACTGAAGCCCCAAAGGAGACATGGGTGAAAACAACGCTTAGGAGGCTTTTGGGAGAGCCATATTTTTTCCAAATCCCCCTCTAACACATCACTGGGAAGGGACACCAAGTGACCCCACCTGGAGGGACACCAAGAACCCCACCCTGTCCCTCCCAGCTCACAGCAAGTGTGCGGTCACCCCAAATCCCACCAACAAAACACCCCTGCAGAAAATGATTGCAAAAACTCAATCCAACCAGGAGCTCTGCTGTCACCTCTACATCCATCAGATGCACCTTGTAGGAGGGGAGAAGGCCTGAGATTAGATTGCACTGCAATCTTCAAGAAAAACTGCTTTTTGATGACAAAAGTGATGAATTGCTGTCTGTTCTGGGAAGATCATATCCGTGTGTGGCAGTCGGAGCCGTTCAGTGCTCTGAGGCGGAGGGTGATGGATCAGTACAGTGGGGCCTGGAACTCATCCAAGGGAGGAAAAAATCTCTATTTTATATTATATATACACATACCTCCACACATGGGTATCTTGAGTCTGAAACCCATTTTCTGCTGCCCAAAGAGCAGCTGTTTCCCATTAAACAAGCCAAGGTTTCACCCACTCCTGCTCACGCCTTTGTTTGCACCCAGGACAGGATGTTATGAGGGTGAGATGGGAAGTTAATGATGCCCCATATAATGAGGTTTCATTAATAAACTTTATTAAATGTTAAAATATTTATTTATGTTTAATGTTATATTTACATATATATTATATTTATGTTTAATGTAATGTTTATGTTATTTATAAACTGTTTATCTCAGTGACACATTTTTCCCCAGACTGTGACTGGTCTAGGTTGGACAGGGCTTGGGGCAACCTGGTCTGGGGGAATGTGCCTGTGGCAGGGGCTTGGAACAACAGGGGCTTTAAGGCCCTTACAATTCTGTGCTTCTATCATTCTGTAATTGTATGATTTCACAAAAGCAGGTATAAAACACACAACCCCTTCCCCAGGCAGCGCTGTGGTTGAGACATTAATGGAGAAGAAATTGCCAATCTATTAAAAGACATCTGCTTTTAAAGATAAACCCAGCTCACTTTGCTATTTCCAAGGTGACTCTTTTATTCCCAAGCCACCAGCTGAAAACTGCTTGGAGGGAGGCTGGGGGGGAAGCAGGAGAGATCATTCCTCCTCTGCCCCTGCCCTGTGGAGCTGCTCCCCTGGCCTGGGAGGAAAAGCTGCTGCTCTGGCATCTGCTAAAGCCTGGGCAGGTTTTAGTGCTGCTCCTCATTTATGGTCCAAGTCCAGGAGTGGCTCTGGCCACGTTGTCTGTCATGCCAGTCTGGGCAGGCTGCCATGTGGGAAGGGGTCAGGATATGCAAAATCTCCTCCAGCATCGCTGCAACAAGTTGTAAAATACTTACAGCACCTGCAAGCCTGGGATGTGACAACACTGGCTTTTCTCTTCCCCAAACAGAGAAAAAAAACCAGCATTTAAAACACTCGGAGCCTGCTTAGATCTGCTAATCAGGGCCAAATGTCAGGTTTCCAAACATCTTTACAATGGCCTTAAGCGTTGCCTGGAGGATTTGGGGTTTTTTTAAACTTGTCTTTGATCCCTTGGACAGAAGTGATCAGGAACATCTCCTGGGGGCACATTGCACCTCCTTCTCTGAATAGCATCCTACAATGGTTTGGAGGGAGCTTAAAGGTCATCCTGTCCCACCCCCTGCCACAGGCAGGGACACCTTCCACTGTCCCAGGTTGCTCCAAGCCCCATCCAACCCGGCCTTGGACACTTGCAGGGATGGGGCAGCCATTCCCTTCAGTACACCAGGAAATTCACAGTCTTTGGAATGCAGTAAATCTGGATACAGGCTGCCTTCATAAGACAGAGGTTTGGGTGGATAATTTATAAAGGACGTAATAAAACAGCCTGCGCAGTTTAGATCTTAATAAAACTGTGATGCCTTTTGTCTGATTTTATGGACAAATTTTATTAACTTAGTACCTTTGTACCAGAGAGGTCTGACAGGTTTCTTATGGCTGAGAGCTCTCCTGAGCAGCAGAAGAAGAAGATCAGAAACATTTAGTGCCTGACAGCAGGAGATCACAAACCCACCCTCCTTGCAAATCCATCCTCCTCAGGTGGGTCAGGGCTGGGATGGAGCTGCAGGAGAGGGGGAATCACAGAATCAGGGAATGGGTTGGGTTGGGAGGCACCTTCAAAACCATCCTGTTCCACCCTCTGCCATGGCAGGGACACCTTCCACTGTCCCAGGTTGCTCCAAACCCCATCCACCCTGGCCTTGGACACTTCCAGGAGTGGGGCAGCCACAGCTCCTCTGGAGGAGCCTCTGGCCTGGAGCCAGCCCGGCTGGCAGCCAGGGCTGGCAGCACTCAGGGACAGCTGGTGCCTGGGAGCACCAGGAATTAGGAATGGTTTGCTAACAAATCTCATTCCAAGCCATAATCAGCAGTGCTCAAGCGCCCATCCACAGCCTCCCTGTGTCCCACCCCCACACCTCACACCGGAGAGTCTTACCCAAAAATGTGGGGATGAGTTTTGGCTGTGTGGTTGTGACAGAGGGATATCCCTGCTGGAGGATTCATGGGGATGGGTGTGGGATGAGACCATGGCAGCCATGGCTGGGAGGCCTCTGGGGACACCCCAAAAACAGCTCTGCTTGCCCAGCTCCTCCCTCCAAGGAACAAAATCCAGGCAAGAGCAACAGGTCCCAGTGCACTGCCCTTCCTCACCCCAGTTGGTTCATGGATTGTTTATCTGCTACTAATTAACCAAACAATTTGCATCTTCTCTAGGACTAGGCCCAGCTCCCCTTTGTGAGTGATCCACCACCCCTTTGTCCTGCCTCATTACGTTAATTTAGGTGAATTTCTGAGGTGCTGATTCTGACACTTGTGTGCAAGACTTTGCACCCTCCACCATGGCCATGGGATGGGGGAAATGGCCTTGGGGAGCTTCCCCACCAGGAACAGCCGTGGGATTTATGGTGTTTTCCTTGGAGAGCTTCATCCCCACACATGACACAGCCCTTACAGAGATCATCTGTGCGTTTTTTCTCTGCTCTTTCCTGCAGGCAGGACAATGCCAGCAGACATGGGAGGGTGGTGGGGTTTGATTGGGACCCAAACCCCATCCCAAGGCATCCACAGAGCTGAAGGATACAGCCAACATCCTCCTCCCTTGTACTCCAGGGTTAAAAAAAGGGGGTGGGGGGGAAAAGGGAAGAGAGAGCAGCAGCATTCTCATTTTGTTGCCATAGCAGCCTTCTGGATTATTTAGACTGATAGCATTTGTAAAAATTCAACAAAGGGTAAAGGATCACTTGGAAATGGGAGCAGATGTAACAGTGCATGCCATATGCCACTGGGAAAAAAATCCATTGGCAAAGGCAGCATCATCAGAACGAAAGCCTAACCCATATTGTGCCACGGAAAATGTCACTTTCTCTAGATTACAGGGTAGAGCCATGAGGCAGAGAGAATTCTGTTCACATGTATAATTGCTGAAAGCCGTCCCCGGCACAGAGCCACGGGGAGCGGGGCTCGCCTCCCCTGCAGCCCTGATGAGCCACCATGTGACACAAAGGAAAGGTTGTTAACATTAAATATTAATTAACCCTCCACACAGCTTAATGGAACTCACTCCTGAGAAACCCTGCCCGCACAATGGGGAATTGCAGGGGGCTCTGTGAGCAGCAGAGCCCGTGGAAAGGCTCTGGCTTCACACCCTGAGCTCTGCTGCAGCGAGCCCTGCAGTGCTGACGGAGCCTCTCGGAGCTCCAGATCAAACCCAGGAGCTGCTCAAGGCTCCACAACACCTGATGGTGCTCAGGGGAGTTACCCTGAGCAGGGCTCAGGGCAAAAGCCCCCAGCTCCAGAGAGGGAGGGGTCTGGAGGCAAGGCTGGTGAGGAGTGGGGAGGCTGTGGGTGAGGGGAGCTGCTCCCCAGCATCAGCCTCGTCCCCCTGCTCCTGGAAAGCACAGCCAGTGCTCCTCATGAATCCAGCTAACAGCAGGGTCCTGCCCGACAGGCACTGAGGGATGAACAGAGGCCAGCACACCCAATATGGATGAGGTTGGACAGGGCTTGGAGCAACCTGGGATAGTGGAAAGTGTCCCACAGAGGGATGGTATTGTAAAAGCAGGCAAACCCCCATTGGGAAGAAGTGATTGATGTCTGACTCCAGACCAGAAGGCTGAATGATTGCTTTATTAAAACTATACTATAATACATTAATACACTATTTAAAGAGATACTAAACTACATACTTGCTTCTAACTTACCATATCTAACTAATTAACAAGCCCATGGCCCTCTCTCTGAGAGCCCAAGACACAGCTGGATCTCACTGGCCACCAGCCCCAAACAATCCCCAGCAGAATCCAATGGAACGATCACCCCAGGTAAACAATCTCCAAACACACTCCACATGGGGGAAAACAAGGAGCAGAGATAGGAATTGTTTTCTCTTTCTTCTCTCTGTGCTTCTCCATGAAAAAATCCTGAGAGGAGAAAATGTGCATGCCACAGGATGGGAATGAGATGAGTTTCAAGGTTCCTTCCAGCCCAAACTACTCTGTGATTCTCTGATAATATTTGGGAATGATGAAGCCTGGCAGGAGAAAGCTCTGGTCTCACCCCCAGAACCCTTCTCTGAAGCTCCCTGTAATAGGAGGCAGATAAGCAAGAGCTCCCATTGCCACTCACCCAGGACTGCATGGGGTTTAAAAGGCTCTTATTTATCAGATCCTCATTATGAAAGGGGTTATTAAATGCCCAGGCCTTCCTACAGCAGCCTGGGCATCAATCCTGGCCATGCCCCCTTGCTTGCTTCTGCTGCTGCAATTTTAAAATAAATAAATAAATCAGAATGGCCACATAATTATAGGAAATGGAGACACACATTAGGCTGGAGCAGCAGGGAATAATTATTTGCTGTCCTTCAGCACCCCAGAGCAGACAGGAGTGGAGGGGAGGCTTGCTGAGGGTAGAAGCTTCGTGCTCCCCACCCTGGCACTGGCACAGGACCAAGCCCTGGCAGCCAGGAATGGGAAGCAGACACCAGGGATGGTGTTTGGCACAACCATGAGAGACAAAACTTCCAGCCCAAGGGAGGGAAGGACATGGCCAGAGGCACAGCAGGGGTGGAGAAGATGGGGAATGGAGCAGAAATATTCCAAACTGGAGCACACAGAGCCCCTGAGTCATCCCGAGCAGGGAGTCTCAGCATGGCCAGAGCCCCAGAGACACAAGGGCCGGCCCCGCAGCTCCTCGGGACACATGATGGTGTCCATGGGGGTGGGACACCATCAAAGCCAGCCTTGAGGCCAGCAAAAATCACCTCGTCTGCAATTTCCAAGGAAAAAAGTTGCTCTATTAAATTACCAGCCTGTGGAAAACGTATATCCTGTTCCTCTCGAGAGGAGAGAGACACATAAAATTTGGGCTCGTTTTGACAAGATACCTTCAGTGAGTGTAAATCACTCATGGGTTGATTAACTCCTGTTCTTAGGCAATTCTGCAAGTGAAATGACAAAGCTTCCTCTCCTCCTGAAGGCTTTTACTGAACTTGTAATGAATCCAGGTATTCTAATGTCCTTCTTTTTTATTATTATTATTATTACAGAGCCAAGGCAGCACGGCAGCGTTACTGCCTGGGAGCTGTTTGTCATTGCACAGGACACCACTTGCTGTTTACCTTGTTTTCTCCTCAAATACCAGCAAATTGAAAAAAAAAAAAAAGGAAAGAGAATTTTGTCACCCATAACAAATGATGCCATTTTTTGATGCATATGCAAAACAGCAAATTAGGTATTTGCTGATGCTCTTCCCTTTGCGACACAAAAGGGATGGGATGCTGGATATGGCCTCTGGGAGCAGCACAGGAGGGAGGGGTGGACAGGGTTGCCAGAACCAAAATATGATAAAAAATATTGTAAATCCCCAGAAAACTCAGGAATTCCCCAATGTGGCCACAGACAGTTCATATCTGTGAGAGCAGTGGCAGAACAATCCCTCAGGGCTTTGGGAGCCAGGCAGCCCCTGCCCATGGGATATTCATCTCCTGGCCCTGTCTGGGCTCCGACCTTCAGGGGTTCTCCCTGCTGAGATGCTGAGGCACTGAAGGTGAAGGTTTCAGGCTGCTCAGGAACTGTTTTAATTCAAGGCATAATTATTTGAAAGAGCAATTATGTGCTTGGTGAAGCTCAGGCAGAGGCACCTCCCCAGCCGTGTCTGAAGGGAGCGCTGAGCACCCCGGGTGGCACCTGTGGCATTCGTGACCACCCCGGTGGCTGGGGGACTTCTGTTCCCCTCGTGGCTGAAGGAGGAGGATGAACATCCCCGTTCCTGGCTCTGCACACCTTCATCCCAACTGCTAAACCAGTGTTCTCCCCTGGGAAGCTGCCTCCAGGGTGGAGGAGCTCGTTTCACCTCCTCAGCTTCACCTGCAGCATTTTGCCTGGGAAAACACCACGGCACAACAAAAAAAACATCTTTATGTGTGTGTTCTGCTCATGTCTCAAAGTCTGCAATATAAAATATAATTATTTTTAAGCCCACTTGCAGCAGCGTTTCTCCCATGCAGGGCAAAGAGCCGGGGCTGGGGCTGCTCCCCTGCTCCTCCTCCCTGCAGAAATTCAGATAAAAGAGGGGAAAAAATCCTGCAGCTTCCTACAACAGGCTCAGGCAAAGCAGGGATGTGCTGTTAACACAGAGGAGTGATCCTGTGAGCTGCTGGAATGCTTTCTTGGACTGACAAATAATAAATGCTGGTTTCTCTGGGCTTTAATAAGAGCAGGGACTGGGGTGAGGAGGGATGGATGAGCACCACCCTGACAAGGGCAGTTCCTCAGCGAGGCTGGCAAAGCCACGCCTCGTACAGAAAGTCCAAGTGTCTCTGTGATAACTTTGATAAATGATGGAATACATCCTCAAAAATAAACTCTGTCAAGGAAAGCTGATAGCAATAAAGGAGTTATGAGAGGAGAGGAAATTTGCCATTCAGAGAGAGATAACCTTGCAAATACTCTGCATTCCTGCCACAGAAAGAACAGAACCGACACGCTCCCTGCTCTCCCGCCTATTCCAAAGAATCCGAGCTTTCCCACAAGCTGTGAAAAGGATCGTGCTTTATCTGCTCCTTCCCAGGTTCAGCTGAGGTTTCAGCAGGAGCTTGCTGAACCATCACTGCCTGCAATTAACACTTGCAACTATTTTTACAGCGGGATCTGGGCTGGGTGTTGGAGAGCCCCCGGAGAGAGGCTCAGGCGTGCGCTGCTTCGGGAGAACATCACCCTGACCCCGCGGGCTGCTCCCGCCCTGCCATCCCCACAGGGCTCGTGGATCCCTGGGGGAACGCTGGAAACCTCTGATCTCAGCCTAACCCTTAGGGGGACCCTGCTGGGGACCCTAAACCCGGGGCTCAGTGTGGTCCCCACTCCCTGCTGAGAGCACGGCCAAGCGCTGCTGCCCCTGAACGTCATCCCCAAACAGAGCTTGGGACATCCAGAGGTTGGAAAATTGTCCAAAAAAGGCTTCCAGGTGTTATTTGGGCTGCAAGGCAGCCAGCCTAGAAGGAAGGGGCTGGAGCCTGAGGACTCTGCTGCAGGCTGGGGTGGGGGGAAGGCTGTGCAGAGCTGAGCTCTCCTAGCAGGGAGTTTGGGAGCAGGAGGAGATTGTGTGCAGGATTGCTGAGGGATTGCTGAGGACAGTTTCTCCTAAGGATGAGATGCTGGTTTATTTTGTAGCAGAGTAAACCCAGTGTGGCTTCATGGAGATCTCCAGCTTTAGTCCAGGTCCCTCAGCCAGGACATGCTGCCCACTGCAGGTACAAATGTGTCCTCTCATGACATGGCAGACCCTTTCCCTAAGCAGAAACAACAGTCTGGAGCTGGAAGCTGTGGATTGTTAAGTCTGGAATTGAATGCACAACCCGAGGCCAGCCCTGGGGTACCCCAAGTCTCTGGTGCCACGGGGCTGATGGTGAACACAGAACCAGAGGTGATGTCCAGTGCTGTCACCCAGGCTGAAGGATGTGAAGAACATTTTATTATTCAGTTCCTGGAGTGACCCAAGTGTAGCTGGCAGGTCATGCTGGGGATCACTCACAGCCACAACAATGACATTTTTTGCCTCTTTCTTTTTTGCCGGCTCTGCAGAGCCAGTGACCACTCACCCTGCCCCAAAGGGCACTTGCTGGAAAGCCACAGACCTAGCAGGAATAAGTAAAAAAGCTTTCTACACAGTTTTCTTTTTGGTATAAACCCAAGAGAAGCTCCACTGTGAGTGGAAGGAGGCAGGATGGGAGGCATGGAATGGGAGGAAGGTCTCAGAGCTGCCATGGGCATCACTGTCCCACAGGAAAGCTGCAGGCACCACCTCCAACTAATTGAATTTGGGGAGGGAAGGGGCTATATTTATATTTGTGGCAGTATTTCACACCCCTTTGGTGGCAGGAAGGGGCTCCCTCTCCTCCCTCAGCAGCCTCATTCCCTGGCAGCCACGATCCAATGATTCTGCTTTTTAATCTGCCTGGGAGAAGGGGGATAATTAGTAACGAAGCACACGTGCTAAGAACATGCAATTATAACCATTGGGTTATAATTTATGTCTTATCCTTCTGTGCAAAGTAATTAATATAGTGAAAGATTATTTATACCTAAGTGAGTAGAAGGCAAAGTTAGCCCTGCTCAGCAATGGACCCAGCTGAATCACTGTGTCCAAAAGTGGCTGGAGGCTGGAAACCCAGGGAGAGGCAGAGAAGTTCCTGAAGGAACAGGAACTGGTGTTTGGGAAAGCCTCCTCTTCTGGGCACCTTAGAGTGGAGGAAAAGAGAGACCTGGCTCTGCCTTTCCTCTGCTCCCACTGCAGCTCCTCTGTGGGACAGCCCTGTGGGGTGGGTCTGACCCTGCTGAGGTTCTGGGCTTTATTTTGGGTTTGAGATTTACTAAAGAATAATCTAGAGTCTTTGTTCCCCACCCAGTAGCCAGTTTTCCTTGTTTTCTGGCCACGAGGCTGGAGCCAGCAAGGCGAGGGCTGGCCCGTCCACGGGCTGCCACCAGCAGGGAGGGGGGCAGAGGGACAGGGGGTCCCAGCCAGCCACCTGTGCCACTGGGAAGGGAAACTGGGACCAGGAACCAGCCCTAAATACAGTCGTGCCCATGCAACATCTGAGCCAATTAGCAGGGACTAGTTTTTTTTCTGATGGTGCACAAGCAGTCAGGACCTTGCAGTTTAATGAGTTTTTCCCCTCAGCTCTGGCCTGCAGCTGGTCCCCACCAGCATCAGTTCAACACGTACATTTTTATTAAAAATCACTGCAAACTCCTGCCAGGTGACAGAAATAGAGGACCATTAATCCTCAGTGTCCCAGGGAAATGGAACATGCCCAAGGAGCCCTGGGATGAGGGTTCCTTGCCCTGTCCCTGCTGTTTCTGGAGCTCTAAGCCCCAGGGGCAGAGGATGAGGGCAGCAGGGATGAACAAAGCCCTTCCCCTGGCAGGACCCCCTCGGTCCAGGCTCAGAGGCAGATTTTATGTGTCTTGGCTCTGTTTCCATGGCAATTTGCTTGGGAGCACCACTGCAGAGGGAGCATCCCCAGGGGATGGACCTGGGAGCAGAATGGGCTGCAGGACTGGGCACAGGGCAAGGGTGGTGCTGCTAAGGGACTTGGGCATGGAAAATGGGGGGAAGGAGCAGGCACTTGGACTTCCACTTCAATTGCTTACTTCAATTCAACTTCCAAACTGCTGCTTTTCCCCTGTGCTGGTGGGATTTACAGCCCCATGTCCTCCCCAGCTCCCACCCAGCTGCGCTCTCCTCTGTGTCCCACCTGGCCATGGAGGAGCTGTTTTAGCCAGGATGTCCCAAAGTAAAGGACCAAACACTGCTGCCAGCCCATGACAGGGACAAATCAGCCAGGCAGGAGCACGAAGACATTGGATTGGCCACCAAAACAGCTGAGGGGGTTCACCACTGTCATAACCCACATCTATGCAAGGCAAAACCTGGATGCAAAATAAAGGTGTGCCAGGAAACAAACCTCAGCAGCAGAATCCACGTTTCAGAGCCAGCAGAGCACCCAGCAGGGATGCAGCTGTGAGGGCAGAGCCTCCACCTGAACTGCACTCAGGTAAACTCCCTCAGTCCAAGGCGTGGTGGGGTTTAGCCCAGTTTGGGAAGGGCTGGAGGTTTGGGAGTGGCTCAGGTGTTCCTGTGCCTGCCCTCCAGCAGCTTCAGCTGCTTCCTGACCCACTCAAACCCCTCTGGGGTTCTGCCAGCCCCTGCAGGGATAAAAGAGAAAAGAGGGACAAAGGCTGTGTGCTAAGGCAGCTGGATCTGTGCTGGGTGACCCAGGGGAGGTCACAGTCCCATGCAGGCAGCAGGTCCCTGTGCAGGAGCCTCTCCAGCCATGGGATGCTGCTGCTGGAGTCACCCTGGGGCAGGGGTCACAGTCAGAGCCTGAGCCCTGGCTTCTGCTGCTGGACCAGGGCTGAGCATTTCATCCCTGGAGCAAAATCAGGTATGAATAAGCAAAAAATAACGTGGGGCAGGTGCCTGAGGAACAGACAGGCTTTGCTTTCTTTTTTTCTGGCCCAGCCTGCTCCCAGAGCAATTTGCAAGAACCCTTTGACAGTCATTCTCCCTGCAAGAAAAATTGGCTTTTTTACAGATTATTGAAGAATTATTGTTCTTTGACAGTGCTGTAGACACACAGGTGTTGTGGTGGTGGTGCAGATAAACAGTTGTGTCCATCTGGTTGTGGCTCTGCCTTGGCTTGACCAGCCCTGGGGTGTGACATTGGACTGATGATGATGAGTGTGTGCATCCTCACCTCCTGGAACAGCACTTGCCCCTCAGCTTTGTCCATCGTGGCTGTGCAGCTCATCAGCACCATGGTGGCACTCAGTTTGTGCCTTTGGCACCGAGTCCTCACACACACATCTCACCTGGGGCACTTGTGCTTCTCCTAAAGGTCACTGCCATGAGTCAGGGTGATTTCTTGTCCCTCCAGGCCTCCTGAAATCCATGAAACTCATTCAGCAGGGAGAAATGAGCATTAAGGATTGCAAAAGGATGTGCCAAACACTAGCAGAGAAGTGTATATTTTGAATTCATTCCAGCACTGTGAGGATGGGGGATTCAGCAGCAGGCCCTGGCTGGTGGTGGGCTTTGCTGCTCTGTGGTGCCCTGGGATTTGCAGAGACACAGCCGCGCCCTTCTCCCCCTTCAGCAAGGAAGGATGAAGCACTGAAAGCCATCCAGCTCTGTGCAGTGCCCTGCTCAGCTGCTGCCCTGGGCTCGAGTGCTTCTCGACAGTCCTGGTGGCCATGGGAGGTTCTTGTCAGCAGATGCTCCTCACTGCTGCTTCCAGAAATGGTGCTATAAAGCACTCTAATGAAAAATGGATAGAGAGAGGCCTGCAAACACTGCTCTGCCAGCAAGCACCTGCCATGGGTTTCCTTCCTTCAGCCTCTTTTCAGGGGAGGCATGAGAGGCAGTGGTGATGCTGCAGAGCATCAACCCCTCGAAGGACCATGCAATGCCCCAGGAGCAGACCTGGGCTGGGTTCTGCTGCTTTACAGCTGAGCTCAGCACAGGGCAAGGTGCAACCTGTGGTGTGAAACCCCATTTTCATTCACAGCCCTGCCAGGAAGCTTATTAATCTGCTCTGCCCTGCAATAGCCCCGTGGTGCAGCCTGTGGGCTGCAGTGTGTGTGCTCCCAGGGGTGAGTGGGGAGTAAATGACTCGGTGCTGCTGCTGAGCAGCATCTTCCTGTCCATCATCCCCAGTTGGGCTTTTCCCATGTGGAAACTGGGGCGGGGCAATCAGCAAGCCGGGGATGAAGGGAGGGGAAGCAGAAGCAGCTGATGTGCCCAGGACAGCCTGTCCCTCCTGATGATCAACACCATTGACAAACACTTGGTGCATTGACCCAGAGGGAGAGCAAACCCCCTTAGGTCCGTGGTTTAATGACTCTGTTTTCACAGCTGTGCTGAGTCTGCTCTGACCCCAGTGGAGCTGCTCCCCTCAGTGCCCAGAACCCCCCTGCAGGACCCACTCCTCACCCCGTGCAGAGTGCAGAGCCAGTGGGTGTGGGGTGGTGGCTGGGCCCAGGCTGGGCAGAGCAGCCCATCTCAGATGGGGTTTGGTACCCAGCCACAGCCTCTGCTGCTGCATCCTCTGCTCTGACCAACACATCCCTGTGCCCAAACACCCAGAAAAGCAGCAGGAAGGAAAGGTTTTGGACCACAGCCCCGGCTGGGAGCGCTGGTGGCACGGTGCCCCTGCAGCACTGCTGTTTGTCCTCCTGCCAGCGGCACCGAGAGCCTCCACGAGGATTCTCCGGGGCCGGCGGCTGCAGATGCGAGGGCAAAAGCCAAGCAGCACTCAGAGCTGACAGCTCTGCATCTGGCTGCTGCTCTGAAGGAAGTAATTAACAGGAATAATCACCCAGGAGCAGCAGCAAGCCTGGGAGGGGAGCAGGGCTCGTCATCACCAGCTGATGCCGGACAGGGGGATGGTGCCACCTTCTCCAGGGGCAGCAACACAAAAGATTGATGCAAAAAGCCCTGGAAAAGGAGAGAAAAGGAGGTTCCAGGCAGAGCCTGGGGAGTTTCCCACCACAGCAGGCACTGGGCAGATTTTTCAGAAGAGATTAAATAATTCAGTGGTGGCCTGGCAGGGAAGCAGCATGTCTGTTCTGAATCTTTTGTCTTGCAGAGCAAGGATCAACTGCCCCAGCTCCTGATGAGAGAGATAAGTGAGAGGAAAAGTTCCCCTGTGGGATTTTTGGCTGTCCCCATCACTGGGACCCCTGAGAGGGAGCAGGGCCAGACCTGGCACTCGTTACCTCCTGTCCCATTGGCTCTGCAGCACGGTGGCATCTCCCACTGCACCAACCTTGCTGTGTGGTCACAGAACTCCTCCTCACCTGGCTGACACCTGCAACACCCACTAGGGAGCAGAAAAATCCTAATAAAATTCAAAGAAAGCACTTAAAGCATTCCTGGGAGCTTGCAGGCACCCCTCTTCCTTGCTGCCAGCCACACTGGCAGAAGGGTGTGCTCCCCAAATGCCACCCCATGGGGGGACAACATCAGGTACCAGCAGCAGGATCCAGGATCCTGTGTGGGGACATGGAGCCTTTCGAGACCCAGTGGGGAGTGGCAGCCACTCTGTCTCCTCAGCCTTGCCAGAAGACTTGCAGATGGATGTTAAAGGCATTTAAGTTTTAATTTTTTATGGTGTCTGACAGTTTATTTTTTAATTAAAGCTGTGCCCGTGTGGGAATAGCTGGAGCTGTTGCTCCCGTGGCTGCGCTGCCCTGGCAGATGCTCGTGTTTCACCCACAGGTTTGGGAGGAGGAGCAGGGTGGCCTCTGGGGGCACAGCCCTCTCCTAGATGTTTCAGTAAAAATTCTCAGAATGCCATCTGTGCTGAGTCGATTTCCTAAGAAAGAGGAACTGAAGAAACTCCTCCAGGCTCCATCACCTCCAAGATACCAGACACAACAAGTCATTAAAACCCATCCTTTGCACTTACAAATGACATTACACACAGTGCAGCCCTGGAATGGCCTTTCTAGTGCTTTTGGGGGGAAGGAGGATGAAAAATCAGCCCAGGAGCTGCTGCCCCATTTCTGGGAAAGGGGAACTGAAAAGCTTCTGGTCTGGGTGCCCCAGCACAAGGCACTGCTGGTCACCCCTTGCTTTGCCTTTCACACCAGCCCTGCTCTCATCCAGTCGCTAAAACCAGGCATGAAACAGACTTAATTACGTTAGCAAATGGCTCCCAGGAAATAATTAACTCTTTTATGGAAGTGACCTCATTAGGCACCATTAAATCGGGCAGAGAGGGAGCCATCTGGTGCCTCTGACATCACTGCTCCTGCCAGGGCTGGGATGCGGCCACGTCCGCCCGCTCTTCCCGGGGGTCACTCAGGGGTTATTTTCCTGTCCCCACAGCCTGATCCCAACACACGTGTCCACTTCTGTGCTGAAGGACACCTGGGTGACCAGCACAGGCACAGGACAGCCCGTGCCAGGGGAGTTCAGGAGCAG
The DNA here is from genome assembly GCA_013399945.1 of Ploceus nigricollis. Taxonomy (NCBI): domain Eukaryota; kingdom Metazoa; phylum Chordata; class Aves; order Passeriformes; family Ploceidae; genus Ploceus; species Ploceus nigricollis. The sequence continues at coordinate 402,025 of VXBC01002537.1, read as the reverse complement.
CTCCTGGTCCAGGAGATGTGAGTCCTGCACGGACCTGCAGCACAGCGGCTTTGACAGAGGGAAGGTGGAAGAACACAGATGAAATCCTGAAGGAGTCAGGGCTACCTAGGCTGGGAACACATCTAAATCAATAACCAGGCAGCCCAGCATAAAGGAGATAATTAATTACCTCTTACTGCATTATTTATTATTGCAGGGATTTATCATTTTCTATAATGATTCATTATTTTCTGCTTGCTCCCTTCTGCAGCTCCTCATCCCTGGTGCTGAGTCAACTCCAGCCCTGGGCAAATGTCTCACCAGGGAAAGGCAGCCCTGCAAAGCTGCTGGGAAAGCTGCTTGGTGTCCAGCATGCCTGCAGGTCATCCTGCTCCTGAGCCAGGGAGAATGAGCAGCTCCTTTTCTTGGAGGGGGATGCCCAGGGCTGGATGTGCTGCACCCTCAGCTGCCCATGGCTCTCGTGGGGGTGAAGAGCACCTGGGGGGCAGAAAGAGCCCAGGCACCTTCCTCACAAATTCTGAACCTGTATTTGTGGAAAAGTTGTTCAAACTGAAGGAGGACGGTGCGTGTTAGTTCCCTCAGCTTTTACAGAGACGGGGCAACAGAGAGGCATTTTAAAAGATTTTATTTTAATTCTCAAAACCTAAAAAAAAAGGTCACACAATCTTATACATCTATATATGAACACTAAAATAAAATATACTAACTTTAAAATAAAAATAAAATAAAAATAACATTATTTTTTAAAAAATTAAAATAAAA
>VXBC01002537.1:343332-393701 GCA_013399945.1 Ploceus nigricollis | reverse complement strand
TTTTTTGGGGTTTTTTTGGTTTTTTGGTGGGTGGTTTGTTTTTTGTTTTTTGGTTGTTTTTTTTTTTGGTGGTGGTGGTTTTTTTACTTTTGTTTTTGTTTTGGGTTGTTTTTTTTTTCTTTTTGTTTCTGCTCTGGCACGCCAGAGAGATTTATAGAAACAACATCAAAAGACCTGAGAGTGGAGGGGATGGATGTGCTGAGCTGACCACTGGCCCCCGGATTTGTCAGGCTGGTATTTATTACAGCAGGGGAGGCGACAGTTATGTTAAGATCAAACTCAAAAGTCAACAGTGAAATTGCATCAAGGCTGACCACTTTCAAGCAGCTTCCCAGTAATCCCTGCTCCTTCCCTCCGACAGCACCATGAGAGGGGAGAGATAAATTAGGAGGCAGCAAAATGCACCAAGAATACAGGAACAAATACAGGAACAAATACATCACAAAAAATGTATTTTCCACATCACAGCCTTCACATGGGTCTAGTGAAGGCTGTGATGTGGGAAATACTCTCAGGGCTGAAGGCTGCTCATGTGCTGATGCCCTCAGATGTCTGGAAAAGGGACCAGGCATCAAAGGAGAGGTGGCTGTCACCGCAGCTCAAAGTGCTGCTAATCTGGCTGTTAAAAGGTGGGAGTTGTGGGCAGCTGCAGGGCCGGCCAGAGGGCAAAATAATTCGGGATGCTTAAGGGAAGAGACTGGAATGACAATTACTTCATCCTGTAAAATCTCCGATTAGGAGCTGAAAACCCAAAGAGAGAGGCCAAGCAATAGTGAGGACTAGGGAAGGTGAAGATTGTTTTGTTTTGTATTCCATAAGCTTCTCATACCAAACAAATTTACCGCAAAACAAGCAAATCAGTGGAAAAAAGCTGGAAACACAGGATCCATTCTTTAAAAATACATGGATACACAACATTTACAAGACTTCTTAGTGCATATTTACACTGACTATTTTGTTTTCTTTCTAGAATTAAAGCTACCTTCAAACACTTAAGGGCTGTTTCAACAGCTGAATTACAAAACAGCCCAGTCACAAATAACAAAATAAACTTGGATAGTTTAAATAAAGGGGGAAAATAAACCACGTGATTCACTTCAATATAGATTTCTATAGGAAAGATCATTCTCTTGACACACTGTCTATGGCTGTGAAATGGTAAACTTTAGTATTTTAATTCATGCTTTGATATTTTGGGTCCAAAGAGAAGCAGCTGACTGGGCCCCTGTTAGACCACAACCCTGCTGGGAGGGAAACTGCTCGAAGCCATTTGCCCCAAAAAAACTCTACGAGATGATGCTGGTGGAAACCAAACTCTAAAACCAACTTAGAAGATCTTTTTGAAAACAAATGTATTTTCTTCATAAATACAGTACAATTACATTTTACAATGTCTTTTTACTTCCTAGACATAAAAACACTAACTTTTACANCACGGGTGTCACACCACGGGTGTCACACGTCCCACAGCCGCTGGCCCCGCCGGCGCTCCTGGAGCAGGAGGTGTCCTTGGAAATGGGCCTGGCCTAAAACTCTGCGAGTCCCCCCAGCTCAGGCAGCCCCAAAAACCAAAGCAAAGGCGATGCTCAGCTTTCAGCACAGACCACACGGGCAGAACTTCAGCCCCAGCACACGTGGTGACCTCAGTGTCCCTCTGCAGACTCCTGAGGAGCATCTCACACATCCCCTTGAGTCCTCAGACACTAAATCGTTATTCTAACCCCCCCAGGAGCTGCCAGGTAGGAGCTGTTTAATTTAATAACAATATTGGGCCAGGTGGAACAAAAGTCTGGATCTCAGGCAGTTCTCCGAGCAGTGAAATCACAAAGGAACTGCCCAAGGGAAGGACTTGGGAGTTTGGCCTTTCTGTAAGCAGTGAAAGGAAAGAGGAAAAATAACTAAACTTCATTTTCTTGTTTTGCTCTACAAAGAATATGTGGCTTTCTTTATAAAAGCTACAATTCTGCTTCTAATACCCGAGTTTAAGAAAAACTCTTAGTCTAAAATTTTGGTTTGCAAAGGTCATTGCAATCATTGTAAAAACCACTTTCTACTAGAAATAAGCTCTACAGAAGGCAAAGGAACTAAGTGTGCAGTTTGTCTCCTTAAAGCAGTTTCTGTTTTAAAAACAAAATAAAAATCTGTACAGAGACTGAAGACTATAGTACACATCTTCCTCAAAGCAAGCAGCTCGTTTACATTCACATCAGGATGGCTCTGAGGAAGCTCCAGGGGAAGAAGACATTCCTGATGGCTCCCAGTTTGTCAGCACAGGAAAATGACCTCCAGCTTCCACAGCAAAGTTTTGGGGTTTTGCTTTTTTTGGAAGAAATTGAAATTACAAAATAGGGCAGAGAGCCCAACCTAAGCAGCGTGAAACTGCACCATCTTCCAAAATTACTTCAATGGGTGAGGAACTGCCAAGGCTCCTGCAATCCTGATGGTTCAGGCTGTCAGAGACAGCCTGGTTTCCATTTCTGAAGGAGATAGTTGCTGTATTTTATTCACAAAAAGCTATTATGTCCTTTTTGATTTGTAAAAATAAAATGCAGTGGGGCCCTCCACTTGCAAACAGTGAGCTGCAGGGAGGATAAACCAATTATTTTCACCTGAACAGCCAACACTGATCAGGGAAAATCAGTTTTCAGAAAGAGGTTTTTATCTTTAAAAGATCCAAATTTTCCCAGACATTTTAGAATTTATGTGAACCAAGTGAGTTGTAATTGTTTATTTAGAGCCCTACAGTTGTAAAACTTCTTTCCAGATGCTGAGAAATATTTATAAAGATGGAATATAACTTTTCCTGACTCTAAAGGAAGAGAAAATCATTCAAACAGTTCTCCCCCCCGCCTCACACCACCACTCAATGGCATTTGATTTCCCTTGTTCATTTTAAGCCAAACCCACAAAATATAATATAGATACTTATGCTGAAATGGCAAAAAGGTGGACACCTTGAGCTAATGAGAAAAGCTGCATTCTCAACAACTGTGGAGGAGGAAGAGAAATCAAATCATCCAGGGTGGGCATTACTTCGTAAAGTGGGATGGAATTAAGCCAAGAGAAATAAAAGCAAGACATTCTCAGGGATGAGAATGAAGTGGTGGTGGACAGAGTGCCTAGAAAAGAGTGGGGAATGGTTCAGAGGGAAGGGAGGTCTGGAACTGTCTGGAAAGACATTGTCCTACAGGACAGGCAAGGCCTGGCAGTGCAGCTCTGCAGTGCCTGCAGCTGGCTGATGGAAGGGCTTTGTGCCTGGCCATCTCCCAGCCCACCCCTGGCCACCTCTGCCTTCTGCAGGACTGGGAATATGGCCTGAAGATCCCTACCAGCAGCAAATCTGCTAGAAACGGTGGGAAGGGTTTTCCTTGGATTTTAAGTGATTATTATCAGAAGGAAAGCGCAGGGCTGACCTTTAGGCACCACCTGTGCAGAGAGAGGCACCTCCTCTCCCCTCCCACTGTGGAGCTCCTGTGATCCCTGGTGGTCTGGTAAGGCCATTTCATTTGAACACCACAGCAGCAGTGTCAAACAGGAATTAAAGACATTCACTAACTCTGTGATAATTATTTGCTGGATTTCCTTATTTCTGGGGTGAAATGATCTGAAATGAAAATTTTGCTACTCTAATGCTGCACAAAAAGCTGAAACTAGCCAGGTTCCCAGTGTGTGACCACTGGCTAATGGAATATTTTAATTTTCAAGTACAAAAAAAGAGTAGGTTTTAACAGAAATTAATATTGAAGTGTTTTAATAAAATGCAAAGACAGTAACAAAAAAATACTCATGTACTTCTATTGGTCTTAATATCTCCTTATAGTTTCTGTCACCAAAGCACTGCTGCATCTGTGCTAGTTCCCAAAAGTCTGGAAGTGAACCTCATGACTTAAATATGTAACTTTCTTCTGTAATGCCTCTGGGACTTTCTTTAAGCTGCTCTCTCCACTCAGATGAATTAAAGAAGTATTTTGAAAGGAGAGAATCTGCCATCTGAACCTTTGCATGGAGCTTCTCTTTAAAGCTCTACCTCTGAGGCTTTGCTCTGTGAAAAAGAATCCAGTCTCTCCAGAAAGGAGGGATATACAAAGTTGAAGGGCATTTGAAATATAGAAAAGTCTGCTACAGAGAAAGATCTCCACAGATGCAGTAGATTAAGCTGTTACATCTACAACAGGGCTTCCCACTTGAGCTATGGTAAATTTGAAGTAGTTTCACTAAAGCAAATGGAATTATGATGTCAGAAATCTGATCTAACAGATCAGGGCTGGGCCTGTAAATTCTCCTTATTAATTTATGTAAAACATGAATGCAATATATTATTTACTATCCACTGTAAAAATTATTGAAAAAAGTACTTAAGTATAAAAGTGTGGCAAAAGGAACTACAAATATGAAATGCGACATTAATCACCGGAGTCGTTTGTTTTAATAACGAAATAATTAAAAAAGAAATTTGGGAAGTAAAAAAAATGCTACCACACTGAAAATGGACATCTTTTCAGCCTATGAACATGAAACACCTATTCTGAGTTCTTACACTGAGAGGAAAGAGGAAGTGAAAGGGAAATCTCCCTTGATCACAGCTCAGATTTATCAAAGCTTCCCACACCACCTGTATTCTAACACCATGAAGTGATGCTCACTGGTTCTGATCATTTTAAGGCCATTAAGCTCACCTTACTACATTCAAGCTAGACATGTAACCAGCACCTGTGAGAGCAGGTACTTCTGCTTAAGAAACTTTAAAAACACTGAAATGAAATATCAGATGTAGTGCACCTAAAGTCTAGTTTTTTTCTCCAGATGTTATCGGATCCAGTATTTAAAAAATAAAGGGGGAAACTTTCAAAGAACAAGTGTTACGGGTTTTTTATAATTTAGAACAAATTATAAATTAACCTGTCCAAACTTTTGAGACATAATATACAAGAGCAAACAGCTGAGTGTTCTTTTATTACTCAGGTACTACATTTTTTTTTCCCAATAAAAATGTCTTTTAAAATTTTCTTGCTACTGTTATCCCAGCTCAGATCCTGGTACAGCCTTTCAGATGAGGTATTCTACCATCTCTCCATCTGGGAGGTCCTGCCCCACAGTCTGAACAGGGGCTTTTCTTTCAAGAGTGCTGGAGTGGAAGAGTGGCCCATCTATGTGATGAGGAAAAACAAGAGACAATTAAAGGTGTAACTTCAATGAGGTTAGAAATATGACATTAACATTTTAAGTCATCTTGGATCACTGGCCACAGACAGCTAATAAGTTATTTAGTTTTAAAAAATTCAATTCCCACGTATGCAGCCAGACAAATAAAGCTATTTTATCAAATTCCCTTTGGGTACCTCCCACTGATACACAAATCCACACAAAACTGGAGTGACTGCATGTAAACCAATGCAGTCAGGGTAGATTTTCACCACCAGACCTGTTCTCCCTTGATACCCATTAAACAGCACAGCAGGGGCAGGAGGCAGAGCCCAGCCAAACGCTCTCTGCCATGAAGAACAACAGCATTGTAATGTGTCTGCAAGGAGAAGAGGCAAGGTTGTGTAATCTGCATTGATTTGGCAGAGTGGGCTGGAAAATGAGCAGCTCTTGCCAGCTGGGAGCTCTGTGGGAAGCAAATTCAGCTCCTGGGACAGTCACTGTCAACTGGATCTCCAAGGCTGAAGTTGCTCCTGTGACTGGGATGGTACCAAGACAGCTTTATTGTGATAGTTCCCTCTCCTCCTTCTCCCTCCCCCTCTCTGAGTCCACCTGGCTTTGGATGCCCACTCAATGCAATAGCCAGTTTGAACAGCCCATTTTCATGTGTTTAAACCCCACATCCTACTCACAACTTACTTCAGAGCAGACACTGACTCAGAGACTGCCCAGGGATTTGCAGGTCCCTGTTCTCAATTCTCAAATCTTGCTGCACCTCCCTGCCCAGTGTGCCCACGCTTATGCTGCCACTCTTCAGGCTTTTCTTTTATTCCTCCAGTGTGTTTGAGACTACTCAAACACCATCACACTTGTCCCTGAAATCAACCTGTCCTCACAAAAACCAACCCCAGTTTGCCTGGAGGGAGAAAGGGACATCAGGGCTGCCCCACAGATGGTGAGTGGGTGGCAGGGTCCCCCCTGGGACTGGGACTGAGCTCTGTTACCTGTTTTCTCTGCACTGTAGGTCAGGTTGGTGCTGGGGAGTCGTGCTGGGGTGGGAGCTGCAGGGGAAGGAGCAGCTTTGCCCTGCTCACTGCCCCTGTCTGTCTGGGTGCTGCAGTCTCTGCTGCCTGTCTTGGAGTGGGCCGACAGCAACGGCGTGGAGGGAAGGACAGGAGAGGGGGTGGAGGGGATGGATTCGGAGCGATATTCTGTTCCCAGCAGAACACCTGTGTGGGAAAAGGGAAGGAAATGTCACAGTCACAGAAAACTAACTGGTATCAGCTCTGCACCACTCTGCACTGATTGCTCCAGGACCTGGAGAGTGCTCCCTCCCTCAGGAGGCAGCAGTGGTTTGCCTTTGCACAGCACCTTCCTCCCCTAGGTGCTGAAGTACCCCAGGAATAGCAGTGTCCCCGTGTTGCTGCTTGCAGGTGGGCACTAATCTGCACATTCTGAAATCACCTGCAACAGGTCCTCATTTACATTTCAGGGTTTTTTACTCTCAGTTTTGGGCCAAACTTCTTCCAGGAAAAAAAATCACCTGGGATTTGCTTTGTTACAACTCCATTTCTCAGAAAAATGCTGTTGAGCCATTCCAGATAGGAGTCATGTTAGTGCAGGCACAACACTGCAGGACAGAAATCCTGATTAAAATCTCTGCTCCAATTCAAGGTGACTTTACACCATCATCCAGCTGTAACACCCAGCTGAAAGCAAGTGCTTGGGAACCCTGAAAACTGTATCCCAGATATCCCGAAAGTCAGGTGGCAAATTGGGAATAAAGGTTTACATATTTAATGGCAGAGCCTGAGTATCAGAAGTCACTAGTCACTTCCCAGAAGTGATTAAAATAAGCAGCTATTTCAAATGTGTCCCCTCTTGCAGCCAGCTTTACTGCAGGCTAGGCCAGCTGCTGTCCAACTGTATCTGTCCAACATGTCCTCTTCTGCTGCTCCTGCCTCCCCTCCAAGCACTGGCTCTGAATCAGAATTGCCACTGGTATTTGGAAATTACCCAGGCTGCCCTTCCAGCTCTTGTCCTCTCTCTTCTCCTCCAGGATGGGGGTGCTGCTCAGGGTTGAGGAGTGGGACAGCAAGCCTGAGCCAGCATTGGAGATGGACATGAGGGACTTGGCAGGTCTCATGGAGGAGAGCTGCTCTGTCTTGCCAGGCTCCTTGCGGGAACGCTGCTGCAGCACTTTGATCATGGCATCCTTCTCGATGATCTGAGCGTGCAGGGTCTTGATCCTTTGGGGCAAAGAAAAAGGACAGTTTAAGTGTCTCCCATCTCCCTGGACTGAGGCCTCAGTGTCCCCATGGCTGTGACTAGGGCTCCCTTAGGCACTTGGAGAGGTGGAGGGAGGATGCCAGCAGATTGTCCTGGGCACTGGCTGCTCTCTGGCACACAGATCATGTGAGAGAGTGTGGTACACCACCCACCTCTGGCTACTGGAAACTGCTCTAAACAGCCATGGAAAGAGCTCTGAGACAAACCTGAGAGTAATGGGCAGGACACGAGACCAACAGAAAGAATTAACACACTTTGGGGAGTCTGCACTGGGGGCCTAACCCCAGGGAAAACAGCTCTGTGAGCCTGTTAAAGGGTGGCTGGAGCCTGGGGCCTGATGAAGATGCCCTGAAGAGAGAATAGGAGCAAGCTAGATGCAAAAAAATCTAAGACAAGGCTTTTTTGCATTAGGCCTCAGTATCAAGACAGGTTTTGTATTGCTGTGTTTATACTTCCTTGGCCAAATGAGTGTCTGGCACTTGACATCACTGCTGCTGGTGATGACACAAGAATTTCTGGTTCTGAGGCGTCTACCCAGGCAGTTCATTTCAAATCCCTGTCCCAAAGAAGCCAGACAGGACCAAAGTGCACTTTACCTTCCCTCCATGTCGAGACATCTCCTGTTGGCCAGCAGGATCTCCTCCTCCTCCTTCTGGATGCGAGCTTCCAGTGAGGTGTCGTAGCTGGGGTTGGGCGAGTGGCTGATCACCGTGGTGTCCCTGGAACAAGCAGGACAGCACATGAAGGACCTGCTAAGTTTGCTGCTTTCCCCCCAGCAGCACAAAAGTACTGCTCAAATGGAACAAACATGGATATCCACTTTTTTTTTGAGTTTAAGCTGGCTCAGCGTCTTCCAAAAATCCAACTCCTAACTTCATTTGCGTCCTAGTGAAGAGGGATTACAAAAACATGCAGATCATTACAACAACCTCCTGTCCATTTTGGGCCAGTGCCTCATCTAAACTGAGTCACTGCACTACTCTGAAATAATCAAGGAGGCAAATCCAAGGACATAAGGAGGGGAAAGGAACACCAGGCACTTTTCTTCAACTTCAGATAAAAAGCTTTTTCCCTTCCCCTTCCAACAGCATCATCCAGGGGATGTGAATATCAAAGGGAACAAGGCATGGAAGTTTCTTAAGCAATCCTAAGCAGCATGGCCCAAAAGATCTGGAATAAGGTGAAAAGAGTTTCAGACTGATTCCATATAAGGCCTAATGTTAACACTGTGATAGCTGGTCAGTCCACTAACCAAATAATGAGTATTTCATTCTACTTGTGAATGTGGAAGGGCATGAGAAAATCATTCACCAAAGAAACCCAACCTGACCCAGTTCCTGCCTGGGCTCTAAAGCATCCTTCCTGCAACCTCAGCTTCCCAAGGGATGCCAGTTTCCACTGTTAAAGAGAAGGGAAAGAAATCTGGACAGTGTAGATGAGGTTGCCACTGGAATTAGTGGCATCTAGATGGAAATGGAAAAGCAGAGGCTCTTTCCTGACTGGACAACATTCTTGTTCATTTAGTGAAACCTGAGCAGGCCTAACACATCCACCCACTCCATGATAAACAATAGACCAGGCCCCAACTTATCAGCCCATGCTGAAAATATAACATGGCCTCTAAGCACAAGCAGCAGCTGGAGCCTTTAGGGAATCTCTGGGGAGGTGGAAAACAGTGCACAAGAAGCATCAATACCCTAAAATAACAGCTTCCTTCTGGAGCAAGATAAGATAAGTCTTTTAATGCTAACACAGCAGATGTGAGACTTCACCCCTGTAATTCCCCTGTAATAAGTGTGATCTTACAAGCTGGGAAGCCAGTTGTGATAACATCCCCATCTGGATTTGGCTCATGAAACAATCTACAATAAAATCTGCTGTCCAGAACCATAAACTAGTGAGCAATGAAATCACATGCAAGCAAGGCCTAATGCTAAGGAGTTGCACTCCAGTAACAGCTCTTGTTTACCAACCAGCTGAGGCACTTGGGCCTATTCACAGCCATAATAAGTGTTTCTGTACAGTTGTCTTGGAATGGGAGCTTGTTACCAAATTTCAGACACCCTTCCCACCCCCACAAGCAGTGCTTTCCATACACAGCAGAATGTTTTGAGCAGAATTTCCTAGTAGATGCTTCTGGTTAGTAACCAGACAATACCACAAAGTAATTTGCAAAAACATTCTGGAGAACAAGGAAGCCATTCAGGGCGAATGATGTGAATCACCAAGCTCACCCCATCTCACATGACTTCAGCAAGGACTGATTCCTGTTTTAAAAATAAAAAACCCCAAGCCTCTTCTCCTTTGAATTAACAGTTTCTAGGAATGGCTCAGAACAATCCTAGTCTGGAAAATGGATCCTGCACGTGGAGGAATCTTCCCCTGGAAAAGCATTTCTAATTGCTGGCAATTGCACAGCTCCCAGGAAGAGCAGCCAAGCTCCACTCGCTTGCAGAGTTCTGAGGAGCTGTTCAGACCACAGGGTGAGCAATCACAGGAGGATAGCATGACAACATTCCTGGGTGGGAAATATGACATTGAACTGGAAAACGAAAATAATCCCAGTCCTGTGGAAAGTCCCATTTACCTCTGAGCAGCCACGGTCGCAGCTGCATCCAAAGCAAACTGTCTCATCACACTTTCCTCCAGGTATTTCTGTTCCCACTTGGTCATGTCAGCTTCCAGAGCAAGGATCCTCTCCTCCTTCTCACGCAGGAGCTCCATCAGCGCTGTGGCGTTGTACTCGGAGACATTGGCAGCCTGAGATGTGCCCTGACGCTGATTCCCGGGAGGAACAAAACAAACCAAACAAAAATAGAAGTCTCAGGATGCAGCTGTAATGCTCAGGGTTGGCTGGTTTGCTTTTTGGCACTGGTTTGACACAAGAACCCCCCAGAGGGAAATGCAGTGGCTTTTATGCTGTGTTGGGCAGGCTAACAAGAAAATACCTGAGATGCAAAATACTCCTCCCAAGGCCTTTTTTCCCAAAAGTATATGGGAAATATCTTTTTTTCCAAAGATGGGCCTTTCCAAAGTTCCAAATATACATCCCAGAGCTGGACTGTGCTATACAGGTGTGATGTGCACAGCCCTTCCATAATGCCTGATGTAACACAGACTGACTCCCAAGTGTTCAGCAAGGCACTGACTAGTATCATCCCTTCCAAAAAAATACACCCAAAATATTTTTAAAGCATTTGGTTACTAAATTAGTATGATCAGTGTATAGCTGGGGACTGAAATAATGCAGTTCTAAAGCAAGATTTGGAGGGCAGGCAGTGTTCCCTTTCAAAGTAAGGAAATGTGGAGATTTGCTCAGATAATGGTTCAATGAATAAAAATTGCAGTTTTATATGGAAGTCTCATGTGGGATTAGCAAGACATTTGACTTAAAAAATAAAAAAAGTTGTTTAAAGGAATAGAAAGAGGGCAGACTAACTATTTTATGCTGAGCTCAGAATTTTAACCATGACAGGAAAACAATTTTTTGTGTTGACTCAGGCTCAATGTAAAAAGCTGCGGGGTTTAGAGTACCTGATCTTCCAAAAGTGTAACAGAAAAGTTTATCAAATTACTGTAACTCCTACTAAAACCAATGCAAAACCCCAATATTTAAATATCTATTCCTATGCAGAGATGGAAGTTAGGGGATAAAAGCTGAAACTAAATGTGATTTAGAACACAGGCCTGCATCCTATTTGCAGTAAAATTCAGACACCTGACAGTTCATCTGTATTTAATATAGGCTGAAGTCAATGCAATTCTTAACACACCTGCACAATCTACTTCTCATTCATTCTTTTCACTGAAAAAAGACTCATAATAATATTGCAATACAGTCTTTGTGAAACTCCCATCTATTTCCATCAACTGCATTTATAGAATTGGCTTTGCTAGTTTAGTCTTGTGTGCTTTTTTTAAATTCAAAAGGTTTTTGAAGGGTCTCTTTTCAGGCCAGTTGTTAATGAATTTTATGTAAAATCACAAACTGTGAACAAGAATTTAAAAATAATTTCAAATAATATAACCATGGTATTTAAAGGTACAGCAGCATGTAGCTATGAGGCTGTTTCTGCATCTTGTCACAGGATGGATCCCCTATTGCTCCTTACTAAATTCTCTGGTTGAAACAGAATTAAATCAGGTAAAAGCAATACAATGGCCAGGAAATCCAAAAATCTAACTTGTGAAAGTTTTCAACAACACAAGATAAAAAATCCACTGCCTTTCTCTTGTGTGTGGGACAGGGTGCAATCCTCCAGGAGCCCAGCAGAGCCAGGGGGTACCTGCTGCATGCGGAGAGATTCCAGCTCCCTCTCCAGCCGGGTGCGCAGCCGGTGCTCCAGCTGCTCCCTCTTCTCACACGCTGCCTGCAGCTGAACCAAGGCCTGCTGCATCTTCTCCACCTTCTCAACATAGACCTGCTTCTTCTTCAGCTGAAACAAAGCAAGAAAAGGCAACATAAACAATGGGGACGAGCGAGTGAACTTCGGGCTTTGCCACCAGCCGGGAAGAAGATGTCAAGGTGACTTCCAGCACCTGAAGGAAGCCCACAGGAAAGATGGAGAGAGACAGGACAAGGGGGCATGGCTTCCCACTGCCAGAGGCTTAGAGGGGATACTGGGAGGAATTCTCCCCTGTAAGGGTGGGGAGGCCCTGGCACAAGGTTCCCAGAGAAGCTGTGGCTGCCCCTGGATCCCTAGAAGTCTCCAAGGCCAGGCTGGACAAGGCTTGGAGCAGCCCTGAGACAGTGAAAGGTGTCCCTATGGCAAAGGGTTGGAATTGGATGATCTTGAAGGTCCCTTCCAGCCCAAACCATACCGTGATTCATGACAGATACCATGCTTCAGTGGGCCCTACCTCCTGCTCTGGACTGGCCACTCAGGATGTCACAGCTCTGTCCAGCTCTGCTTTCCTGCTGGGTGTATTTGTCCTTTTTGTCCTCAGTGACCCCATGGTAACGATGGGGAAACAGAGGAAATTATCTGTGGCAAATGTCTGAGAGCAGCAAGAAAGGGCACCAGGGACTGAAACAGTGTTTGAGTGACTTGACACACGTTTCCAAGGTAACTGCAGCAGCGTTTAGAGCTGATCCCCAAGTTGGGAACACTCTCAGTGCAATATTGAAAATTGCTGGCAGCAGTTTTACAAGATTAAGCAGAAACTGAATCAAAATTTGTAGCATCCTATTGCTTTCCAATCACAATAAAATAATAGGATCAAAGCACACACCAGCCATGGCCCGGGCTCTCCCCATGCCAGGTTTATCCAGGTTTATTTCAGCAGTCTGGCCATTCTTCTTGGCCTGAGAGGTCCTGCTCTGTTCCTGCCACTGCCCTTCCATCCTCCTCCACTGTTCATCCTGCAAACCAAGCTGCCACTCTGCCTCACAAAACGTAAGAAAAAGTACCACACTAAGCCCCCCCAGTAACTGTCTTAGCAAAGTTAATCCACAGTTCACACAGAATAAAAATTAACTAAAATATGACTTAAAAAAAAATTAAAATAAAACATATCCGGGGCCTGGTTCTATTCAAATATAGGGAATACTGCACACCTGTGGGCATTATTTTCTCTTTAGGAAAAGACTAACAATTGCAATTAGCTGGCCCTGTGCAGCAAATCTGGGGCACTGCTTTTGTAGCTCTGATTGTCATAAACCCTGAAATACAAAAATAGCAGGAAGAAGGCAACTTTTCCCAACAGTCAGAGCCAAAGTTCTAGACAAGCATCACAATGCAAAACACAGACTCCCTTATGTGAGTTCAAAGAGCTGCTCTACAGCTTGATGGAAGAAAAGTCCACTGAGGGATATTAAAGACAAAAGACACCACTTTTGGCTCAGGAAGTCCTTCTTGGAAGCGGAAAGTATTCTGGGAAAGTATCAGTGCTCATTGGCCCCATGCTGACAGTGCTCCCTAGGAATCTGCTCTCAGTTTCAGCAGACACAGGATACTTTGATCTGAACAACACAAGCTGTTCTTACATCGCACCTTTGCTCCAAAAAGGTCTTATCATGTGTTTCTTAAAAAATTTTCCCTTTTCTCACTCCTGTTCCTTCAGGCAATGCAAAGAGCAGAGACAGAAAAATCTCCCAACAATATTAATCCCAGACATAGTATCCTTTTCTTCTCTCCATAAAGTCAGCAGGCATCTAATCTCACAGCGTGAATGTTGCTGCCTTAGAGGATTTTCCCCAAACAAGAATTTTATAATAAAAGTTACAACAAACAGTGAGCAATCCAGCCAAAGGACTTCCCACCAGTGCATGTACAGTAGAAAGGTATCTTTATTCTTTTATTGCTCAAGATTTCAAACTTGTTTGGAATGGGCAGGATGTGAACATTTTAATGTAACTTAATAGTCCACTGCTGCTCTGCAGAAAAATCAATAAATGTGTTATACTTAATAAATCTTTTTATTCCAGATCATAGTACTTGATAACACCAATTTAAGGTTTGTCAGACTCCACTAAAGTGTGGATTAATGCACCAGTTTTAAACTTAGATTAACAGCAGCTCAAAGTAGCCAAAAGTGATAAATATAGGGTTAGCAGCAGAACCCAGAAATGAAGAGTACTCAGTATCTTGGGTTTTGGCCTGAACAAGAGTGAGGAACAACTTGATAAACTCACAAGCAGTGAAATACCATATATCAAGCTGAAAAACAATCTCTTCAAAACCAGCTCTCCTCCCTCTCTCTTCTTTATAAAAGAAGTTAAGGATGAGGTGATGGACATTTGGTCTCATTACCAACTACAAAGCCTTTAAATTTCTGAACAGTTTTTTAACACACAGGCAAAATCCTGCAAAAGCAGCCACCGACAACATTTTACAGTTTCGCAATTAACACACCTGAGTATGCATATGTGTGGATTAACGTTCTGGCCTGCATTCAAAGAATACCAAGAGCCCAGCCAAAAAGCAGAATTAGGACACAGAAATTCCACTGAAACATCCACTTTGAACGTTCTCCCATCAGCCAAACCTGCAGGTGAAAAGTTGCAACACAAGCTGTTGCCCAAGTTCCCAGCACTGCCTGCACATGCCTGACTCGGGCACCAGACCCAACGTACAGGCACAGCTTGTTCAGTGGCTTTGCAGAAAGACAACATTTTTTTCTCCCTTCACAAGATGCACTTCATCTTCCAGCATCAGGAAGAATTAGGAATGTTGGAAGACTTAGGGCTGGTGTGTGTATTCTTTTCAACAGCTTAAAACTAGAATTAATTCCCAAATTCTTCAAATAATTTTCAGGTTTTTGGAACCCAGGTGTTCAGTAAGCTTTAAAGGCATGGGATGTGCTCCAGACAACTCAACTTTCCTAATGTCTTTTGTCAGAATTATCCTTTCTCTATAAGATAATCTCATTTCATGCACTTGCTGCCCTCAGTTAAGTCACTGCATATTCTGGCACTCTCATTCATTTCCACCTCTGCCACTCTGCTACTGCAAGTATTTTTGAGAAAAATCTACTTTTCTGTGAACCAGGATTCTCCAGAAGTGGTTGAAGGAAACTCTAAATTTATACATTTTTGGTTTTCATCTCTCTGATGGCATCTAACTCTCACTGTAAAGAGGATCAGGAATGATTCTTCCAAGCACAGAGGGATTTCATTACCAGAAATCAAGAGTATGATCTTGTTTTCCTAAGACAGGAATTGGAAACAATTTCCTGAGTATTGCCAGGGTGCTGAAGACATAACTAAGATGGGAAGAAGGAAAAAAGGCAGCGAGCTGAGGCTTGTTCTTAATCATTTGCCATGGATTCCCCACCCTCTCTCTCCCAGCAAAGAACCAAAACTGGCTGCTCAGTGCCAAGGGCCACAGCAACATCTACCAGGGCAGGGATGGCATCAAAGGACACAGGAATTCTCTCCTCTGCATCAGGCCTTGCAGAGAACACGTGCTCTAGATAAGAGTTCATTCCTGAAGCTTTACAAGGATGCAGTCACACCCTTTGGGATGTAATTTTAAATAAATTTGACAAGATAGTAATTTTCCTTTTGATGGTACAGCATTTAACTAAGAAGCAAGCTCATGTTCACTTCATGTATCGTAACTGCTTTGCCTCCAAGGGTGCTTTGAAAACGCAGAGCCATTTTGCTAATGAGAATATCTTTATTTTAACACCTATTTACGATGTAAGATCTCAAATAACCTCAGTGCATGTCTGGAAGCACAGCAGGATGACTGTATCCATTCCCAGCATTTCCTACAGCACCATTTTAATAATGTCCTTATCATCTCCAGGTCAATCCCTGACTGCTTTGGAAAATGTCCTAACCAAGCATCAGAGGTCAGGCTATAATTCTAACTAAACCAATGTAAACAGGAGCAGCCACTCTCCAGCTGCCATTTACTACAAAGTTTATGTAAATTCTGCAACAGGACTCAGGACAAGAAAAATAAAGATGACCATGACTGGCCTGGGCTCTGCAGAAATCCAGGGCACAAAGAGCAAAGCAATGCAGGGAATATCCCTGAAAGATTCCCTGGCTGCCTGATCAAGTATTTCCAGCTTCATTTAACTTCCCCTCTCCCTTGGCATGTACTTGCATGGTCTAAAATCAATGGCCAAAGACAAAGTTTTCCTCTCAGAAACAGGGGATATTTGATTATTACTACAACTGCCTAGCAGAAAGGGAATTAACAACATTCTAAAAGCCAAACAAATCCTGTTTCTCATTTATTTTGGCTTTTACAAACCATGCAATGCCTTTCAGGGACCCCAGGTCCTTGCAGAAGGAAGGCTCTGAGGAGGGCACAGAGGTGTCATGGAAAGGGAGCAGGGGCACACAGGAATGAGGAATTTTCAGTCAAGGCACAAGGCACAAAGGAGGCTGTAACATCCTCCAACTGGAGCTGCCTGTGCAGGACAAACACAGCCCTGGACACAGCAGGTGAGGGGGAAGGATCTTCTTTTTGGAAAGAGATTCATTGCTTCCAGATGCGTTACTCAGCAAAGATTTTTTTTTTTTTTTTGTTCTGGGAAGAAGACTTCCTGCACTGATTCAGAACTCTCCCAGGCATTTTGTCAAACCCAGCCATTACCCTCTTCATCTTGGACAGCTCCTATTTCAGCAAATTGGTAACACTCATCAGCATCTGCTTGTCTCCCACCCACTATTTCTGATGTCTTCAAAGTCCTTTGTTTAATATATTCAGGGTGTTTTCATAACATTCTGGGTTTATCCTAAAGCTGAATCCATTCAGATGCAGCTGAAAATGTGTTTCCCCACAAGAATTTGCCTGCTATGGCAGAAATGTAGTTTAAAAAAAAAAAAAAAAAAAAAAAAAAAACACGAAAACAAGTTTAAATAANCCAGCAAGCACGTTTAAATCACCTCACCCTCTTGCAGTTGGAATATATTCCTCTAGGATGCCTTTGAACCCTCAGTTTGTTTGAATTCAGGCCCAACAAGGCGCCAGTGGCCTCAGCAAGAATTCCTGCTGAAACAATTTGGTAACACTATCCCTGTGCTAGGGAACAGTGTTTGTGGCATGGGAATGTCACAATGTCGTCGCCCCGTTTGTTTGTGTTAAAATAAAGTTCTAACTCTCAAAGCCACCACTGGAAAATCACTAACAGGCAGAATATGTGAGACAGTGACATGGCAATAAAAAGGCAGTTCTGTCACAAGAATGCAGCTCATTAGAGGGAACCAGTTACAGGGAAAACAGGGAGGTTTCTCTCCTCTGCACCCAATCCATCCAGAAGTGACAAGCCATCCAAAAAACGTCCCTTTTAGAAGCAACTCTTTCCTGAAAGGAGTATTAGGTAGCTCTCAGGGTCTATGTGAAACAAAGCTGCGGAGACCAGGAATATCTTTTTACAGACCCAGTGAAGTGACTGGAAAAAACTAGAGCAGGCATCAAGCAGACAGCTCTCCTTTGGGTCTCCTCCTGACAAGCCAGAGCTCTGTTCTGAAAGTATCTCAGGCACAGCATAAAAAGTACAATAGATGTCATTGGGAAATGTATTTTTGCATTTCCCCCCAGACAGAACCCTCAGTGTTACCAGAAATAGAGCATTTTTTCTCTCCACAACAGCACAGTAAGAAATGAACAGAGTATCTCAGCTGGTATCTGCTTCATGTGGAATTCTGACAGCTGAAGGATCTTAGAACTTCTAAACACAAGCAGTTTTAGAGAAGATATTTCATTCAAACTTGTCCCCTGACTTATCCCCTAGTTTCTACCCATTAGAGAGGTCGTCTCTCTTCCCACTGCAAGGTGTGTGTGTGAGGATGGCAAAGAGCAGATATTTTTATCTTCCTGGTGGTTGTCACTATTCTTCAAAGCTGTCTCATTGAGGCACTCAGTAAAAAAGTGATTTGTAAAGCAGTGGAGCAATGGAGTACAAGTTACACTACTGTAAAAACCCACAAACTTTTCTTAAGTTGAAGTGTGATCTTCCATGGTATAAATTAAATAGGGTAAGCAGAAATTACCAAGTTTGAGGGAAAAAAAAATAAAAAAAGTAAAACCAGTAGCACTTGTAGCCTCTGCACTCAGCAGTTGTGGTTAGATAAAGTATTTGGCACCAAACTCCTACCTGCAACATTCCAAGTCTGGTAAGGACTGGCAGCAAGTCAGCATTTACTCAGTGTCAGGTGGGTCAGGATGGTCCTTTCTGCAAAGCCAGCAGTTCTGGCCCTGGCCCAAAGCAAAGCCCAGCTTAACTGCTCCATCTGCTCCAGGCTGTCAAGGTGTATGTGAGCAGATGGGGTTAAATCCTGTGTGACCAGCCACAGCCCTGCTGCCATCCCACTTGAGACTCTCACAGCAATCCATGCTCCAAAATGAGAATTTTTCATTGCTTTAGCTTTAAATATTATCACGAACTGTTTCTGACTGTGATATACATTTTTAAGCCAACACACATTTTACCTCAAATATGTTCAATTTATGTCAAATGTATTACATGTAATGAAAATAATCTGAAGTTTTGATTTTAGAAACCACAGACCAATGCTTCACTAGAAACAATTTTAGTAAGCTGCTGATTTATGCAAAATTGTGGAACATTTACTAAAGGGAAGAACAAAAATAGAGAAGTGAAAATGGGGGTTAATAACTGTGTATCTTTATGGAGAGTAGAGAAGTAGTAAAGTTTAAATATTATATATAAAACGTATACATACTTAGCAATTCTGTTCGTAGACACATTTAAGTTTGCTTTAAATATTTATGATCACTCACCCTATTTTGCACTTTGCAGAAATAAACCCCACACTATCAAAAACTTTAATGGCAGCTTGTTCTAAATTTGAAGAGCCATTTCACCCCTGCTAACAGGAGAAGCATTCTGTGAATGTCTACTTTTGCATGCAACTGCTTCACACTGCACTTCAGTATCTCCAAGATCACTCCTTTCTCCCTCACATTTAACATCCCATTATCTTTCACTCTAACTTGGATGCTAAAATCCAGTATATATAGAAACCCTCAAAGCTCCACAGGTGTAGACAAGTGTCTACGTTTTACAGATTTTGTCCAGACTGGCAATTCAAGCCAAGGGTTTTGAAAAGAATCTAAAGCTCCAATTCCAATGCAACATTTAAATTCAGTAACAGTCATATATGGCTTATAGCTCTCCCTAGAATGGAAATACTCTTTTTATAAAGGATCTGGTGCACACAAGGCAAGGTTACTCTGCTTAATAGGAAGTCAAAATGGAAAGGGTAAAAAGAAAAGCTGAAAACTTACATTACAGGAGGCAACAACTGAACTATGCATCCCCCCTCAGGCCCTGAGCCAGAGTAGCTGCCAAACCTGAGCCTAAGAAACTCCACCCTCTGCTGCAGGACCAGTTTGGAAATTCCTGACACTTACAGGGACTAGTCACTCAGATTAACCTGGCCAGAATAAAGAAATAATCCATAAATTGTTCATATCTCTTGGCCACTGAATGCCACTAACTGGTGTTCCCAGCCCCTTCTAAAGGTGCCCTGAGCTCTGAGCAGCTCCTTGGCTGCCTTTTGGAGTTACCAAACAGCCTGGGGATTGGAGAACTTTCCACAGTTCAACACTAATGAGGCAACAAATGCGCTATAATCCTAAGTATTTCATTAAAAAGTGATTTGGGAAACCTGCAAAAGTGACTCTTTACCATTTGTTTCCCCTTGTTCCCTCTCACCTCTAGGAAAAAGCAGAGTTAATTCCTGCTCCCTCACTGAGACGCTTCCATATTTATCTACAGCAGGAAGGGTGGCACTTCCTGCACACCCTGGGATTCGAGCAAAGGTTGGATGCATGTGACCACAAGCCCTCATGCAGATCATTTCACTCTGGATCAGCCTATGTGTGCTTTTTAAGCTACCATGCAATTTAGCCCAGAGTGACTTACCTATTTCACTATTCTACCTAGCCAGAAATACTTTGCCACAGCACTGAACCCAATTTTTCTAGTGAAACAAGAGCACTCTTTTGAAAATAAAACATACAATTAATATTACCCCTCAAGGCTTCAACTTTACTGTGAGAGAGCCAAAATGAGTGCCTATACAGAGGTTCAACCCAGCCAAGTGCTGTGTGTGCTGGCCCAGCTGATCAGAGCACCTCATCCACATTGACTCCAAGCATTTTACAGGGAAACCACAAGGATGCCCCATGTACTTGGAGTTAGTGACCCATCAGACTTTTAAATAAGGTGCTGAAATTTGAATGAAAGCCAAAGAGCTCCAATACATTGCAGAATCAATGAGAGAATAGTTTGAGAGCCAAAGAGAGCCATGTCAGATGTAAATTACCCTATAACCTAATGCTCCCTCTCCCCTGAGGGAGTACAAGTCAGCCATGCCAGGCTAAAAGAGGTTATGACAGCAGGTAAACCCACAAGAACATCCTGAATGAGCAGAGCAGGTCCAGGGGAGATCCACAGGGACTGAGGGAAAGCTTCCATGAAGACATTAAAGGAAGGGCAAAAATTAAGGACAGGGAGAGACACAGGAAGGTTCAGGGGAGGACTATTGAGCCAAATCCAGAGCTTAGAGAAGAGCAGGCTAAAACTCAGAAATGAGCTACACCTGTACCTGGGAGAGGAGGATATTCACTTAGTATTTGATCATTCCTCCTCTGTTGGCACAGTGGGATCCTGAAGGGAGAAAGAACTAAAAGCAAACAAGGGAAGGGTTTGAGGAATGTCTCTAAAAGCAGCAAAATTCAGGTGGACACAGGCACAGTGCCCAGCTGAGGGGGACGCTGAGTGCTGGTAGCCAGGGAGATGGCAGGGTTGGAGAACAAATCTGCAGTGAGGAAGTGTGCTTGGTCAGGAGATTTCCCCCTGAGACTCTCCATGGAGGAAGAGTAGGAGTAAAGGAAGCAGAGGCTGGAATGGGAAATGGGGCCTTTGAGAGGAGAGCAGAAAGCGGGGGGAAAGGACAGACACCGTGACGCAGAAGGGCACAAAGGTGAGAGCCATGAGTGGCAGGGACAAGGCTACAAAAGAAACTGCTGTGAAAGCTGCCCAGCTAAGCAGCTCAAATGCATTATCCCCTCTTGTGAGGAAAGGGAGAGAAAACAACTAAGGTCATACCCAGCTTATTACAAATGCTGGGCACATACGGTGATCTGCCCTGTCCTCACACCTGGCAAAGGGACAAGCCACATTCATCTGATATTACTTGAAAGTCCATCCAAATCTGAATTTCTGCCAAGTTCAGCGGGCTTCCAGGGCTGAGATTCCACTTCCAGCCCACTTTTACAAGTTGAAACAAAACGAAAACAAAATATGGCTGCTTAGACAAAAGCATTTCCAAGGGAATAGAGATTTGTGGCTTATCTGTTTAGCTAGTCAACACAAAGCTAAGCTGATAGAAACAGCTTTGAAGAAAGCAGATTTCCTTATAACTTCCACAAGACAAACTCATTCCCACAGCCACTTTTGCTGGAACACAAGCTACCCTGACTCCTCTCTCTCAGCATTCTTACCTCCTCCTCCAGTTTCACCACCTTGGCCTGAGCGTTGTTCAAGGCCTGGTCTCGGATCTCGATGTGTCTCCGCTGGTCCTCGTTGGTGGAGCGGGCAGCAGCCAGCTCTATTTCCAGTTTCTCTTTTTCCCGCTGTGTTTCCTTGTCTAGGGATAAAAAAGTGATAGTTATCAATGCACAGCACTTGTCTCTGCCCAGTTTTCAGGAGCCTTTCACTCCAGAGGTGAAGGGAAGATTGCACTGGAACTTCTCACAAGAAAGAGAATGCAAATCTAGTGCTAAGAGGGAAAAGAAAAGGACATGGCTTTCAAGGAAGAGAAGGACCTGTAATCCTGAAAAACAAGTATGGTACCTTCAAGCAACAATGTGCCACAAAGATAGTGAGAAGGAATAGAAGGTGCATCACTCAGTACAGTTACTCAGGTAATTTGCTGTGATCATGCAGATGGTTAGTGAAACTTGGCACCCCTTCACCTCTGAGCTTTCAGCAGTGGAAAACAAACTGAGTAATTTTAATATCTCAGGCTGGGGAGAGAGATAGCAGACTGGTGTTCCTGAAAAACTTGTGTTCCTTTTTTCCACACTGACCCCCCCAAACCGGAAGGGGGTTCTGTCCTTTCTCAGAGGAACCCCCAGCAATATCTTCAGAGGAGTCAGAAAACAAATCAGCAGTAAGAACTCCTCAGTCTTCCTCTGCTGCCTGTAAAATTGACCCCCTGGGCCAGAAGTGAGGCACATACATCTGTTCTGTCCCTTCCCAGAGCAGACCTGCCACCCCAAACACAGCAGCTCATCCTTTTCTGCTGCTCTCCAGGAAGAGCTGGATGCTGTTGGAGCAGCAGTGCTGAGTGTTGCAGGAATAGGGCACTGCCTTCATAAAAAAAATAGATAGGATAAAAATAATTGGAGACTGGAGAAATTATCACAAAGGGTGTAAGGCAAAGCCACAACACAGAACTGATGTCCTCTGTGTATGTTGCCATTCCCAGCTCAAGCCAACCAGCTCCAAAGATAACATTAACCCACTTGCTGCATACACAACCACAGAATACTCCCTGGAGTGATCTACACCCAGCACTGATGACACCAGAGAAACTGCATTCCAGAAACCAATATCCCATGACAAAGGAATGAGGACAAGGAGTGGAAGGCTTGAAAAACAGGAACGAGGTGCTGGGTGTTAGGACAGACTGCATATGGAGTACACAGGCCCGTTTGTGCAAGCATGTGCATAACTATATTTACAGGACCACAATTACTCCCTTTCTTCTGCCAGCAAAGAGCCAGGAGCAAAGCTTTAGCAACACAGAGTAGCTAAAGATTCCCTTCTGCCAGGGAATCAACACAGCCCACACACAGGTTGCAAAACAAACCTGTCCACCAACAGCACCCAGAGCTCTGCAGAGCAAACCCTGAGTGCAGCTCAGAGCCAGCCCAGGACAGAAGGACAAATGTCATCACATGCTTATTTTTTTTGCCCATCTTTTCCCAGCATTTCTCCTCCACCCAGGAATGAGTTGCTGCCAGTGTGAGCACATTAAACTGTACTGCAGACACTGAGCTGCATTGAGACAGGGTGGCATTATGCCAGAAGGTATCAGTCAGTGCTACCAGGCTGTTTGTTAATCTGGAAATGCTTGCAGAGATGCTTTTGGAGGTTTTGTTGCACACTTTTCTCCAAATGAGAACGGCTTCACTTGACAAGTGCCTGCAGCACCCCTAGAAACACTGGGACCAACGAAATGCAGGACTGTGGCTTCCATGTTCACCCAAAGGGAGAGGCCCCACAGCTTTGACCTCCCCAGTTTCTGGGTGCACCTATGAACCTCAGTGTCCACCCAGCAGAAGGAGAGACTAAACTCCCAGACTTCCCAGAACCACCATGAGTTTGGAATTCACTCTCTGACAGCCATTTGCTTGCAAGGCAAACCACAAGGAATAAGCTATAGATGGTACAAGAGAGGGACACCAGAATCTGTCAGGGTAGCTGCAGTGTCTATTACACCACAGAAAAACTCTGTTTTGCAATTTTATTGCACTACCTTTTTATATAACAATTGGAGAAAAGCGAGCATTGTCAGAAGGGTGGAGCACACTGTGGGATGAGAGAAAAGTTGGCCCAACGCCGTCGGCCTCAAGACGTTTCAGAACAAAGGAAAAGCAGCATTTCACACCCGTCATTTTGGTTTGCCTTGTGATAAATCCTCTGCTGTGGACAGAATTCCTGACCCTCACCCAGCCCAGCAGACTGCATGAGTGTTCATCTCCTTTATTTTTGCTGAACAGGATAGGGCAGTGGCAAATTAAAGAGGAAGGAGATAGGAGACCTAGCAGGCTCCTCTCCTACTGGCCTTAACTCATGCCAGGACTCCTGTTTGCCTGGGGAAGGTTTAATTTCAAAGCTTTCAAGGAATAAAATAGATGGATAAAACATGTAAATTATGGGGTAAACACTAATTTTACGGTTTAACTGAAAATTACCTACGCTCCAATATCTCTAATAAACCCCATCACATGGACTTTAAATACTGACAGAAAAGGAATTCTTGAATCCGTCCTCCTTTCTCCACTGCCAGCTTTGGGCTGCCACTGCTCTGGTTTCTGTGCTGATCATTAACCTGCTGCACTGTCCTCCCTCCCAGGTGACTGGAGCTTTCCACTGACCCACAATGACTGTGTAACTCACTTTGTGCAAAGAGCTGGGAGATGGTTTTCCGATTGTCTTCAGACCCCTCAAACTCCTTCTCTGCCAGCTGCTTGTTGGCTGTCTCCATACGTTCTGCAAAAAAATTCAATACAAGCAAATGAAATAATTAAAAACTTTCAAGCATTAAGTTACATCTGCTCAGGGCATTCCTGATGCTGGGGGAATGGATCTCCTAATTCGACAGCCTATCAGAAGTTTGCACTCACTTTTGAAATGTTTTTAATTATGTCCTTAAGGAAATACACTCAATGAGACAAAACAGGTTAAAGTTCCAAAGAAATTATTTTAAACATTTATAACACAGAAGTTTATAAATTTTTTCAATTTATACTTTTATCTTTTTCCACACAAATAAATCCCACCATGCAATTAAAAGATCTCCTATAATTCTCCACTAAATCTTAACAGTAGATTAAATCATTGTTGTCCAATTACCTGACTTGAGGGAATAGTGTAAAACCCGAAAAACAGCTTAACAGCTCTGCTGCTCCAAGCTGCTAGAAATTTGTATCAGTCTGTGAAAATTAGAATGAAATGTTTATGCTGTGTTTTATTATGAATAAGATTATTTAATGCAGGCCTTTGTGTACAGCACTGGGAAATGTATGGCTTTACTCCCTGGATGCAAAACAATTTCTGGGAGTCTTAGTAAAAGACATGAGGCGGTGACAGCATGCAGGACAATCAGAAGGCTTTCTTAAAAAAATTAAACTTAGAGTTTAAACAACTGTTTGTGCATCTTCAAAAATCTCAAATTGCAGATGATTTCCACCTTCCAAACTAATGCTTAAACTTTTACCCCCAGTAAGGTCAAATACCACTCAACACCACTCTGCTGCCAGCCGTGGGGCTGCCTCAGCCTCTTAGCAAGAACCAGACACCAATAACATCTCACTCTGGAAAAGGAAGGGAGATCCAAAAAAACAGATGCCTACATTGATAAGGAATGACAAGACCTTCAGGAAGAACAGACACTCTGCAGTTTGTATGTCAGTGCAAAAAGGGTCACTGGACAGGAAATAAAGTGAACATGCCTGGTGTGGGATTAGGCAGTCAGCAAAACCTCTTTCCATTTGTGTAAACTGAACAAATTGTACAAATTGTCTCTAGGATATAAGACATGAGAGAATTCCAGGCTTGCATCTGGTTTATGGTATTTGGCTTATCACATGTTTCTTGTCAATGAGAAACAGGCTGGAAATGAAAGACTACAGCCCTCTCCTAAACCTGTCTTTTCCATTCCCCCAGCAAGTGCTTAAAATCCCTGACTACTGAATGCACCTGAGTATCCTGTCATATTCCAGTCGTGTCAGACTGAATTCTGCAGCAAAACTCTCTCCTGCCAAGTAAGCATAACAATAAAAATCCCCAGCATTGAAGAACAGAAGTTTTATTTCATTTACCTCTTAGATCCCTGTTGAAATCATGAAGTCTACGAATTTCTCCTTCCAGTTTGTTTCTCATGGCTTTTTCCAGGGCATCCCGCTTAGAGGATGATTTCTCCAGGTTTTTGTATGCCTCTGAAACTTGCTGAATTTCTGTTTCCAGCTGCAGTGGAAGTGAAAACAAGCACTTACTATTTTTCACTAACAAATTTCATTATCTCAGACAGCAGATTACTTTGTCTCAAGTGTTCTTTCTTGAGGGAAACCTACACTTACACA
Source organism: Ploceus nigricollis (assembly GCA_013399945.1). Classification (NCBI taxonomy): domain Eukaryota; kingdom Metazoa; phylum Chordata; class Aves; order Passeriformes; family Ploceidae; genus Ploceus; species Ploceus nigricollis. The sequence continues at coordinate 367,965 of VXBC01002537.1, read as the reverse complement.
CTAAGTAAAAGAAAGCCTCAGGTCTGTGATGAATCCCTCTGTAGAAAGAATACCACTGGCTGAATAATTTTGCAATAAAATATGCTTTATCCTTCCTTTCAGGATATGCTTTATCCTTAAGTGTAAAGCTTCTGTGATCATCCAGAGCAGGAGATCCTCTCTTAACTCTCCTTGCTGGACATGATTTGCTATGGAAGTGTGGATCCACACCACAGCAAATCCCATCAGCACTATCTACAGCAAGTGATCAACAGGGAGGTGGAGAGAAGTGCATTTGTATCCTTTTGTCATTATCAGGAAGCTGTCAAACAATTCTCTCAAGTATTTCCTGGCCAGAAACCTTCCAAAAAATACAACCAAATGAACATATTTCCCTGGTAAGAGGTAACATGGGGAATACTGAGTGTGGAAAGCCACACTGGTCACCTGAACTCAAAGACAAGCAGCCATACAATTTTCTGACCCCAAACACTGCTCAGTGCAAAGAGCACAGCAAGGCCCACAAAGTCCTAAATTGCTAAGTAGCATCAACCTTGCCACAGCTGCAAGGCAAAAGCAAAGCTGACCTGCTGCCCAGCTTTAAACCACTGGTCATCAAGAAGTTATTTCTGTGAGGCAGCATGAAAATACCTCCACATATGCACGTTAATGATGGGTCTCACTGGGGTATTTCCTTCTAAATGTCTTAGCACCATTTATTCTGCTTGTTTCATAAAGCCAAAGGTGGCAAATAGCTGGGTCCAAATCAAGACATTAAGTTTTCATGAAAATTGTGTGGTGTTGAGAGAGGGACAAAAGGAGTGTTAGTCCCAGTCCTGCAGTCCAAATGTCTTTAGTGTAGCCATAGCAGCACTACTTGCCCTGCACACTGTGGTGCCAACCAGTTTTGTAGCAATGTCCCCTGTGCCTCCTTGAGTGGCTGTGGTCTCGTGCCACCCCCAGCAGGCCCTTCCTGCAGCTCTAAAGTCTTTCTGGGAAAATGAAACCTGCTGCTATCCTAGACAAGCCTTAACTTAGCCAAGCAAGCCAAGCAGTCAGGCTCTTCAGCAGCTGAGGAGGATGTGCTTTTGAGCATGGTCAATGAACTGTTAGCAGAAAACGAAAGGCTTTGATTCCATCTACTGCCAAAGTTAAGCTGATGCCCAAAGGCACAGGACACAGACTAATCAATCTGCATACGAAAGACTCTAAAGTACATAATCAATCCCTTCAGCAAAGGAATCCAACAGTTGCAGGTTAAATGATTCAATTAGGGACTAGCCCAGAGGCGGGAGAATGCCTGGATTCCACAACCACCCACCTTCTGCAGCCTGGCCACTTTCTCATAGCACCCATCCAGCTCCTGCCGTAGGGATCGGTTCTCCTCCGACAGGATTTCCACCATTTGCTGGGCCCTGGACACGATGGCAAAAGGATCTACTTGCATCTGCTGGTAGGGGGAAGGGATCTGCTGGGCCCGGGGCATCATGGAGTAGGAGTCGCCTTGCTGCTGCTGCGGGCCCAGGAAGGGCTGGCATAGTCGGTACAGATCTCCCTGATGGACTGGGTTGGACAAGAAAGGCTGCTGGGTCCGTGGCAGGATGCCAGGATCTGCCTGGCTGGGAGTCAGAGGTTGCTGGTGCTGGGAAGGGGACAGCCTAGAGGGTGGCGGAGACTGGAGCAAAGTCAAAGATCCCAGGGATGTCAAGGAAGAAGTTGGGCTGTGGTGGTGAGGTGGTCTCTGTTGTAACTGCAGCTGCACATCTGGGTTCTGCCTGGAAAACAGAGAGCACAGGCTCCATCACAGTCATGCAGAGGAAGGTGCACAAACCCAGGGACAAGTGTGTGGCTCCTGTGCACAGGTCTTCCCATACAAAAGACTGAAGTGAGGCATTCTTCCATTTTAGAAGTCTGTTTTTAAAAAGCATTTCAAAATCAAATCTTTAGCAGAAAATTTATTCTAAGGGCACGAAGGTGTTTCCTCTTGAGACTTTTTTACAGAAGTACTAAGAGAAAGTGCATCAACAACTACTGGCCAAAATTATTTTCGTAACTTTTCTCCACGCTTTGTGGATAAAACTGCTCAACTAAGGACTGCTACGAACAGGCTCTTTTGTTCTGGCCTTAAATGTGCCATCTGTCATCGAGAAAACAATTAATTGTCTTCTGCAAGCCAGGATAGGGAGTTAAAAGTATTGGCTAAGCTTGATGCTAGTATTCCAGCACCACTAATGTGAGCTTTCTGAAATATCAATCAATAAACTGCAGCCTGGTTAAATGAGATAAATAAAGGATCTGAAAACCAACCTAAGAAGCAGCATTTTCATTCCAACCTGCCCTGTCCTATGCAGTAGGTGTGTTTACTGCTCCTAACAATAACCTCTGCAGGCTATCAGAGACACATCTAACAATCTATAACATGCCTGAGTCCACCATAGAACTAAATCCAAGCTACACCCTCTCACATTTCCCAGGCTCTGGAGATCCCCAGCTCAACTCCTGCTGCATTAGCCAATTAAGAAATCTCCCTGAGAAGACTGTGTGGATTTATCATGCTTGGATGACCTCAGGAGGCAGGATTTGCTTTCTCCTCCAAAAACATTCAACCTTTAACTTCTCTGGATGTTCTTTATTCTAACAGTTGAAGTCCCTCCCTCTCCATGCTGCAGCCAGCCTCTTCTTGAGCATGGAGCTCAGGCCAGAGCAGACCCAGCCTGGCAGCTCAGCATATCCTGAAACGCTCCTGCTGCTCTGACAAAATTTCCCACCCTTTGGGATGCATTTCAGTCCTGCAGCTGGAAAAGCACACACTGTTGTTCCACCTGGCCAGAGCTGCTACAGAATACCCCCCTGGCTGCCTGTGCTCCCAGGAGGGACTCCTGCCCTGCAGAGGATGGACAAGGCAGCTCACAGCACTCTCACAGCACCAGCAGCCTTGGAGGAACTGACAACAGTGAGCAGGAAGCTGAGCTGGGAGCTAAAAGGTTACACAAAATGCTTCTGAGCCCAAGTGCAAACACTCAGCACCATCCTTCCTGCTCTCCGAGAAAGAGGGAATCACTCCTCATACCCACCACTCACATCTGGGCATTACTCACATCTGGCAGCAGCGCAGGGGAGTTCAGCAGCTCTCAGCCCAGCACAGGGTTCACTATTTCAGCATAATGCCCTTCATGTCTCATTGCCCTGCTTCCCAGCAGAGAAACCTCCAAGCTCCTGCTCAAATTCCTTAATGGGGAAACAAATCTAGCCTTTGTTAACTAAGAAAAAGCAAAGAATCACTGCTCTAGCTACTGTTTCTCTCCTTCTCACATTCAGGTGACTGTGGTCCCTGCCAGCAGCATCATTTCAGGAGCTGTATTTCCCCAGAAATGATCATTTGCAGCATGAGGATTTCAGGGGTCATGCAGAAGAGCAATGTACAATTAATTTCCTCAGGAATGTTCAGTTTAGTAGCAGCAATTTGGTTCTTCTTCTCCCAGGGGGGCAGCTCTACTTATTGTTGCACTGATTTCATTAACTTCATTTGCCAGCTCTCATAATGAAGAATGAGGCAAAACCATCACAGGCCATGCTCAAGGTCACCTGGTTTGTCTCAGGTGGTTTCCAGCTGCTTTCTTAGCTCACCCAGTTGTGTGCAGAGTTAAAACTTTGCATCCTCACAAACCACTGATCTCCTTGAGTTTATTCTTTACCTATCACCATAGCTCTGCTTTGCTGTTGTCATCAATTAGGCAATAACCTTGCTGTGACATTTCATCTGTGATGAACCTACAGAGTTAGATCAAAAAGAAATACATTGCCAGTCTGCCTCGTGGGTGCAAAAAAACAATTTTCAACCTGCAAAACACTCTTTTCCAGTGTGAAAACAACCTGGAGCAGTTACTCAGGGAGACTGGTGTCAGTGAGTTAATCTTATACGCCTCATGAGGATGATTTAGATGCCAATGCTAACAATTTGAGCTATTTGAGCTATTTGACTAAAAACATCTTGTTATTCTGTCAACAGAGACCCAGTGGCAGAACCTTGCCATCCTAAGCACCAAAGAAACAAACAAAACAATGGTCAAACAAACGCAACAGCAGCACTTTAATTCTGAAGGGCCAGTGGAACTGACATGCCTTGTAATGATCCTTTTTTTTTTAAACCTATTGTAAAGAACAACTCTAGGAAATCATGGCTGAGTATTTCTAAACAGGATACATTTCCAAGAATTCCAGCATCTTGGCACTCACATCCAAAGCCTCTCAAAATCTTGAAATTATACCAATCTTGTGGGCTAAAGCTAGAACATGAGAGCTTGGAGCCTCTAGTTCTGTAGCATTACCAACAGCCTTAGGGCTTCCAAAATGTCACAAATGCATTTATATTCCCAGCAGAACAAGACAGCACAGCTGGGTTAATATATCCTACCTTTAAAAAAATTATATTTAAAAATCCTAGTAACCTCACAGTGACACCAGCCTTTTTAAGATCTTGCATGCAAACTTTTACATACACATTCAAAGAACTTTTTGGCATTCCCACTATTTACAATTTTGTCTTATAAAATACTTACATACATTTTGTGGGTAAAAAATACCTGGCTCTGGGATTTCTTTATATTAACAAGAGAAATGAAGAATTTATTTCTCTGGTAAAGCAATTTTGGGCTGAGAGAGTCAGAAAGGTAAACGAACACAATTTGGATTTTTCAAGATTTTTATGCTACACTGCAAAATGTAAAGGTAAAAATTACTATTGGTGTCACTTAACAGTATTGCTGATAAAATGGTAGCAGCAAATTCCCTCCATGAGAGAATGAGTCCTCAGGTAACCCCGCAATAGCAATCACAATTTTATCTGAACCAACCACTTCAGAAAAAATGTAGACTCTCAAAACACATATACAACAAAATTACACAATCTCCTTCCATTTGCCTCAGTGTCACAGAGACCTGAATACACCAAATGCAGGGGGAAAACAAAACTCAGAGCAATTATCCCCCCAAGTGTTTGGGTTTGAAAGCATAACTTTAAGGGCCACTTCTCTGTGCACCACGCAGGAATTTCTGCTCTCTGGCATGGACCAGAGGAACTGCACACAGGCCAAGTACAAACCTGGATTTATGGCTCTGCAACCACAAGGGTCACCTCAGCTTTTGGGGCAGGAAGACAGAGACAGGGAGTGGGGGCAGCTCTGCAGCCATGGGGTGCTCAGGCTGCCAGGACAGAGGGTCACACACAAGGTCCGTGGGCAGAGCAGCACAGTGGGGAAGGCAGAAGAATGAAGGGACCAGGAAAGGTCTGTGGCTCGTTAAGGCTTTTTCTAATGCCTTCCCAGCTTCTCCTGCCTGTTTCATGTTCAAGAAGCTCCAGTTCCTCTCCTGCACAAACCAGGAAATGCTGACCGCGGGAGGGAGCAGGCTCCACTCCATTACACAGCCAAAATCAAACCCAGGAATTTTTGTTCTGCTGCCCAGTCACACCTGATTAGCTCCCACTTTGATGCTGCTCAGGGGAACGCAGTGCACAGAGTGATTTACTAATTATGGGACAAATTCTGCAGACCTCCCTCTCAAAAACTTTCTGTGAAGTCAATGGGATTAATCACCACAGCAGGAGCTCAGTCACTTGGGCTCCAGACAGAGGATGGCGCTTGAATCAGAGAGACAAGGAGCTTCTTCTGCACCCAAAAATGCATCACACAGGAGCCTCCTCTGCACCCAAACCTGCATCACACAGGAGCCTCCTCTGCACCCAAACCTGCATCAGACAGGAGCCTCCTCTGCACCTAAAACTGCATCAGACAGGAGCTTTCTCTGCACCCAAACCTACTCCAGCCCTCGCTGTGCTGCCACAGGAGCCCTTGCAGCCCCCAGGACACGGAGCCCGAGGCACCCATGCTCTGCTCTTAGACTGGAGGGCTGTTTTCACAATCAATGCTAAAGTGCAGTTGAAGTATTAGGGAGAGAACTGGATTCTGGAGCTTCATATGCGGCCAGCCCTCTTCTAAACTTTCTTTAAAATTTCCAAATAACAGCAGAGATGCCTCCGGCATGCCCGGTATTTACATTAAACCAGCATCATTACCAACATACACTGTTCCCAAACTTACACCGCCCAGGAGCAGGTGAGGCAAACTGTTTGCAGACTGGTTTAAACTTACCACACAGCCCATTCCTTTCCCAGACTGGGGAGGGTGAAGCATGAGAATGCTGTGAATTCCCCAATGTTTATCTTGCTCAACGAGTTTTATTTAACCGCATCATTAGGTCACCCTCAAATTCCCCCGAACAATGAGGGGAAAAACCCGCAGAAAAGGGTGTGGCTTCGGGAGCAGAGAGAAGGGGCTTTGTTTCCTTGACGCACAATTCAAAAAATGCACACATTTACCAATCCAAACGAATCCCGATAAACGCCGAGCCGCGGTGCAGAAAAACTGGAGACTGCAAGGACGCTCCTGGTGCGAGGCAAAAGCTCTCCCCGGAGCTGTTTGCCTTTAAAATCCCCACACCATCACCCAGCTGCACCTTTAGCAACACAGAAGGTTTCTTGTCTAAATGACAGTTTCTCTTACAGCATGTGGGAGAGGGAGAGGAATAGAGGACTCGCTCCCTTCCTTTGCTATGCTGCTCTGTAATTTATGGATTAGTCCTGCAATTGTCCTACTGCTCCAGCATTTGCCTGCAAAGGAAACTTCTCCTCTGTGCAGCTATTTAGGTTAAAAAGTAACCTCATTAGATTCCTAGTGCTTTGAAGACAAATTTCAGTTGCTTCCCCTACTGGAAACCTTGCCAGCTGAACCTTTCTCCTCCCCCTCCTTCCCCCCACCATGTTCTTTCAAAGCAGCCAGGATCCATCCAATACAGACAAAAATCACCCTGTCTAGAGGAGCTGACTGTTGGCGTGTTTTCAAATACCTCTCCCTTGAACAGCAAGCAGGCTACATCTCACTGCATATAATATAGGCAGTATTTCTGATGCAGCAGAACCACCAAGAAGCTGTTTCCCTGTCCCGTGTGCACAGAGGTTTGAGGCCTTTGAATTTGCAAAAACATTTGCAACGAGCTTCTACAATCATTACCCCCCCCCAACCCCTTTACTTCCCCTTTTCCTGGCCTCTTTATTATTTATTTAGCCAGATCAAAGGGCCTTTTCATCAGGCTTGTATGCTGCTGAAGTCATTTCAGATCACAAACAATGGTGGACAAACTCTGAAAATAGCTCCTCATAGGGCTCAGAAGGTTCTGTGCAGATTCAAACTCCCTAAAGCTCACACTCTGCTCCCAAATAGTGACTGGTTTCTTCATGCTCCCCTCAAAATGTGTAAACACATATTCACAGAGACCTCTCCATTTACATCCTCCCGTTGCTCCTCTGAATTACCCTTTAGCTTCAAAATGAGGCCAAAATCATTACACCAGATACCACCTGGTGTCAGGCAGAGATGACATGGTAAGGGTACAGGTGAAGTAGAGCTGGAGTTTTAGCCCACCTTAATAAAACTTCATCTTCCCACATGGACATCAGGGTTTGGCTCAAGCCAAATCCAGCTCCTTATCTAGAAGGAACCAGAACAGGCTGAGATTTCAAATGATGGAAGAAAAATGAGCAAAAGCTGAACAAGCAAGCCTGGGATGAGGCACAAAGCATATTCCATTTTCCTCTCCTACACTTCAGTCCACTGAAAATAAAATTCTAAAAACTCTACAGGAAGCTCAGAGGTGGTTTTTGCTACCTGCACCATTATTGCTTTCATTCACTTTCTCCTTTCCTATGTGATGCAGTTTTAAGAAAAATCTTTTGTCTGGTGGATGTAATTAAAGAACAACTTAGGTCTTGCAATAACTGCAAGTTTCTACAATGAATCACACCATAACTTTGGCTTTTGTAGCAAAGCTTTTGTGAGGCTCTGGAGCCTCAGCATTGAACTTCCCCATACCATAAAATCAAGTTGGCTTGTTTTGGATCGGTTTTTTTTTTTTCTTTGGTAAAAAAGCATCAGGCCTCTCTAGTCAGCTACTGAAGCAGGTATCAGTCCTTCCAGACAGTCTGCAGCTGAACACAACATGTCATCTCACATAACGAAGATGGGGTCTTTGCTGAAGGAGAACCTGCCTAGGAGTGAAGGTGATGGACTGAGTTTTATATTGTCATTCCCTGTGTGGCTGTCAAGGGCTTTGTTTTAAGGTCTCGCTTACCTGACTGAGCCATACTCAGGGGGATGCTGATACCTCATCATAGGCCCATCAGATCTTCCCTGCTGGCTCATGCGATGCTCACTATAGAAATGCCCCGAGTCCTGAGGTTTGCAGTTCATAGACGGGGTGGACACGTTTTTGTAAGGGTACTCTGGGGGAGGTCCCCGCTGCTCCATTCCTTTCATGCTGGGCTGGGAAGGGGGCTGCACCGAGTTCTTGTAGAACTCATTGGAGCCAGAATTTTTGTAAGGGTCGCTGGACTGCTGGGGAGAGAGCGGGGACAGCGGGGAGAGCGGCGCGCTCGTGACGGGCGCGTGGGCCTTGACCCCGCTGGTGGCCAGGGACAGCTGCATCAGCCTCTCGCTCAGGGAGCGCACGTGGCCCTGCTTGAGGTCCTTCAGTCCTTCGTCCTGGTGCACCTTCCCCGGGCTCACCCGCTGCACCGTGGGCCGCCCTTCAGTCCTCATCTTCTGGTTGGTGACGCCCGTGACGTAGAAGGCAGCCCCGACGCTGGCGTGCGGCTGGCCCCGGAAATACTGCGACTGCACCTTGGCCTCCTCGTAGGTCGGGAGGTCCTCGCTGTTCTGGAGCCGCGGCGAGAGCTGCTTCTCCATGATGCTGTTGTCCACCTGTATCTCCTGGCCCTGGGGCTCCTGGCGGGCAGCATGAGTCACGAGCTGGTGGTCCTGGGAGCTCAGCCCTTCGTTCTGAGAGGCCGGGCTGCCGGTGCTGCTGAAAGGGGGGGCATTCCCTGTGGCTTGCTGGTGTAAGGCGAGAAGGTTGCGGTTGTCATTTGGGTTCCCGTATCGGAGCTGCTCCTGCAGCAGGCGCTGTAAAACTGTCGTAGCTGCTTGCTCTTCTGAATTCCTCATCTCAAACTGTGGTGCCTTTTGGGTGGAATGTAAAAGCTGCCCTTGACCTAAGGAAAGGAGACACGGTTATTAGCGCCTGAGTGGATTGAGGGAGAGATATTCAGGAGCAAGGGCTTGAAATACAGAAAAAAAGCAGGTTAGATTACCAAAGGTTCCCATAACAATGGGGGTCATCAAGGCCCATGGAGACCTAAGAAGGACGTGCATGCCCGGGGGGCAAAGCCTCAGAAAGGTGATGAAAGGTGACTTGAAAGTTTATAGGCAAATCAATCCACTGCAAGCTGTAGGGATGCGTGCCAAATACCTCAGACAGCATCTCGGGCAAAAAGGAGACGTGGAATTCACAGGATGATGGTAAAAATGCCTGAAACCTGTTTGCTTTATACTTGGAGTTACCAACAGTGAAATACACTTCCCATATTTGTAGGCAGACAAGGATTGAAGTGTGAAATCAGCAACTTGTCAGTTTTAAGGGAAAGAAAAAAACAAAAAAGAGGCCCATTGAGATAGCATATGGTTCAAAAGAAGTAAAGAAATCTCTCAGCTTGCATAAAGCAATTCATGAATACCTAGTTAGCCAGCAGGTTTTCAGAGTTATGAAATGCCCACAGTGAGATCAGCACCTCTTCTCCCTGCTGCAGAAAACCCCAGGCACAGTACAAGTGAGGACTCAGGAACTTCCTGCTATACAAAGGCAACCAAATCCTCACACATCTAAATATCCTCAGCGGAATGCATGCAAATGCAAGGGGAGGAAAAAGAGTTGTCTGATCTAAGGAACAGAAAAAGACCTCTGAGTGGCAGGAAAAAACACTGCGTCCCAATGAGAGAAACACAAAGAGCCAATGTCAGGCACATCCTAAGTACAGATTAAGCCAGTGACCAACAGCAATTACGTTTTGCTCAGTCTCCCAGTGGAGTCAGGACTGTGTCATGGAAACTCAGGCCCATTGGCCTTGCCTGAGTTGAAATATCAAAAATTAATGATGCCTTTGAGACATGTAACTGAAAGCAGAGCTACTTTTGAGCTAAAACAGCTCAGAATAGAGAGTAAGCCTCACTCGCTGGCCAAGCTGTGGCTCTGCCCTGACAGCAGAACACGTTGGTGTTCTAGCATTTTCTTTTGTCACCTTTTTTCTGTATTACATTGTCCCTTAGCAGGAGGTAGCTTGTTCCCAACAGAGTTTGTTCTGTGGCAGAACCAGGAGGCCTGAAGGGTCTACTTTGTGCTGCGTCTCCACAACCTCCCCGTTTGCTCCCTCAGACCAACCCCTGCAACACAAGGACTCCCACTGGGCACACAAAAGCCTTCTGCAAATCTTAATGAAGAGAAAGTTAAAATCCACCTCATTCCAGGCTGCCCACCACGGCAGGAATTTTCAGCCCCTGTTAGCTGACCTGGAATGTGACTCCTCTGAAATCCTGTTTGAAGTGGCACATACCTTTGTCCTTCACTTAGAGTTCCCTGGTAAGGAGGAGCAGTTCTGCCACATGGGGGGACACACTCAGCCTTCCTCCTGCAAACCCAAGACCTCCACTCAGAGATGGCTTCAGGCTCCTCTTCAGCAGGCCAGATCACTTGATACTCTCCTCGCTCCCAAAATAATTCTGAGGAAAGCATTGAAAACATAATTTTAATCAGTAGATGAGACCCTAGAAATAATAAACCTTGGCCCATATTTCAGATTTTCCTTTTGTAGCTTCTTGTTTTCTCCCAGAGCCCAACAATTTTGATCCCTTTAGGATGAATGAACCCCCGTGTCCCCAGCAATCTACTCCAGCTGCTGCTTTAATCATGACCATTTCTGCTCCAAGATTAAATGTTGCCAAGTAATGCTTTGTCCCATCTGTGCCTCCAAGTGAAACAGTGATTAAAACCCGCTAATTCTTTAACTCCATTGTTTTATTTTTTGCTCAGAATGAAAGCTGCAGCACAGATGAGGATGCCCTGTGCTTATGGCTCCTTTGCCAGGGGTGCTGAGTATTTCAAACCGTGTCAGCAGAAATCCTCTGCTGGATGGTGACACTGTGAAATGCCTGATAAACTTCAACACACTGTGCCTCAGAAATGACTGTGAAAATGATCAGTTTGTGAATATTAGCTTTATTTTACAGACTGGGAAAGTCAGGGGAAGAAAAGGACACTGACAAGAGTGTATGCCAGAAATACATTGCAGAGCACAGCTCTAATTCCCAAAACACTCTTTAATTACGTTACTTTTCTCCTTCAGAATATGAAGCAGTAAAGAAACCTTAACCATTGAGAGGAGAAGCAGGAGAATACAGAACAATGTGTATTTAGGCATGTTACAAGAAGCAGTTACTGAAGGTGTCCTAAAAAAAAAGGCAAGCAATGCAAAAGATGTGGAACATATTTGTGCACTCAGTGTGTTCATAACTTTAAGGAAAGGCAATGAAAACAGAACTAGCGAAACTAAAAATATTCATTGATACGTATAATTTAACTTAATTTCCTGGAATGTTGCAAAAAATAAAGTGAACAGATGTAGTGAAGGAATGCAGACGTGGATACTACTTCTGTCTCTGACTTATTACGGCACGAATCCACACCCAACAAAAACTATCTCAGATCTGCAAGTTAAATACTTGAGGTGTCAACAGCAATTTCAAGGCACATGAACAATATCTAAGGAGAGAACAAGGCAGTGTTGTGTGGTGTGGTACTTCAAGATGGTGGTTGAAAAAAGCAGCTAATGTCAAATTCTTAACTGGTGACTTAGCTCAAGAGGGATATATTGAAAACAGCTGCCAGCAAATATGCAGTAAAGAACCTTTAAACCAGGCATTAAAGATAGCAGATAACTAGAGCAATTTCTAGCCTCTTTTCCCAGTGTTGCACAACAGAAGTTAAGGATTCCTCACCCCCATCACACCAGAATCATCACTGACTCTTCTTTTTATATTTTTTTTTAAACCAAGCTGCCCTGAGCAACCCTTTTTATTAGAGCATAAAAAGGCTTTTATTATGCAATATGATGCTGCCTTTCCACCCAAAGATTTCTTTTGTCTCAACTGGAAAAATCTAAGGAGGTGGGGGGGAATTGTTTATTTTTTTAATACAAAGATACAATCCAGCTTGAGATTCTGCCTCTCTGCCTTAAAGATTTTTTTTCAACAGACAAATCCAATCTGTGCATGTTTAACTCCTTCAAATGCTCCAGGAACCATTTCACACGCAGAGCTTCACTCCTCAGCACTACCAGCTCATTCTGCTGAGCTGATGGAGGGAGGGCACAGTTCACACCGAAAACATTTGTTGGAACTGAATACTACTAATTTCAGTGTGGGTGTAAACTAGAAATCAACCTGGAAACCCAAAGCAAAAGGTGGGCTGAGATACAATATGAAGATATTCTGGCCAACAAATCCGCTTTCTTTAAATACCAACTGGCAGGCTATTTTTTCCAGTTTTATCCCATTATTTTTAATTAACAAAGAAAATCTTGTGCAACTAACTTGGGTGGCAGCATTCCTGGAATCTGCTTTCTGAGCAGGCTAGAAACTCCTGGCAGAACCAGTGAGTTAACTTTTCTGTTAACGAAACACAAAAATGAACAGTACAATCGGTGCTGAAGCCCATGTGTTATTTATTTGGACACCAAACTCTATTTTTTGTCAGGCTCTTCCAGCAATTTTGGTTTTCACTGTGCCAAAGATGGAAATTAGTGAGATGCACTGGAAAAGTTGTTATGATAGAGCTGGAAGGAAATTGGGAAGGTTCTGTAGATACTTCGAACAGACATACTTGGGGGTTTAGCCTACATCTACTATGATTGATAGGGCTGAAATCAGACTGCAAACAACTCTGCCAAACTGTATGGATTGGATGGTGCACTCTCCATAGCCACAAAGCCTAGAAACACCTTTTCCAGTGGTAAATTCAGGTTTAGAAAAAATCTCATCCAAGCAACCACTGTGAGATTTCCCAGGCTGAATCAATTTTGCAATTTGCTCCCAAGCATTGCAGGTCTATCATCTTACACCTCATTCTAAACTCTGGTCTGAAATTACTCCTGGTAATTTGAGGGAAAAGCTCCTGAGGAGACATCAGAACCTAGAACTGGTAGAACTAACACAGGAATTGCAAATAATGCTTCACCATGCTGGGATCAAGAATAGGCACAAAATGGGAGTAGTGTAGATACTATTTAAGGAAGAAAAGCCTCATGTTTGCAGGGCATTGTGTAAAAAAACCCAGTAGCTGAGGCTTCTGACTTAAACATCATGTAATTATGCACAGGAACCTTGCCAGTCCCTCGTGAGGAAGGAAGATTAATGAAGAATTTAAAATGATAATACTGTCAGGCTGTAGGGAACCAAAGCAGCACATTTCTGTACAGCATGCAAATATTTTCCAGCATTATAAAAATAAACAAGCTTAGACAAGTGAGCGACTCACCACTGTTTGATGAGTGGCTCTAATGCTATAGCTCAATTAACCTGCATGGAGCAATAATAACCTCACAAGCAAAGAGAAGCATCTTTCTTTAGCTTGTGAAACGAAGAGGAATGCAAGAGTCCCTGTGAGGACAGCCTGTGCATACTTGCCCACAATTACTGCTTAGCCAAGGAGCTAATTAGCTTACACATCAGGTGGGATGGGAACAGGTTCACCACCTCGTCAGGGCTGCAGTACAGTTAAGCACTTTCAGTTTTACTCCTAACTTTTGTGTCACTCACACCTGAAACAATCCAGTGACAGACTTCAAACTCCAGCAGCAAATTCTGTAAAGCAATTCTGTGGTTTCTAAAAGGAAGTGCTCGTGATACTGCCCAACCTGGTTGGCAGCAGGGGATGGGATGCTACCACGTCGATGAAGTTTTCGGCTGGTTTTTTAGGTGCAGGGTTTTCTTCAGACAGACCTGCACTCTGTAATAGAGGAGGGGACAGGAAACAGTGTGGAAAGGACCAGCTGTGAGGTCCCTGGGCAATACTCCCATGCTGAGTCACCCCTGGGTAATGGAAACACTCTGCTGCTCCATGGCCCACGCAAACCCAGCAGGATGATCCCTGATCCTGCAGAATTCACTCAGCCTCTGTTGTTGGAACCGTGGCTGTTCTGCACAAAGGCTCACTTTGGAGTGGCTGGAAGCATCAGGGACTCAGAGGCAAGGTCCCAAATTATTTAATGAATAGTGGAGGTTATCACTGAATGCTCTTTGCTTCCTTTCAGTCCTTCCCAAGGAGGAGGAGGAGGAAGGGAGAGAATACACACCAGGCTAGTCCTGGAGAATAAAGGTTCCCAACGTCTGGCGCCAACACCCAGACCTGCAAGGCAGCACTCAACAAGTCTCAGCGTTCTGAGAGCGCTTTAGCACCTGCTCCTAACCAGGAGGAGGTCCCAGACTCCAACCATAAACACCTCCTCAGCTCTCATTCAACCCTCCCGGCCCTGCCTGCCTCCATCTGCTGCCCGTGGCTCAGGTGATCCCGGAGGGTGGCACCCAGCAGGTGCATGGAGTGCTGCCAGCATTACTCATCTTCATTCCAGAAGGGCAGAGTCACCGGGCAAACAAGAAAAACTTCCTTCTTTTAACGAAAAACAAGAACAATGTCACCCGGAGGGGGGCAAATAAGATGCATACCCATTGTATTAGATCATCGTGCTACAGCAATGAAAGGCCAGGAGAACAACCAAAGACTGGTCCCGGTTTTAACAACTCTTCTAGCCAAAGTGAGTCCACCTGAGCAGGGATTAGACTGTCCCTAATCCTGCCCCTCACACACTCGTGTTACTGGGACCAGGCACAGGGAAGCCTGGCAGGCTGAAGAAAAGGCAGCAAGTTGCTTGGCCTGGCTGGAGATAAATAAGTCAAGACATCAACATGGGAAGATCCCCTCTAAATTACATCTGAAAGGAAAAAACTGACAAGACCTTACTTGACCTTTGAATTGCTGCTCCCCTCACTAAAAAGTATCAATTTCTTCACAGGGAAGTTCCTATAATCTTCACTAACATAATTTATGCTTTATATTACAAAGGAACAAAAGAATAAACACTTACAAAGTCCGGTATAAATAGGAATGTGTAGTGGCTTTTAAGCATTTTGAAAAGAATGCTTTGGGATTTCAAGTTCCTCCCTAAAATTTTAAAAGTGACAGGAGCAGGATGATTTATTCTGAATATACCAGTCTAATAGGAAAACCAGCTGTTTTTATTGAGAATATTTCTATATGAAGACATCACACCACTCAATTACTTAAACTGTTATGCAGCACTACCCAACACTGCTCACACATCTGCAGTCACAAGCCTTTAGGGGCAGGTACTGCCATTTCTACATAATTAATGAAACACAAATTCCAGCACAGGCCATGGAAGCTCTGCTACCAATTCCAGAAAGGCCAAGATCTCACCTTTTAGACGTCTTCTTGCTAAAACCAGCTCAAGCTCACGCAGCTTTAGCCACACCAGGTCTCATTTCAGAGGGCTGCCTCCCAGCACAGAGCGAGCAAGATTCATCTGCCTCAAACTTCAGCAATTTCCAGTCATTATCCTTGCAGAACTGGGGAACTGCTGCAAGCCCAAGCTGCAGTTTTAATTCAACATCAAGCTTTGTTTTGTGTTTTGAGAATGCTCCACTTCTCGCTGCTGCTGGCACTCAGGCAGCGCCCTGCTTCTGTCGTCAGCAGCCCCTGTCCCACAACTATCCCAACTATGCCTCAGCACCAGTTTCATTGCATTGTGTGGTTTCTCCATTCCTTCCCTGATTTAGTCCAGGCCTCTCCTCGGGGCTCTCAGATAATGAAAACCATGTGAGAGTAAAATGTAATCTTCAAACACGCAAACCAGTTTCATGTGCATTATCAGAAGGGAGCAAAATGTTGACAGTGCATCATTTGTCCCTACAGATAGGATCAGACTCTTTTAATTGCTGCTGAGATTAAAAAAAAAAAAAAAAAGATTGGAATCACCATCTACGTTAAAAATAAAGTCAAAATTCGAAGCTAAAAGCTTAAGCAGTCCTGAAAACAATGGAAATACGATCCTCAAAGAGATATATCCATTTTGTGCCACCTTAAGGTAGTTTTTCCTCATATGTCAGTTGTGACATCCTGAAAATTTATATCATAAGTTTACACAAATAAAAAACTGTAGGTGGAGGAGGACACAGAGAAGAAAACAACCACTATGGCCTAACTTTAGCATGGAATTTTCTGGCTTTTTCTAGCAATACCACAATTTAAACTATTTTAAGCCCCCATATGGAGGAGCTCTTCTTATTTCAGAACGCTATTTCACAGAATTTAAAGGGACTAACCACAGAATCCAGAAAGCAGGCAGGAATGGCCCCTCCTTTGGTCTCAGGTCTGCTTTTTGTTTCCTTTAGAAAAAGAAGCAGCTAAAATACAGATAAATTGCCAGTTATCAGCCAGAGATGCTGTGGCCCAAGGAAGGGCACAAACCCAGTGCAGTACTGGATAGCCCAACACCACCAAGAGATCTCAGTGGGTACCATGGGATAAAAATATGAATTAAAACCAAAACCCTACAGAAGATCCAGCCCACTGCATTTTTAAACAGCAAGGATGTTATAAAAGTGGTTTTAGTGTTGTTCTTTTATCATAACCACCTGGGCTTTCCATGTGCACCTTGTAAAAAACCTTTAATTACCTCTAAGATGATTAATTGAGCCTCACCACCACACTGGGAGGAAGATATTACTCCATTCATTTCAGCACAGTGGTGACTGGCTAAGTCCTGGCCTACACTGATGTTTTTTGTTGCCACAACTATGTCACTCAGGGAATTGATTTCTTTCAATGCGAGTATTCCAGCAACCACTCTAAAACAGATGCAGTTACAGTACAAAATAATCGGGTTTAGGTGTATTGCTTTGGAAACCTCATGTAAACCACACCAGCACAACTTCTGCCTTTCTAATAGAAACTTCATCACTGCTAGGAAGATTTTCTGTAGTAACAGGAGCAGCAAGCACAGATCCTGCCTAAATGGATCAGGGACATTGGCACCCCAGGACTTGTGCAAGCAGAAGGCAGAGGAACCCTGTGAGTGTTTTCTACAGCTGGAGAAGATACTTCTGCAAAGGATCCTCAGCAGCTGCAGAAGAACAGTTAAAGACTGAGAGCCCTAATGAACAAAATGAACTTCACTGAGTGCACAGAAACCAGAGGTAACACACAGCTCCTTGAGCACAAATCCAAGGTGATTAACTTTCCCTGCTCCCCCTCAGAGCTCAGTCAATGCCAGCAGGGCTTGTGCAGGAAATGCACTCAGCTCTCCCCAGCCTGAGGAATGCAGTGCCGGAGCCTCTCCAGGCAGGAAAAGCTGCTGTCCTGGGTCTCCCAAGGGAACACATCCTGCAGTTTGCCTGCCCCAGCACCACCCTGGGCCCTGACCTCCATCCTGGCCTTTTGCGACTGCTCCATGGAAGTTCCCTTCAAAGCCCCTGAGCAGCAGGGGCTTTGAAGGGAACAGTGTCCCACACGCAGTTTCTATTGCCATCCCTGCTCCCCCAAATCAGAAATCCACTGGGCTTTCAACACATGCTAAATCCACTCTTCTCCCCAGCGGTGCTAAGCTTTTTTTATAACTTCTTTTCTAAAGAAGATCCAAGTGCTCCACACCCAATCCCAACTCGACAAGAGCAAAAGCTGCTCTTTCTCATGTAACTTTGGAGTGCTCTTTTTTGCCTGCTCTCCACAGATCCCTGATCTTACCCGAAGGAAGGGTGGAACAGGCTACGTAATGGCTCTTGGTCCCTTCAACCTTCATCATTTACAGTAAAAAGTGTTCCAAATTTGTTTTTACCCAACACAAATATCAGCACCCAGCTGTGATGATTCCAGAAAATTCCAGATTACCACCTCCTTGTGCACCTCCACAGGCTATCCCAGGATCCCAGACTGGTTTGGCTTGGAAGGAACATTAAAACCCATCTCGTTCCAACCCCCCAGCACAGGCAGGGATGCCATCTCACACTGGTTTTCAGTTCTGGCTCTCCAAAAATACAGAGGAGGTTTCAGCTTTGTTTCTTTTCAAAAAGACAATGGGAAAACAAGGAGGATATATTTTCCCAAGCCCCACAGCAAGACAGGCTAGCCCCAGTATGAAGCAATCAAATTTGTTTCAGCTGAACACAGAACCACCCAAATTAGAACAGCAGGAAAAGTCCACCAAACCCTGATGGGAACAAAGTCACTGAAATGTGGAATTACTTTCCTTGAGGGTTACAGTAAATAATTCTAATATATTAAGTAATTCTTTCAAAAAACAAGTTGTGTAGAGACACAAAACATTTTAAAGAAAATATTACCGTGACACAACTCTTAGACAAGGTCTTACAAATCCTAATTAATTCATTAAACAAAATCCTAAACTGGCTTAATTCATAAACATTCATATAAGAGAACTGTTCAACAACATCTTGGTCTACAATTGGACACTCTAAGTGCTTTGCTAGTACAAATAAGCCTTTAAAAACCAATTTTATTGGATCAGTGAACTTTTTTGTCATTTACACAAAGTCTGGTTCTATATTGTGACCAATACTGATGAGCCTTAGCCCAACAGTGGTTACCAAGGAAAATGACCAAAGACCTCTCCAAACTCCCAAGGAATTTCAAATATTTAGTATTAAAAAAAAAAAAAAGTTATTTTAAGCTGAGACACAACCAAATTAGACAAGAGTCATTCTCAGAGAGGACGAGAAAGTAAAAAGCAGCAAGTCTGAATGGCAGCATTTATCTCTGAAGCCCTTCTGCAGGACCAAGAATGCAGAGTGCCTGCCAGGACCAGAGGAGACACTCAGCTATTGGGAACAGGAGGGAGTCCTCACTTCTCCAGGGCCAGCCAAGCCCTGTGGGAGCTGCCCAGGAAAAGGGATGACACATCCAACAACCACCAGGAGGGACGGCCACAGCTCCATCCCAGGGGAGCCTCCAACACACGTTCCTCCTGCACCTAAGCTGAGCACCTCACACAAACCTCTCCACTCTACTAAGACAGGATTTTAAAGCTTTGAGGAGTTTGTTTCCGCAGGCCTTTGAATTCTGTTCTCAGGGGTTTTTTTTAATTCATATTTCATTTTCCATTCCTATTCACTTCTCATGCACTGAGCTCCCACTGACATCAAATGTCTGGTTTGCCCTGAATGGTCATTTATACAGGTATGTTTTAAATCTATTCTTACTTTAAAAATTACATCCAAGTGTCCATGTAAACACAAATTCCATCACTAAAAACTCCTTTCACTTACAGGCATAGTAGGCAAGTAAGAAAAGATTATATTGCGTATTTAAAAATTCATCCCTCCTAGGAACAAGTTCACACTATTTTTCCCCAAAGTTCTTGGATCTTTTTCCTGTCCTGAAGACAACATTTCAAGGCTACTCTGGAGAGCCATGAAATATGCAAGATTTGGATATTTGCTGACTTTAGAGTTCTGCATACAGCCCATTACTTTCACATGGACACAGTTCTAGTATCAGATCTGTCCAAAGCATGGACCAAAAGCTTTTGGAAAGGCTGAAGGTATGGCCATGGAGGCTGCAGCATGAAGTTCTTCCTGTGGCCAGCACTGCATTCCAGAGCTGCTTGGGAATACACTCTCTCCTGTATAAAAGGGTTTAAAAACTCCTGCAGCCAAACTGGACTCACAGGGCAGGTAGGTGCCTGCTCTTTCATAAAAGACAATGATTTAAGGCTACAATATGATGCTGCTGCCACATATGGGGCACATGCAGAGAGAAGACCAGGCACCAGAGTATGTGGAAGCCTAACCTAGAAAGTACCTACTCATCAGAAAGTAAGAAAAGCAGAGAATTTCTAAAAGGAATGAGCTTAGAGAAATAGGTTGTGGCCCAGATTCAACACAATGGACTAAATCACTTTGACAAATCCTCTAGTGCTTCCTGCAAGTGTATAACCCCAGCAACAGGCAGTTTGGAACACTTCTATGAGGAACCAAGTCCTCTCTTGTATTTCAGTGGACAGAAGAGGAGAAAGAGAGCCTGGACTTTATTGCCAATCCCTAAGAATGGCTGTTCTCACACTTTTATAAACACTTGGTCTCCATGGAAGGGGGATACCTAGCAGCAAACATTGGCAACCAAGGACATTCCACTCCCACTATATCGTCCACAATAGCAAGAAGGGGAAAAAAATCCATAAGGCTGCTTTGATTAGGAACCCTTTGAGAGGACTTCTTCAAAAGTGAATGTCTGAAAATACCTTGAAATGTGGGAATGTGCAACAACAGCCAGATAGGGGAAAACAGGCATCTTACTTTATTCTGAAAGCATTTACACTTCAGTCCAAAGTGGGAACATCCATTAATCCAAGAACCTTCTGCCAAGAACAAGGTCATCATTTTTTTTTTATTCATAACAGAACCAAGCACACAACATATTCTGCACCAAACAGAGAATCTCATCATTTACAGGTGTTTGGAGCCAGGTTTTAGTTTAATGCATACTCTGAACTTGTAAGAACTTTATTATACTGGGTTTTGTCTTCCCTGCAGGTCAGAGCTCTGCAGCTCTTTAAAAGCCACAAGTAAGAATGAAACAAAAAGTGCACAAGGAGTTCTGCCCCACAAGGGGTATAAACAGACAAATTCTTTCACTGCCAGAAGTATTCATACATTAACACACTCTTGGACTGTTGATAATTCTAAAATTGAAGACCTATTCCTGTGTACACATTAATACAACAATCTAAACCAAGCTCATATTTTACTCCACATTAAGAAAATTAAGCTTTAATGAGCTCAAATTTTCCTTGAGCTGTTTGCTCATTGCAGTGACAGTGAGCCCTAGCCATGGAGCAAGGCATCATTGTGCTGAGCCCTAAGAAGAATTAAATAGTGCAAGTTATTCTATCAAAATAACCACCAAAAAAAAAACATATAAATCACATTACACTCAATGGGAAACAAAAAGAAGGGCTAGAAGTGGGAGAAGCATTTATGCTCTGAGAACTTGGGGGCTGCAAATTCTCAATTTCACTGTCATGGTTAGGAAAACCATGCAGCAAAGCAATGCAACCTTATTTCTAAATAAACAAAAAGATTGGTCAGTCTGCTGATGCAAGACAGACTAAAGAGAACAAGAGAACTATTAAATTATCTCCACTTCTGGGATTCTGGCTATTCTTTTGCAAAGTGAATGGCTTATGCTAATCAGGATGCATCTGAAATGCATCATTCAAGCCTTCTTGTGCAAATACAGTTCTTATTTATCCCAAAAGATCCCCACCAGCTGGCAATGTTTGCATACAATGTTAAACCCAACCTCAAGAGCCCATGCATTATGAGTCATTTTACACTTAAAAACATTAGTTCCCTTCAGAGTTCTCCAAGACCGTGTATCCCACGAGAGAAGAATTTTAGTGGAATTCAGCAATAATACACTATGTTACCATCCAACTTCCTCTAGCACAAAGAAGTTACAAGTTTTCTGTTGTTCGGTGGGTTTGGTTTTTTTTTCCTCCTAACAGTGCTTTTCCTCCAGAACATCTTTGGGGAAGGAACAAAAGGATTTGCACCAATCCCTTCTACATGAATCAAATATTTATGCTATACCCTCTTGAAGCACTTTCATCTAGTAACCTATGGAATGTGATCTCCTGACCTCAACACTCAGGCACGTCTAAATCAGCTGCCCTTTGAGCTGTATTAGAGGCCGCAGAGAATTTTTATACATTTGTATCACAGGCATATGAAAACCTTGTGGCCCAGCTGTGCCAGTCTCTGCTACAAATCATTAGTCCAAAGTGTGCTTCGGGAAAGGGGAATGCTTTGATTGTCCCAGGTTTATGGCACAATCTGATGTTGTGTGTCACCAGGAGCAGGAAGGATGATGAACCATACTATCAGCACATTAACCAGCCAGCACAATTTAAATTCAAGTGTCATGGCAAACTCCAAGCCCACGTCACATGGCCCACTCTGCCCAGTTCCCTTCTGCCTCCAGCCCCCTCCCCAGGGCAGCCAGCGCTGCCTGCAAAACACCTCCAGAATCCAAAAGGCAAAGCGCTTGTGGGATGAGCAGGCACCCCATTCCCTCCATCTGGAAATCCCACCCTTTCCTCAAGAAAAATAAATCATTTTATGTTGTCTTTGTGGGTCCCGGGAATCTTTGAAGGATGGGGTTATGTTGCAAATAATTGTCCTGGAAGTAAAAGAGAGGGAGACCAGGTGTCCCAGATGAACCTGCAACTTCAACTACAGCACAAATTTTTCCAGGGTCAGCTCATGACCCTGCTCCCTCGAGGAGCAGTCACTGAGGTAACCCTGGTGAAAGTCTGACCCAGAGATTTAACAGGGTCATGGGCCTGATGGTAGGGTTCATGTTTTCACAGCAGCCCTGAAAAACCAACGTGATGCTGCCCATCGCTCACACGGGAGCAGCACGAGGGCGTAGGGAAAGCTCGAGAACACAGTTCTTGTGTTCCCACCCTGACGTGGTAGAAAAGGTTCAGTGCCCTGAAACAGTCAAGCAGGAAAATGTGAGACAGCAGCCAAAACCAAGACCCTGTCCTCTGCCCCAGGATGGATCCTGGTCAGTCACTTTCCCCAGTCCCCTCACAAGGTGCCCCCCTGGCTGCTGCACCTCAGCAGAGACTGAGGCACCCCCAGGTCTCCGGGGGTCCAGCAGCTCACAGCACACTGACTTGCTGCTCCACCTATTCCACTTTCTTTTCCCACAGAAATCCCTCCAGGGAAGAGGAAGGGGGGAAAAAAATCTTAGAAAGAGGAACAGGGAGCAGAACAGACCAATATGTAGCATTTCCTGTATCATCCACAGGAAAAACCCACGCAGTGGGGAAGAGCTCAATGTCAAGGCTGGTTTCACCACATGAACAGGCAGTTCCTCCTGCTGGGGGATGCTGTGTGATTCCACAGGGAACAATACAATCTTCCCTGACACAAGGAGTCCCACTAGCAACCGCAGAAAATTCCACAGGTCCTTTCCTTGCAGAAATGGCTGCTAGCAAAGAAGGAAGGAGGAATGTGGGTACAGAGCTGGGGGAGAAAGAAAATGAGACATTCATTGTGGTATTATCACTTGTAAACCAGGACACACTCAGCACTTGGCCCCTACAGAAAGGAGTATTCTGCAAAATATGTTTCCCTGCACAGAGACTGGGCCTCCATCCAGTTATTATGTGCACATGTCCCTGCTGCGTTTTCAGTCTTACTTCGGGGAAAAAAAATCTCAAAACAAAGAAAACATCCCCTCATATCCACTCTGCACAGTGCCAAGTGTGCTCCTGACCATGTTCAATAATCTGTTAAGGCGTGCTAATTATGGGTGCAACACTTTTACACCTTGTGACACAGCAGTAAAGCACTTAATGTAAAACAAATTCCAGTGTGAAACAAGAAATCAGCCGATCGTGGCAGCCCTGTTTGCACGTGTGATACATAAATGCACATAGATGCTCCTCTGTGCAGCACGACCAGCAAAGACAATCTCAACACGTGGATTACAAGCACAATGACTGCAATTATTTTCTCAAAAGAAAAGAGCACCACAAGAAACGGCTGCTTTCAAACATAGCCTGACACAAACCCACTTCAGCGACTTCCACCAAGTTTTACTCAATCCAATTACACACAAGTACATCACTATTCATTTTGGCAATTTACTACCACTGGTGAAATAGGTGGATGAGCGTATTTTGTTCTTTTTTTTTTTTTTTTTTTGCAAGAATTTCGCAAGATGAAAAGCAAACTTTACAGGAGAGAGAAATGATGGACAAAAGCTGACAGAGAAGAGAGCGAGTCCAAATCCCAGGTTAAGGCTGGAGAAAGAATGCAGAGTCCCTTGCAGCATGAGCACATCTCTTACCTACTGATCTGGTGAAGACAAAAGGGTTTTCTTCTTTTCAGAAACTGGACACTTGTAGCTCGTTGGGTCAGTCACACAAAGCTTCCCTGCTGCCAAAGGTATTCTTTTTCCCCTCGGGTTTTTGTTGTTGTTGTTTGGTTTTTTACCCCAGAGAGTAAAGGGCAGAACAGTGGATTCAGAAGGGGCAAAGGGTGGAATTCGAGATTTAACGGGCTGGAGAACTGCAGAGCTCTCTCCAAAAGATGCTGTATTTCAAGGCGCTTTCATTTGCAAATCCTTCTTCATCCTCAGTGTCAATAAAACTGGAGGAGGGGGAGTAAACTTTTTTAACCGCAGAAATAAACCGGACTCCACAGTACGGGAAATGTGATACGAACTGGATTTGTGGCTCGACTTTTTCTTTTATTAAAAATAAATATACTTTCAGAACAAGCAATCGAGCTGGAAGGGGGGTAAAAAAAAATCCCAGAGTCAGCCAGGACCTGCCCGCGGTCGCTGGGAGGAGGATAGCGGTACCTCGAGAGCGGCAGAATAAACACAAAGAGGGGAAAGTCCGCGTCCCGGCGGTGGCAGCTCGGCTGTCAGTGGCAGCGCCGCCCGGGGCAGTCGCAGCGCCCGCGGCCCCGGCAGCGAAGGGCGGCCCGCGGCATCGCGCCCGGGCGGGCTCGGCTGCGCTCGCTGCTTCTCCGCGGTTACCTGTGCGCGGCGACGGAGCGGCACCGGGCAGGCTCGGCGGCACCGGGCAGGCTCGGCGGCACG